>JALPQD010000110.1:2211228-2761228 GCA_023101885.1 Typhlomys cinereus | reverse complement strand
TTATATCAAGCTTGTAGGAATCTGTTGGCCTTAGCTCTTGTTATGTGAATTCCTCTATCCTTAAGCATCTGAGCTATGAGCATGAATTTAGATCTTTAAGGTTATTCTCAGTGAACTTCGCATTTGTTTCGGTTTGCTATTGCAGCTTATTAAAATCTCTTTCTATTCCAACACCCAGTGTTAGTTGTGCCCCTTTTGGTTTTCTTCCATCTATATATTTGGCAAATAAGACATACATTTTTTATTTGTGTTTCACGAAAATGTTGGAAAAGGAATAAGAGCCCTGTGATGCTGCTTGCTTCCTGTTGCACACTGAGTTGAAGTAGTGGACACTTCTTCAGTACCTAATCAATTTTCACTTTGAATTTATTAAATATGAAACTCTATCATGAAGATACATGCACACGCACACACGCACACACACCCACACACATATCTAATAGAAAACCCAGTTATACGCCTTATTACTATTGATTCAGTTACTGTCTGCATTTGTTCCTTTTTATGTGGCAGCCTTATTTAACCAATCACATGCATACTATCTCACATAACAGAAATGACTAAGGAGTTCTAATAAATTTCTTTGATTTTATACTCATATCTCCTATTTTGGACCTTGCCTTTTAAGTGACACTAACAGCTGCTTGTTTGTTTTATTCTTTAGGAGTTGCAAAATAAGAATGACAATATTACGGAAAACAATTTAACTTGTAGGAAATATCCTGGCAGGACACATTGCTTTGCTTCTTCCTCATTTAAAAGTAATTCCTCTCTGTGTGCTTAAGTGACTCATGTGTAATTAGGCTCATTTGCTTTATTTCATTCTTTATTTTTAGAGAGTGCCTCTTTTCCCATTTTAATTTAATTCTACTAATATTTAAGTCATTTAAATGGTCTCAAAATCCATAAGTACAAAATAAGGTATTCCAAGTAATCTGTTTTCCATCCCTTTTGTTCTTCCTCAGCGGTAAACATTTAAATTAGTTTTTGGCTTACTTTTCAAGTGTTAAGCAAATTGCACATGTTGTTTCTATTTACTGTTTTCTTTAAAGGGTAGTTTGGTAAAGATGACATCATAGCAAACCAAAGTCTTCCTAATTACTTTCATAGAGATGATATTCTTTTGTATGGATGAAGCATTACTACATTCATCTGTTCCATTATTAATGAAAATCTGTGTTGTTTCCATCATTTAGTTACTATAAACAGCCTTGCCAGAGAAAGAATGACCTTGCACTTAAGGCATTTTGTACTTTTGTCAATATAAGAAGAAAATAGCAATAAAGAAAATCAGTGCTGGTTTAGTAAGATCTAAGAGAGATCAAGCTATCAGTGTTTCCAGACATTCTTAGCATAAATGCATGTTGAGTTTTACCCGAGAAGTTATAAAGTCTAGTAATCTAGTATTTTTCCTCATTCCGTTTAAATGTAGTTAAGATTGAAAGACAATGCATAGATCTTATTTTATCACTCACACTTTGGGAACAAATTCAGTTTGGTTATGATACATTTTTAATATAATGAACTTGTTTGCTACTTTGATTTGGATATTTTTTATATATTTGTGTTTAATAATGTGACTTGTGACACCCTATTTTCATGCCTAAAAATGTGAAAATAATTTATTAAGTGACATTAAAAGAATTTATTTTTGGAGACTTTGTTTTTCATTTGTGTTTTCTTTTCTGTTGGTGCTAAGTTAAGTACCACAAAATAACTGGTTATATATGCATGTACATTTTCCTTGTTATTGAAACCAGAGCAGTAAGTATGATAGATCTTTAGTTTGTTCTGCTTGTTTTAAAATTTTTACTTTTGACTGATTGATTTTGCTTTATTCATGCATGCTTGCATGTGTGTCTGTGTGCGTGTGTTTGCGTGCCAAGATTCAGGTTTGGATCTAGGTCAGAGGTCAACTTGCGGAAGTCAGTTCTTTACTTCTACCATTGGAATTCTGGGGATTGAACTCAGATCATTAGGTGTGGTGACTAATACCTTTACCTCCTAAGCCATCTTGCCAGCCCAAGGAGCTGCTCCCCAAGTCCTGTGCCCACTAGCATATCATGCCCAGACACGCTCCATTAACAATACCTAGAGGAGCTTAGTGAGCCACATATATGGAAGGACATGAGAATGGGAAGACTAGTGGGGGAGAAGAGTTTGTAGTAGGAGAAAGTAGGAGTTTGAGATTAGGAAATAAGGGGTGAAAATGACAGGAACTCATGTATAAAGCTTTAAAAGAATATAAATTAAAAATAGAGGTGGCCTAGCCCTTAATAAATTGAAAATACTTCTTACATGTATTTATTCATACAGAAATATATATGAATATATATTTATTCATGACTTTGTTCTCTATTGAAGGTTAGTTTTATTCAGATTGGAATCTTAAACTTGTAGATGATCTCACGTGTGATAGTGTGTTTGCAAGGTCATACATAAAGATGTTTATCTTTAAAAATAGATAAAACTACAAAGTTTCATAAAATATTGTTATACAGGGAAATTAAAAATAGATATAATCTTTTATTTGCTTTTCAGGGGTGGTTGAAAATATTGACTTTTTGCCAATTTTGCTTGAAGGATGACAAATATGGTACAGTGGGTTTTGGAATATCATATGCTAACAATGCGTATTTATGTTTTTTCTACTTGAGAAATATAATCTTGGTAAATGGGAGCTTTTGATTGGAGAATGACACAAGGCAGTTTTCAGTAAATATGAGTAAAAATATAACATTTCATTTTTTTATAAAGGTCAAATTTTATGAAATATTAAAGAAATACTACTAGCATTTGACAAATATTTGATCTAGGCTTAAATGGAATTAGTAGATTTGAAGTGGATTTTGGAGACAGTTTATAGACAGGATAATAAACCAGTGAATTGCATTGTGAAATGAAGAGGTATAAAACTGTAAATAAAGAGATTCCTCTTGGAGTCCATCCTTTGTGTCTGATGTTTGTACATCAAAAGTGATGGAAGTGGTTTTGCTGTCTAAGTAGTCAGGTTGTCACTGGTGATAGATAGATGGGTCGCTATATGTAAATGGCATGTGCTTTTTTGAGCACATGTTTGGCTTCATGTTCCTTCTGACACAGGGTTTGTTTTGTATCCTGCGCTGGCCTCACACTCACTGTGTGGTTCAGGCTGATCTAAAACCCACTGATTCTCATTTCACATTTGATGACTTGAATGGTGCCTTTTTTACAATATATATTCTATTTTGGAAGTATAGTTAAGTTGTGATTATATCATGAATAAACAGGCAAAATTAGGTATTTTTTTTGCAAATGAATTCACTTAACAATTTTTCTAAAAGAGAACATTGTAAGTCTTTCATTTGGAGCAGTAGGGTAAAGTAACTCAAGCCACATGTTTTCAGTAGAAATTTATGACAGTTTTATATTTTTAAATTTATATATGAAAAATTAGTTTATTAGATAATTGACAAATATATTTTATTTTAATTTTTCATTTAATCTTAAAAGGCTAAAAGATCTGTGCTACTTAAATTGTGTTTTTATTAATTCACAAAAGTATTCTGAGTAGTCAGGTTGTAGTTGTTTCCTTTCTGGGTTAAGCAAAAGTACTCCTGGATGAAGCATAAACAGTCATAAATGGGTTGAATTGTAGCTGGACTGAAATATTCAGTAATTCCTCCTCAAATATTCTAAAGCATCCTGGATCATTGGCCTAGTCATGGCTATTTTATCTTTGGGCCAGAGGTTTTCCCATATCATACCCTTTAGCATAGTCTGTGGATCTACCTCTGGGACAGTTTCCATTAATACTTTAGTTTGTTTGGATGCAGATGTGCGTGGCTCATAATGTGTTCCTTAAGGGGATACAAGCTGGATAAATTTCTCATTTTCTTCTTATAAGTGTGTTAGGGACAATTGCCTGTTCACTACACATGGCTTCTTTGAATAAAGGTTAATATTTTAATTTTTAGTCTATCAAATGAAGTAATTACTACTTACCAACTTACTCCAAATTTATTATTTTATATGTCACATCTTATTGATAATTCACAGAATAATAAAAAACTATCTTATTACAGATTTTAACAGGAATTTAAGGAGGAATTTAAACCTAGGTGTCTGGTGAATTTTGAACTGAATCGTACTGTTTTAGGCTATACAAACAAGGTGGTACAGATTATTGTTCCAAAATATATAATGTTATATATTGATATATGACTTTATTTTTTTGTAACATGAAGTTTTTTTATTTACATTTGGTATCACAGGAATATTTTAAACTTCCAGTCATAGAGTTTTAGCAACTTTGATACCTATGCTCACATGTAGCCATAGATATAAAGCAGCATTGTATGTATTCAGTGAAAAAGATACTTGGTATATGCTGTCAAATTTTAAAAAGTCAAAAAATATTCCTATATTAACTTTTCCTGTGTATATAAGATAGTTAAGTAGATATGTATGTAATGCATATATATTTAATCCTTAAAAACAGTTGTTTGTCTAGACTTGGGAGTGGTCACTCACCACTTCATGCCTTCTGTGCTATTTTACTGTCTTCATTTTTGGTTTTGTTAATTTTTAAATTTTTTATACATTTTTTATTATTACCGCTCATACAAACTTAATAGGTAGACCAGTTCCCTCCCTCCCTCCTCCTCCCCCCGAACCCCCTGCTCCCCCTTCCCTCCCTCCCCATCCTCCAGTGCCTCCCCCCCAATTCCCAGAGAATCCTTTATTGTGTATGCCTAACTCTCCTCTGGGTCCTCCTCTCCGATGACGTACAAGGACCCAGTGGCATTTCCCTGAACCCTTTCCCGTGTTCCCCTTAAACATAGGAACACTACTGTGGCTGTCAATCCCTTGCCTCCAAGGATCTTGGTGCCTTTAGCAGATGCTAGACTTTGTGAGGTCAATAGTGTGTTGGACATTGCGCAGGGCATACAAAGTCCTATTATGATTGCTTCGGCCCTAACTAGTGTGGAGAATCTTGCAAATCATTGCTCCTCCCATCCTTTTGCTCTTACACTCTTACCTCCCCCTCTTCCGCAAATGTCCCTGAGCTTCAGGATGGGGAGAGATTAGTCTGGCCTAGTTCTATGTGGTTGATACAGTCTCTGAAGTTCTGGATTGTGGTTTGTTGATTTTCTTTTGCAGTTTTGCTGCTCCTGCAATGCCCTTCACTCCATCCTGATGGGCACTGTATGTATCTATGATATATGACTTTATATGATAAAGTTTTTTCAGTGGAATAACTAACTAGAGGTAAATTCCCTATTTTCTTTCTCCTTATAAGTATGTTGTTCACTCATGATTTATGTTACTTTCATCTTAGATGAAATGTCTAAACTGCTATGCTGTTGTCTCTTTGTGTCTTTGGGTATTTACAATTATTGTGAAATATCATTCTTTTCTGTTTTCTATTATGGCAAATGATAATTGTGAAATTAATGGACATATTTAGTAAAAGAAAATAGATTACAAAGTTGGTGCCTCTAAGTTAACAACAACAACAAAAAAACCTTGAAAGATGATGTAGTTATTTTGGCAAGATGACTTAAAAGCCAGGTGATGAATTATTATTTGTTTTAACTTGGCAACAAAAGGTTTTATTCTTGGCATACAATTTCTGGTGATAGTTCATCAACATGGCAGGAGAGTTCATATCAACAGAAACCAAGGGAACTAGCTGTACCAAATTAATGGTAAGAGCTTGTCCGTTTGCCAAAATACTAAACAACCTGTCTCCATCTTATTCACTTGTCCAGAGAATTCTTCCTTTCACCACAAGGTGGGTCCCTACACATCAGTTAAGTAATCTCCCACATGCTTGCTTTAACTAAATCTTCATAGGTGTGACTAAAAGTTCAGTTCTCGATTGTCTAGTTGACACTTCTATATAACTGGTCTATGTAACTGGTATATCAACCATTTATTTTGGACATACTATGTAGTTTCATGCTAAGTTTGTAGCTATCTAACATGCCATCATTTTAACAAGTTTCCAAATTACTTCTTTGTTTATTTACATGGATTTTGTGGCAGGTCAGAGTTGTTGATTTTTAGCATGGTTTTGATGCTAAGAGGAAATACATCTGCATATATATCAGCATATCAGATGGAGACATGGCTCAGGGGTTAAGCCTCTGACTTAGGTGATGAATTATTTTAACTGGTATCAGGCTCATAAGTCAAGTGTTGGTGAACTCCAATTTGTTGACAATCTGCTTTTTCAATAAACTTTTACTGGAGCAGTGCCATATTTGGTCATTTTCCTGTATGATTATTACTTCTGTGCTACAATAGCAGAATTGAACAGTGGCAGATACAGTGAGGGTCCACAAACTTGAAATGTGTGACAGATGTTCCATTAAGAAAAAGTTTGCCAACTGGTCCTTTTAGGTAATTTCCTCATTTCCCTTTTTTATTTAAAAATGACCCTTTATTTTGGTACTTTAGAATACTTTTAGCATTGTTGGAAATAGATAATGATCATAAGTACTGATATGATAATACATATATTATAAATTATTTTTCTAGATGAAGGGGAAATTATGTAAGGTCCAATAATACAATATTTATGGGTCCACATGGTATAGGTTGTAAAAAACCTAAAAATTGACTATAACCTGAAGGAGTCACCATAATTTTTTTTTTTAAGGCAAGAGGAGCAGACGTCCCAGAGATTCCTGGAGATCTCACTCTTAAGACATGTGGCAGTACAGCGAGTATGAAAGTTAAACACGTCAAAAAGTAAGTGTAACTATGAGACGGTTCCAAATAAAGTTCTGCAAATGTCAGCAGTTCTTTATTTTCTTGGAAAACTTTTTCTATTAACAACAGAATATGCTTTTTCTGTTAATAAAGTAACATGCTGTTAAGCTTTAAATGGGTCTTTCATCTTGAAATATTATTTTCTGTTAAGTTGTACTTGTTTAACAGGAATAATCCAAGCCTTTACTTCCATCTATTTTTTTAAAAAGTCAGCTTTGTTGGTTGAATTATAGGCTGTCTTGATCTCAGATTTGCATTTGAGAAGCTTGTAATAGATGTGGAGAGTTGATATACATGAGACACCTGAGGTTGGATGCCTGGTGGTTTTAATAGAATACCATCCACTCACTTGGTAAAGGAAGGTTAGACAAGCAGCTTTGCTTCATGTGTAAGCCGAGGAAAGACAAGGATAAAGATGTCCATTCTGTACCCAGGTCCACCACACCAGGACTGATGGGCTGTGACAACATTCACAGGTAAAATCTGGCCATGTGCTATGTGTTGCAAATGCTGCTTCTGCTCAGTCATTTTCCATCACATTGGCTGAAAGTACAGCTTTTTTTGAAGGTTGACTTGTGACAAGATTAGGAAAGAATGTATCTCATGTTTGGTTTAGATGTGTACACTAAATGCAATATTCATATGATTCTTTGTGTTTCTGGAGAGGTTTGTATGGACATATGTGGCTCATGTGCATGTGCATTTTGAATCTTTTTCTTGCATGAGCTCTGAAGTGTGGTGTTTTCCTTTGGACTCAGTAAATTTGAATATTCCAGCATCTTGTTTCATGAGTACTATTTTATACTTTAGGTTACCCTTCACGAAGGGACATTTTCCGAAGATGGCTGAATGTGCACATTTCCATTATGAAAACGTTGAATTTGGCAGCATACAGGTATTTTTGAAGTTTTCCTGCATTCTGAATTAAGATAAATGGCAGTTGATATGGTGAAGTTCTTCTTTTCTATTGATGATCTATTGACCGCTGTAAAACCTTTTTTTCCTCTTCTGTTAGCTAATACTGGATGCCAGATTGACACACAGTTTTAACTGCCATAATAATGTGCAGTTAAGGAAAGTCATTCTTTCCCCCTCTTTTCTCATGGATAATAATGTTTCTGTCTCCATGGTATTGTGTGGTAGCTGTGTAATCTGAAACTGTAATCTTGCTAATATGACTTTGCCTTAATTAATTATCATGGTTTAAAACTTGGCAGATTATGCGTTCTTATTTTGATTCTACTTTTTTTCTTGGTTATTGTTGGTTTCTGTATTCTCACTTGTTGGTATCCAGATAAATACTTTGCTCTTACTGTAAGTCATTGGTAGCTTAATGTAGAAAGAAATGATTTTAAAATTGTCACTTTGTGATTATTTTAAAATTATATTTACCTAGGACAACAAACATATTCATTTAATTTTCTTTTCAAATAGATTAACAGAAAAAAATCTCTATTTGTGTACATTACACAGAGAAGTTTTCCCGTTGGTGTCTTAACTCTGCCCTTTTGAGAAGGAAATTTAGGAGGCATGGTGGTCCCATGTCTCGATGCACTCCTTTTTGTGATTATATCTCATACCCAGTTAGATGAGTTTGATCTGAAGGAAGATAGCGATTTCAGATGATAGCAGTTTGAAACACATGAAAAATTCATAATTCTTGATGATCATGACATCACACAAAAATACTTTCTTTAGTGGGTGTATCTCTGAGATTTATAGTTATGATTACTTTGTTTCAGAAGGACTGTTTAAGAAGATAGCAGTAAATATAATTTTTCATTTTATGATTATAAGTATTTGAGTGACTTAACTTACATGGTGTATAACCAAGTTACATAGTTTCCTAATAAATTCACTTTGCTCCACCTACTTCCCCTTTCCCCAACTTCTTCTACAAGCTTGAGTGACCTCTTGCACATAATAAACATTGTGAAGAGTTCTAGTGAAATTGGGAAGAGAAAAGACTAGAAATCTGAAACTAAGATGAGAATAGTATTTAAAAAGTTAGTATTATGCGATAGATCAGAAATTCTTTGACTTTAAAATAAAAACAAAGGTGTTATTGGTATCATGATACAATGGAATAGAGAAATTTCTGGGTTTCATTAGCAAATAAGATTTTAATTTCCTCTCTGCTTAGGAAGTTTGTGATCTTAGGAAATCAGTCTCTTTGTATTTCATTCCTTTGTCTATGAGGTGAATGAGGTTCCAAGATATACTACAAAACTTTTAATTTTGACTGTTCCAAGATTGTGCTGCATGCACAATGTGTTAAATTAGGACTGAGTCCCTTAATTGGAAGACTGTGTTCAATCCTTACAGAAGAACTATCTTCTCATGAACAGAGCTGTAGTCCTCATTTTAGGAGTGTTGTATCAGTTTCTACTTTTCCCATTCCACTTCTGGTCTTGTGTGTCTTCTTCTTCTCAAACAGAAGAGAAATAATACAGTATCAACTCAGTTTGTGACCTCACCTCATGTGGGAAATATGAATGAGATTTTTCTGGACTATGCAGATGGATCTTACAAGGCTTCTGAGAGTGGCTTGTAGGAAACTGATGCCATTAGACCTTGACAGCTGAGTCTTCTCTGTGCTGGTCAGGTTCCATTTGATTTACTTCAATTTGTTACATCTGGAGGGTACCAGTATCTATTAACTAAGAGCTAGCTGACTTGATTATCTATGATTTTTGAGTTGTTTATGTTTCTTAATCTAGTATGTGATTATACATTTTGTGATCTAGTTGAATGCCATTTAAAGGAAACCCAGTCACAATAATGTAGACCTCCAAACAGTCCTATGTTCTATGTACAAGCAGTTAAAATGAGGTCTGTGTGTTTGGTTTCATTTTCTTTATTATTTTATAAGTATATTGCTTTAAATAGTAAGTGAACCCTAGCACATTTCATCCTAAGTGTGTTTATGGAAAGTGAACCCCTTATTTGTAATTAACTTCAGAATGAGATTAAAAATACGCTCTGAGACAAAAACAAGAAAACTGTGTCTGAATAAGCCTTGTGCTGGGCAGTTCTGTAATGTACCAGCTTTCTTCCCTGATGCTACTTTAGGGCAAGCCATTGATTCTCATCTAGGGAAGAATTTTCAGTAGCTTTCTGTAGTTTGTGGAACAGTTGTTTTTAAATGTAAATCAAGCTAGGTCATCTTTTCAGAGTCCTTCAGCTATGTCTTATGTCTTTGCCAGAGTGTCTTCCATGCTGGACCGTTTGCAGTTACTTCAGTGTGTGCTCCCTCTCCTCAGGGCCTTCAACCTTGTGTCCTTTACTTCAAAAGCTCCCCTGGTTGCCCACATACCTTGACATCATTTTCCCCTTACTCACTTCGGCACATTCTTCCAAGAGCATGCAGTTTTGTACAAACTGAGCCTATGCCATCAGTTCATCTACCTTACATTATTGTAATTTCTTCTCTGTCTTACTGCATCTAGAACAATGCCTGGCACATAAAAGTCACTTGGTTTTTTGAATGAATGAATGAGTGATAACACGGTTGTGACTTTGTTCTTGATGTTCTGTTGTTTCAATTTGCATCATTGGCTGAATGAGTCCCTCAGATTCTTTGAACCCCAAGATTTCAGGATTCCCTCAGATTTATGCAGAAAACTGTTTTGAATTGTGGGTTTTGAATGCTCTTTGCAGGTTTGTGCTTTAGCAAGGATTCGTTAGTGCTAACTGAAGTTCCAGTCAAAGCCACACCTACGCTAAACATTCTGCAGTGCTGACTTACTGATTAGAGCATCAGTGATTGTGGGAATGTTGTAGCTCCAGAGCCAAATTATCTTGGGTTATCTTACTCACCTACATAACCATTTATTGCCTACCCTGTGTTGTGACTATTACTTAAGTCCTTTTGGAATGTACAGACAGATTCCCAGTTTCTGTCAACCCCAAAGCCAAGAATGTCATCAGATAGCTCCAGAGGCTTTATTAGCAAGTTTTCCTTGTGTTACTATAACCTGCCTTCCTGATGTTTCCATCAGTATATTTTAAAAATGTTAAAAAAGGCAAGTAATGAACGAGCTTATATTTGAGGAGTAACTATTGGGGGGATGAAGTGTAGTGACAGAGTACTAACCCAACATTCTGGAGGCCTTGGATGTATTATTAACATTGAAAGACACTATTGGCTTTACAGATAGGATATCTATTTCTAATTTTTGTGGTTCAAGTCAGAAATGTTTCCCAAAACTAGTGTTGTAAGCTCCATTTGCAACTGGTAGTGTTGGTAGAATTTTAGGAAACATGGCTTGGCTAGAGAAAGTCAGTGGGGAGGGGGAATTGCTGCCCTTGAATGCTGTTAATGGATCCTGGCTCCTTTGCCACCCTCCCTTGCCACAGGTCCACAGCAATTAGACAAAGCAACCACGGGCTAAACCAAAACCATAGCCTCCATATTTTCCCCTTACAAGCTATTTACCTAAGGTTTTTTGTCACAATGATAGAAAGTTGACTTATGTTTATGAGATGGAAGAAAAAATGGAAATGCAAGTTAAAACTCCTTTCAATCTTAATTACTTTTGTTAATATGTATGTGTTTAGAAATTTTAAAGATGTTTATAGAATATAAATTCTGTAGATAGAGCTATAACAACTATTGATATAGCTGTATCTTTTTAAAAGATGAGATTCTTTATGTGCTGCCTTGAAATTTGATTTTTTTTAGTGTTTCACACATGAATACAGTGAGTTTGTCATTTTCATTGCTTATTACCCAAATCCCTTGTTTTTCTCAGTACAAACATTTAAAGTACAAGACTTTTTTTTTTTAATCTGGAATTAACCTCTTTTCACGACCATATGGTATTTTTTTGTGTGTGTATGTTTGTGTATGTTTTATGTAGTAAATACACATGTGTGTTCTGGTGCACAGTTTACAACAGGATATCAGAAGTGTTGCTCCATTTATTTTAGCCTTGTCTTGAGACATGTTTCCTCACCAAACTGTAAACACACCATTTTGGCTAAGCTGGCTGGCCACTGAGCTCTTGAAAACTGCCTGTCTCTGCTCCTGAATGGATAGCCAAACATGGCTCTTTCTACAAGGGTGCAGAGGATTTGAACTCAGGACTTCATGCTTAGAGAGCAAGCATTCTTTACTTACTGAGTGAGTTCATATTTCATTTTTTAAAAACTGTATCATGATATTTAGTCAGTTTCTTAATACATATTAAGGGTTTTATTGCTGTTTCTGTATCCATTATATAAAATTCTATGAAAGGATTCATTGAGTCAGAAAGTATGTATATGAAAATGTTGACATTTAAGTTTTTTAAAAATGCAGTAATCTTTCTAATTTACAAGGGATACATTCTAAGCCCCTTGGTGGGTGCCTGAAATAGTGTATGTTTTAATATATATTTTTTCTGTATATAGGTACCTATAATAAATTTTAATTTATAAATGAAGTGTAGAGAGACATTGACAATATTAAGTTATTAGCTAATCATAAAATAGAGTAAATTTAAGCACATATATACTTAATGAGATTGCAAGCATCTACATTTATGTTTTAGAGCCATTATTAAGTAAAATAAGGATTATTTGAATATGCACACTGCAGTCATCCTAACAGTTGATCTGATAATTGAGCTGACAACTAAGTGACAGGTGGGTGGGTGTCTCATTAGTGTGGACATGCTACCCAAAGGGATGATTCAGGTCCTGGGTGTGCAGGACAGCATGAGATTTCAACATGCGTATCAGAATTGTGTACAATGTAAAGCTCACAATTGTTCAAACCTGTAATTTTCCATTTAGTAGTTTTGGAGCTTGTGTAGACTGTGGGAGTCTGCAGCTACAGAAAGCTAAACCACAGACAGGGCAAAAGGATTACTATAACCAAGTCATCAGTGAGAGAATTCATTTTCCTCAAATTTTTATCAGTAGTAGGCATTGTCGATCTTTTCTACTTTTTTAAAATTTATTTTTCTACTTTTATAAGCATATTGAATATTCATCCCAACTTCCCTTCCTTCCCCCTCCTTTTCATCCCCTCCCTTCCCTTTATCATTCCCTTCAACTCCCTCCCACCCTTCTGCCTGTGTGCTTTTATGGACCCCAGAGTTCATTCTGATTTGTCTACTTCTATCGGTGCTCAGCCCTCTGTAGTATATCAAGTTACTTCTCTTCAGGCCACTTCACAGATTTGTGTGTTTCCCTTCACTCATTCAGTTTTAAACCCAAAGGATTCCACTGTATGTGCCCATTCTATGGGTATAACAGCAACTAATTTGAGAGCACTTTGATGTATTGTTTGTCTTCTTACCTATAGGTTTATTGGCTGTCTTCCCTATTAATCTATTTCCTTCCCTTTTTTTAGGTTCTTGTTATAGTTTACAGTAACAGGGATTGGTTCCATTCTGACAAGCAGGTCTTGAATCCATTCAGAAAGCTGTTGGCTTTCTCCTTGATGTTCATGCCACTATTACACTGGTGGTTACCTGTTGCCATGATGATGTATATTGCAACTTACAGATCTCATGCTGTTGATGGGCTTGTGATGATTTCTCTCTCCCAGTAACTTCTACAGTATTCCTTGGTACTGTGTAAACTATCTAATAAGAAGGAAGTTCTCAGACTAGTTCCATTTGATATATTTTGTCATGTTCTGTGATCCATTGTGTTGTATCTTCAGTAATAGGGTCTTACTGAGAGCTACCAAAACAATGGCAAAAACCTATGCTGTTTAGGGGCCTTTCAACATTTTATTCAGGAAGTGTCACATTTCTGACTTCTAGTATAATTTTGTCCCTGGGTTCTAAGTAGATCAGCTCAAGGCTTTTTTTTCTCCTCCTTTGTGTTTCTCACTCTATGTTCCTCTGCACAGGGATTGCCCATTCTTGCTCCTTTCTTTAAAAGACATTTTTTTTTTTACATATTACTAGCATAGAATGTTCCTCTGGGGTTACTTCCCACAATCTTAGGGTTTTTGTATAAGTCTCTCTGTCCCTCCTATCTCTCATTCCCTCATTCCCCACTATGTATTTTTCCCAATTATTCCCTCCCTCCCCCTTGTCCTGAGATCCTAAATCTCCCCTTTAAAAGGTTTCACTCTAACCATCCCTTCCTACCTCCCCACTCATAGGATCTTTTTTACTTTTGTCTGTAATACAGGTGAAATAGATGTCTTCTTTATATTTCTTTAATGAGTTGTTTATCATCTCTTTGTAGATCATTTGCCTCTGTAAACATGTTATCATTCACTCTTTGTTTTTTCTTCAAATACTCATTCTTTTAGGTTTCTCTGTCTTAACTGTGGTTTGGCATATGTTGCAGTTCGCATGGTTGCTGATAAATGACCATCAAACAGCATAAGGGACAAGGGTTTATTCTCTTATGATTTGGTTACAGTTTTCAGTCCAGCTACAGTTCTCAGTCCAGCTTGATGGGAGAGCATGCACCAACACCAGGGCTGAGGGAACTGGCCACACCATCACCACATAACAGCTGAGAGAGGGACAATCCTTACTTGCCAGACCAGCATGTCTGGCCAAGTATACAGAAGGATGCTAACTCTCTCAATTTCATCCACCATAGGCTGGGCCTTCCCCATCAGCTAGACAATCTCCTGCAGGTTTGCTGTGGGCCTAACTCAACCATTAATTCTCTACAAATGTGCCCAGAGCTCAAACTCTCAACTGTCAAGTTGGCACCTTTGCCTAACTATGACAGTATAGGACAGACAATCAACAAATGAAAAGTCTGAAAGTAGGTGTGTGTGTGTGTGTGTGTGTGTGTGTGCGTGCGTGTGTGTGTGCACGTGTTTTGTGGCAAAGATGAACAGTTTTGAATCTGTGGAGGAAGACAGATTACCTGATATGTGTTGGCCAACAGACAATCTATTTAGAAAAAGTAAAGTGTTTTGGTGGTGTCTTGCCTTGCAGGAATCTTATTTGTGTCCCAGTTCAGACCAGTGATGAAAGTAGAACTAGGACTTAAAATCAGGCCATCTGTATATAAGGCACCCGAAGAGCATCTCTTGTTTACAACATTGCTTCATTCTCAAGAAGGTGTGCATTTTTCTGATGATTTGGCAACATGTAAGCATCACACTGCATAAGTCATACTGCATACTGCATAAGACCTTAAGTCTTGGTTATCTTTTCTCTCACTGACATTAGGCAGACTATCTGTACATCTTTCTTGAACCAAATTCAAGACTTAGTTCAGTAGATAATATTGTGACTGAGGAGAAATTTCTTGTGCAGCATCTAGTGGGTGAGCCAGTCTGTTCTCATTTAGCAATTATCTTTTGTCATTTAATCTTAGCTTTGTTTTTCCTGGGAATTCCTTGCACTGGAAGGCTATGTGACAATAAATGTTCCTTCTAGCCAAGAAATGTAGTTGAGCTGTGAGCTCTGATGGAAAGAATTGAGATTGTGATGGGATGAAAAGGTAACAGACAAAATATAGATAGCATAGGTCAGGAAAGCATTCCACTTGCACCAGTGTGAATAGTTGTTTTGTAAAAAGTTGTGCAAATGCCAAGATGTGCTCTTGTTATTAGAACAGACTGCTCAGACATCCTTGCATTCCTGAAATACTTTCTGCAATTATGTGTATTTAAAGACAATTTTTTTCTGCAAGATTTTAAAAATTTGTTCAGTAGCCTGAATTTGGAGAATTTTCACTGTCTTTTTCAGTTAGTACCCTGGAATAGTTTGCATGAATTAGAATTGCCTGTTATTGGAAAGTTTAATAGTGTCTCCTGTGAACACCTTTATACCTGGTGTCACTTAGAAGTTTAATCTAATTATTTTTTTCACTTAAGATTTGATTATTGGTCTAGTTTATTCTTGTTTTCTTAGGTCAGTTTTTGTATTTCATGGACTATGAGTTATGCACACGATATTCTAAAAAGTAGTTCTTATCAGAAATCAGCCTGTAGTTTTTGTGTTGGTTAACATAAATTTCCTCCAGTTACTTTTCAAACTATTAGTCTCTAAACATTTTTTTCCTCTTTTGCAATTTTGTAATTTTTTTTCCTTTCCTCTTGAATTAAAAGTTTATTTCCTTTATTTTTTTCACTTTCTGGAAAATATACTAGAAGTTGTCTGTCCAAAGCATATTCGTCAAAATTCAACTTTTTAATTATTAACATTAAGCTCTTTATGCCTTTTATCTTTTTTTGAAAAATAAAATGTCATAGATAGGTTTATTTGCTTTTGGCTATTGGATATGGATGGGTATGTTTTTGGTCTTCAGCTCAGGCCTTCACATAATGCTAAGCTTATGCATCAACTCCTGGTCTGTGACCAAATTATTGATTTTTTCCTACATTTTCCTATTACTAGTACTTTGATCACACTACACAGTGTCTTTATTTATAGATATGTTATGTTTTGTTTTAAAAAGTTATTTTAAAACTTTAAAAAATTGCTAGGAAGGGCCTCATGTGGGTTCACCAGTTCTTAGGCAACCCGTGGTCCCCACTTGTAGAAGGTCACAACCACATGGTTACTGAGCTTGATGCAGACATCTGATTGGTTTAGTGAGTTTACAGCTCAGAACCCTGGTCTCAAGTGGTCCTCCTGCCTCAGTCTCCAGAGTAACTGAGACTACAGATGACTCCAAGCAGTGGTGAATTCCATAAATGTTTGCACTTTTATTGCATTTCTCCTAGCTATAGTGCCTACATACTTGTATATGTAGTATACAGAAAACATTTCACAGGATTTTTTTTTTTTAAGTGAGAAGGAAGGAAAAAATTCTGCTGTTATTAATTGTAAGCTCCAATCTCCCTGTTGTGTTTCATGCTCTGTTGCCATCTAGTGTTCAGAGAGGTGTAGTGGCCACATTGATTTATGTTTGCTCTGTTTTCTCCTTGGCTGTCAGATGTTCTCAGTTTCTCTTTTCATTGAATGTGATATAAAGCAAGACAGCAGATCAGATTTTCACAAAAATAAGTAATAGGAAAAGTATGAATTTAATACCTTGTCCTGAGTTTTCTATGCAAGCACTATATGCAAAGGACTTTTAGGTGCTATGTGGCATCCATAGATCCCTTCTTGCTTTAATATTGGGAACTATGGAAAGAGGTAGTGAAGTTTGACCTCATTATAGAATAGTGAAGAATGAAAATACTTGTTTTTTTAATGCTTGGGCATTGAGTGTTTTTTTTTTTTTTTTTTTTTTTTTTTTTTTAGATAAGGTCTTACTCTGTAGTTCAAGTTAGCCTAGAATTTTCCATGTAGCCCAGGCTGGTCTCCTTCTTTATCCTTCTCCCTCCGTTCCACCTCTCTCTTTTGGGGATTAAACCCAGGGTCTTATGTAAGCATTCTAACACTGAGCTGTATCTCCAGCCTTGTACTTTCACTTGAAATGAAGTAATTTGAATAACTTCAACTTCTTGGACAGTGTCCAGTTTTATTTTTTCATAATAGTTTCAGATAAATAATTTGAGATAAATAGTGCATAAGAACTATTCGTAGGAGCTGATAAGTGATGGTGCCTTTATTGGAGTCAAAGAAATCTGATCCTATAGCCTTTTTGAGTGTTCTTTCACAATGCTAGAAAAAGCAAGCAGGAAGAACTAATATTATAGCTAAGAGAAATCTACAGCTTTAAAATATCATGTCTTTACTGTTGTTGAAAGTTTAAAGTGGGATACCCAGTATTATCTGTTTTCTTGGGTAAAATTTTTAAACATCTGTCTTCAGTTTCCTTACTTGTAGACAGGAATAGTTAATATTACAATTATATCATAGGGTAATATGAGAATTAAGTGAAATGGTAACTGAAAATTAAGACATAAAACTTAGGTTTGAAGTACTTTAGAAAGGCAGAAATTCTATTAAAAAAATTTTTTTTGAGAGATGGTCTCACTTTGTAGACCAGACTGAATTAGAACTTTCTGTTTTATCCATTCTGCCCTTGAACTCAGGATCTTCTTGCTTCTGCCTCTCATGTAGTAGGATTATAGGCATGTATCATCTGACTGGCCAGAGAGGCAAACGTTCTACCGTAGCAATTTGGTGAAGTCGTCATAAGCACAGTATCCACAGTCATGCTATGACTGAAGTGATGACGCGAGGATGGGGAGTGGCAGGAGTTTCCCAGTGTGCTTTCTCTTGAGGAAAAGGGTGGCTGATGAAAAGGACATTTCCCTCATTTTGTTAAGACACTTTCAATTTGCACAATTCAATTGATTGAGTTAAAATGTCTTATTTAGTGCATGTACCTATATTGCCATTTAAACTAAAGCCATTATAAGACATTGCTACACTCATCCTGACCAGAAAAGTTATTTTCCTCATACCAAAAGAAATGAAACTTCAGCCATGATTTTTGCTACACATTTTGTAGTAATACTACTTCTTATGGAAAAGCTTTGTTGTTTGAGAGGAAGTTTTAAAATGAAAGTTATAGTATCAGTACCACTGTCATCTAAGACCTGAATTAGAGATGTATCTGAGATTATCCTCAGATTATTTGAGATTTATCAAAATCTCTGATTTTGAAAAAATAAATATATTGAATCACAATTGTCATGTAATTATAAGAATTAAGTAAATATGCTTGAAATAGTATTATTAAATCTGATACTGTGGAAGGCTACAGGTGTTATATTTATATATATATATATATTTATAAGCTGACAAGCTGACTTGCTACAATTACAGCAGACAAAAGTCTTCCCCTCCCTCAACAGAAACACTGGGTGAGAAATTAGACTTTTTAAAATCAAACTTATAGTAACTCTATCAAATGTACCCTATATATTAGATGGGATTTTATATCAAAAGAAGGGTACTGTATAGTTATGAATATGTGTATGTGTGTATCAGGGGACATTGCCTGTTTGTCTTTTTATATCAGAAGGCACTTTGTATGCCTGTGGAAGTCCAAGGATGTGCCTGTGCAGGTCCAAGGGTGACTTTGAGAATCATCCTGAATTGTTCTATCTCCTTACTGCTTTGCTTTGGGGTTTTCCAGGCTCTGCCTTCTGGGGCCAGAAGTACAGGCCACCATCATTTCCTCTTTCTTTGCAAGTAGAAGGACCTGAGTTCCAATCCCAAGATTGGCATTTTTATGTGAGTTTTGGGATTGGAACTCAGGTCTGTCTTCTTGCAAAGCAGAGGCTTATCCCCTGAGCTATCTCTCCAGCTTCACAACTAGGAGTCTTACTTGTACTAACCATTTTCCTTTGTCAAGATGAAGAGAGAGACCTTTGTTCCAAAATGTATGCAACTTTCTCTGATAACAAGAAATAAAGAGCTCGATTTTACAATTTATCTTGGAATGTGAACATATGAGTCCGAGTAAGACTCTCAGTCATCCTTTAACCAAGTTCCACTGCTCTTTGCTCAGAAAATTGTGACTATAAAGAAATAAGACATTAGTGAAGTGTGATTTCCTAACAAGTACATATTTGGTGTGAGCATCAGTTAGATTAAAAGCAGAATCGCTTTAACCAAGAGGATGCAGAGCTTTGTTGACTCTTCCCGAGGTGTATAAAGATGCATGTATACCTTTAGTCACCTTATAATGAATTTAAAGGATAACTTGGTCTGTTACTGATTTTTCTTTTTGCCTGTTTCCTACAACTAGAGTTTATCTTGCTTGTTAATAAAATGTGGCAATAATTGTTCTTCTACTGAGGTTGTTAATATTTTTGTGTTGAATATTAGGAGCTAAGAGTGCATCAGAAATTACTTTTCTTGTATGCATCCATAATAGACTTCTGAAATGAAAAGAAGCTTGTTTGTAGACATCTCTACAGATGAATACAGTGCATTTGCAGCCATTCTACAACTGTTGAAAGATGAAATCTGTGCCCTTTACAATCTGTTGATGAAGCTTTGATGAGCAATGTTTGCTGTGGGTGGAGTGTTGTCTTTTACTATGCTCTGTGCTGTTAACTTCCATGTTCCCTGTTGAGAAAGGGCTTTTTCTGAACATTTGAAGGCTTGCTGAGTAAGGTTATGTTTCTAAAGCGCTTAACAGCACTAATTGTGATTGGTTTCTATGGTGATAAAAACTGAAGTCAATACAGAAAGCATAACTCCAGAGATAGTTTTGCAATGAATTTAGACATCTTGCTAGTTATTTCTAATAAAGAATTGAAATATTGTTAAGTTGAAGGAAATGAAAAATACTTAAACTATTGAGTTTTGTCAAATTTCTATAGGCAAATGTAATTGAAGTTTTTTTTCATAGTATGGTTTAAGTACTACATAAAATAAAAATGTTCAGACTTGTGTGTAGACTGTCGTGAAACCCACAATTCATTCCAAATGGCTTTCTTGGATACCTTGTGTATACTAGCTATCTACATGAGCACCTTTGACAAAATTGTCTTTCCTTGAGGAAAATAAGTAGTATACCAATAAATATATGATAAAAAGTAATAAATGTCTAGATGTTCAAATTTGAGAGAGGTTTATCTTCTGCAGCATTAAAAACAGAATAGAATTTACCTTTCTTGAAGTCTGGAAAGGAATTTGGATATTGAGAGACAGAAGAGAATAAAACCAGGAAAGAAAACTGAAAGGATAAGATACCTAAGGAAATTCTACAACTGGTAGAAATAATAAATGGTTCCTTCCCACTCATCCTTCTTTCCCTCTCTGTCTCCCTTTCCTCTTTCATGCATTTTCTTTGAATAAACCAATTTATAATCCCAAGGGAAAGCCAAACTGGTAATTCCTATGAACTATAATGAAGATATAGTCCCACAGGTCCTCTTCCTTTCTTACATTACCGTCTGCTGGTGGAACTCCCAACTTCCTGACAGCATCCTTAACCTAACCTTTCTGATCTGTAAATATAAATTTCCTTTTTACTGGATTTTTGATTTTACATCTTCTTTATGTCTTACTTGAACCCAACCAACACACTTGAACTTTCTCCCTCGTCAGTGCTCTCCTAGACATCATACATGACAGCTGTTCTCAACAGTGAGATGTCAAGAACAGTGACGAGGAATAAAACTATGTCATTAAAAAATCACAACAAGCAAAAAGCCTTTGTACATTGACATCTGTAAGAATTTAAAGAAAGATATTTTGAGTCTGTGGATTAGGGGTCTTGATATTATTATGATGTCAGTACTTAAAGTGATCTTCAGATTAAAGCTTCTTCCCTTTAAAATGCCATTAACTTTTCTTGCACAAATAGAAAAGTATATCCTGAAATTCTCAAAGTTGATTTCTCAAAGTTATCTATTCATATAATAAAAAAATTGTTTGCAAAAGGTTACTACAGAATAACAGCAATCAAAATAATGTGGCACTGGCATAATAACACATTTAGATCAGTGGAAGAGTGGAAAGGCCCCTGACAAAGGTTGCCAAGACCATTCAACAAAGAGAGTCAATGACTTCAACAAATGGTACTAGGGTAACAACTTATCCACACATCCAAAAAGTGAAATTAGACTCACATTGTCATGCACAAAAATGAGCTCAAAATGGATCTTGAGACCTAACTATAGGAGCAAACCCTATAAAACTTAGAACATAGTGAAAATCCTGTGTGATATTGAGCTTGACAGTGATCTCTTCGGTATGATATAAAAAACAGACAAAAGTAAACATAAATTGGGATTACAGTATTTTTTGATTTATAGTATATTTTACCTGAGGTATATTTCTGGTCTTTTGTGTTATTTGTATGAAATAGATTCTCCATTAGTTTCCTTTCAGCCTGTGTATCTTTTTGGATCCAAAATGATTCTTTTATAGATAGCATACAAATTTTAATCATTTCTTCAGTTTCTTCTATGTGATTTTATTTCTGAGCTCATATTTATTGCATTTTTTCTTTAAAAAATTTTGTCCACTTTCCTCTGATTTGGAATATATATATATATTTTAAAATTTAACTTGAGTACCTTATTTGAAATCAAAAGTTTTTCAGTATCCCCTACCTATTTTGTCATACAGTTTCTGGGCATTTTAACTGGAATTGCTTTTTCTCATCTTTCCTGTTCATGTATAGGGTACTTACTAATACCATAGGGCTTTTGTTACTTGCTTGTTAACTCAACACTTTTTATTATTGTAACAGAAACTATATAACAAATGAATAATAGTTTCACTCCTCCAGCACCTAGCAATCTCCAATCCTCTTGTTTCTATGAATTTGACTATTCCAGATATTTTTAGTGTTGTCATACCATTTTACTCTTTGAGCTTTCCTAATTTCACTAATCATAACAATCTAACCCTTTAAAGGTTCATTTAAATGATAGCATGTACTGGAGCTTCATTTCTTTTGAAGGCTGTCATTACTTTCTGTGGTATGTACTCTACTGCCTTTAGATTATCCATTCACTTCCTATTGGGCACTCTGATGGCCTCCAGATAATGCTGCAGTGGACATAGTGTGCGAGTTCCTAGCTGCTGTATCCCGTCAGTTCTTTTAGGGCTTATAATCAGAATGAAACACTCTACTTTCACTGACCTCCTCCACCTTGGCTGCTTACACCAAATCAGCAAATTAATTATGACCTTAATAGAAGTTTAGACTTACAGGGCAAGCTGAGTGCACCCCACGCACTTGGAGTTACTATAGGAGTTCTTCACCTGTACGTACCTACAAATGTGACTGCTCCTTTTCTCTGCCAAACAGTGTTCCCTTCCTCCTGGAAGTGCAGAATCCATGCACCCCATGGGTCCTGGACAAAGGGGTTCTTGAGGAGGCATGAGAAAAGTATCAGTATATTGTAACTCCATCGTTTTTGTTCCTAAAGTAGTAGTATTTCTGTAAGTGCATAAACTCATTCTTTCCTTAGCATTTCTCCTTTATGCTTTAGATGCTTCTCTTTGGTTTCCTTTTAAATTCTTCTCAAGTATATAGGCTGAAATTCTTTCAGTGAGGTTTTCTTGGTGGAAACACAGTTTTTGTTCATCAGAAAAAAATTTTTACTTGCATTTTTCAAGGTAGTTTTGATATGAATAAAATCTCAGTAAAGTTTGTATTCTTAGACTTGAAGATATTCTTAACCTGCTCCATCTGTTCCTGTTGAGAAGTTATATGTTCTCTATCTTCTTAGACATTTACCATTTCTAGTATTCTTAATTCCTTCCTGCAGTTCTAGATTTTTATCTGGTGATATTTTTCTTTGGAGAGTGTTTCTGTTGAGCTGGTGTCTCAGCTTTTGTCATTTGCAGATTTGTTTAGTTTGCTTCACATGTTGGAGAGTGTCTTCTTGTACCATACTGATGGTCTTTCTTTTGTAACTTAATTAACATCCTGGTTTCTTTGTTTTTTTTCCCCCTGGATAATTCTGTTAAAATTCAGCTGCCACACATTTCCCTCTTTAGGAATATGTGTTTCTTCCATAAAGGTTGTTTTTTTATTTTATTTAAAAACAGGATATAGTCAAGAACTAATTTATAATTCTATGTGTGTTTACTGAGTTTCTTGTATTTAAGGCTGATGTCCTTCCTGATTTTTGGAAACTTGTCATCAGAGTTTTCTACCCCATTCTCCTCTTACCTCCAGTTATATCATGAAGATCTCTCTGGCATTCTCAGAAATCTGAGCTACACCCATTGACTTGATTTCAAATTCGTTGTCTAGCTTGCTACTAATATCTGATAAATTCATGATTAGCTCTATCTGGAATGTCTTTTTAAGAAATTATATATATCTATTCATGCATATGTTCATTGTATATGTATATATATATAGATGTGTATAGTTTATAGCTCTTTCATATACAAGTGTAATTTTTTGCAACTTTTGAAACTTGACAATCAGTACTGTATATCTCTCCCTATGATGCATTGTGATGATCACACAAAATACATATACTCTGTTGTTTTCCTACATTGTACATTAAGGATACATGCTAGGATGCGTATCAGTTATTTAACCTTCATTGTATAGATGGGAATATGAAGTAATAAAAAAGAAAAATTTAAAATACCATTTCTTAATTTCTTTTTAATCTTTTAAAGTTTCATTCTGCTGGAATTCTCACATGTTCTTCTCGCTATTGAAAGTGCGTTAGATATGATTCAATAATAGTCTTTTTGTGACTGGCTTATTTAACAGCATGTTTCAGTTGATCCATGTTATAGCATATGCCAGAGATTTCATACCTCTTAATATTGTGTAATACCCCATTATATGTGTATATATATACACATACATATATATTGTTTTTGCTTATTCATATACTTAGTGATGGATGTTTTTATGGTACACATGTTTCAGCTACTATTATATATACACAGAAGTGGAATTGCTGAATCATATGATAATTCTATTTTTAATTTTCTTTGAGGTTCACCTAACTGATTTTACTGAGTGCACAAGGGGCCCAATTTTTCTACATCTACATTGCCGCTTTTCCCCCCATAATAGCCACCTTAGTAGATGTGCAGTGATAGATCATTTGTAGAGATTATCATGTTGAACATTTTTCCATGTGCTCATTGACTGTTCACCTCTCTTAAAAGGGATACCTTTTAAGTCTTTCGCCTATTTACATTTTTCTTGTCATTGTTGAACTGTGGGAGATTTCTACATACTGTTGATAGTAGTAATTATCATGATTTGAATATATTTCCCCCATACTATTGGTTGCTTTAAAATTTTTAGAATGATAATTATTTAATGCAAAATTTTAGTAATGTTTGAGAGCACAATTTGTCTATTACATCCTTTGTTGGATATGCATTTTGTGTCATGAATGATTCCCAAATTCATATTTTTGCATGTGGATATTGTTTTCCTAACAGAATTTTCTTTTTTTTATTCTTTGAAACTTTTATCCACAAATAGAATGAATTTACGTTTCTTTGCTCCTCCAGCCATCCCCTACTCCTTAACTTCCTCTTCCAGTTCTCCATTCCAGCCATCCCTCTATCAAGCCCTTTTCAGGAGGCCTGCACTAGCAAGTGCCGAAGTACACCCTTGGTGGCACAAGTGGCTCATCAGGGGCCAACCTACTAATAGAGAACCTCCCCTTCTCTTTTTTTTTTATTAAAAATTTAATTATACATTTTAAAATTTTTTTACCAGTTCCCTCCCCATCCCCCAGTACCTCCCCCCCAATTCCCAGAGAGTCCTTTATTGTGTACGCCTAACTCTCCACTGGATCCTCCTCTCCGATGACATATAAGGACCCATGGCATTTCCATAAGCCCTTTCTCTTGTTCCCCTTAAGCATAGGATCACTACTTTGGCTGTCAATCCCTTGCCTCCAGGGATCTCGGTGCCCTTAACAGATGCTAGACTTTATGAGGGCAACAGTGCACTGGACATTGCGCAGGGCATGCAAAGTCCCATTATGATTGCTTTGGCCCCAACTATTGTTGAGAATCTTGCAAATCGTTGCTCCTCCCATCCTTTTGCTCTTACACTCTTACCGCCCCCTCTTCCGCAAATGTCCCTGAGCTCCAGGATGGGGAGAGATTAGGCTGGCCTAGTTCTATGTGATTGATATAATCTCTGAAGTTCTGGATTGTGGTTTGTTGATTTTCTTTTGCAGTTTTGCTGCTCCTGCAATGCCCTTCACTCCATCCTGCTGGGCACTGTATGTCACCCCCTGGCCAGAGACCCCTTCTCTTATCCAGTACCTGTCCCAACTATCTGGGTGGTGCTGTATTTCCCGAGATCCTTGTTTGTCAGGGATGGGGGATGCTGGTGTGTGTGTGTGTGTGTGTGTGTGTGTGTGTGTGTGTGTGTGTGATTGTATAGGTCTAGTGGAGGTAGGCCTTGAGCAGCATTTGTTGAGAATGCTGTCCTTTCTCAGTTGGATGGTCTGGGTACCCTTGCCAAAAATTATTTAACCATACTCACCAGAGTTTTGTTTTTGAGCTCTCTGATTTGGTTCATTGTTTTGTTGTATTTTCATTTATGCCAGTTCTACACTGTTTCTATTAATGTAGCTTTTTAATAAGTTTTGAATTCAGGAATAGTTTTTTTTAAAGATTGCTTTGGCCATTTTAGGTCCCTTGAGAATCTATATGAATATTAGGATAGATTTTTCTAATTCTGCAAAAAAAGACATTGAGATTTTCATGGAGATTATATTGACTCTCTAGATTGATTTGGGAATATTACCAACATCTTGATAATACTAAATCTAAAATGAACATAGAGTATGTCTCAACTTACATCTTTCTTATTTTGGTTCTTTTGTATTTCTTTTTTTTTAATTTATTATTATTATTATTATTTATTCAACTGTGTGCATGTGCGTGTGTATGTGCGCGCGTGTGTGTATGTATGTGTGTGTGTGTGTGTGTGTGTGTCTGTGTATGTGTATGTGTAGAACCACGGACGAATTCGCGAACCACCAGGGACGCCTCCACCTCCTTCTGCCCCCGGATTCACAGGCTCCGCCCTACCAGGACCAGAAGCTCAGGCTGCCCCCGCTTCCGCCTGGCGTCTATACGTGGGATCTGGGATCCGAACTCAGGACTTTCCGCCTGCAAGGCAGAGGCTTAACCCCTGAGCCACCTCTCCAGCCCTTCTTTTGTATTTCTATCAGCTTAATTTCATAACATGAAGAACTTTTGTATAATAGCTCCATCTCCATTTTGGTTGTTATCATAAAATTATAGCTCTATATATTTTTGTCTAAAAACATGAGCTAAAATTATATTAATCTCTTGAATTATGAAAGAAAATATGTGAAATTGTTAACCAAAGTTGTATATTACTAACTTTTAAAAAAAATTTAAATTTATTATTTATTCAATTGTGCATGTATGCGTGTGTGCGTGTGTGTAGGTATGTTTGTGTGTGTAGAACCACAGGCGAATTCGGGAACCACCATGGACCGCCTCCACCTCCTCCTTGTTTACTCTGCCCCGGGATTCACAGGCTCCGCCCTACCAGGACCAGAAATACAGGCTGCCCCCGCTTCCGCCGGGCGTCTATACGTGGGGTCTAGGATCGGAACTCAGAACCTTCCGCCTGCAAGGCAGAGGCTTAACCCCTGAGCCACCTCTCCAGCCCCCTTATTATTAACTTTTAGATTAACATTTTATCCATTTTTTATTTATCGGATTGAATTCTGGATCTTTTTTATGCTAAGTACTTTCTTTACCTCTGAGCTATATCCCCAACCCATTAATTCATTTTTAAACATGAGACAAGTAGAATTGTAACAAGGTGTTAACTTTTGTAATTGCCCATGTATTTACCTTTATTGAAATTCTTTGTCACATGCCTTGCATTAGTATATAGTGTCCTTTTATTTCACTCTGTAGGAGAATTTGAGCATTTTTGTAGGACAGGTCTAAGTTTTTCTTTATCTGGAAACACTGCAGTATGGAATGTACATTTTTCTAAATTAGTTTTGTTTAGGCTAGCACACAGTAATGAGTTCCATATTGACATCTTCATATACTAAATACACATCATTATTATTCTCATTTATCCATTCCTTGTGTCCTCCTCCTACACCCAGTTCACCTTCTTTCCACCATTGGTCTCTACTTTCATTTTCCTCTCATGTGTATTACATCACACTATTTCTCTCCTCCTTCAAGGTTTATTCCTCCCTCTAATGATTCTTTTTTCTAGTTTCATGATCTACAAGCATATACACACACAAGCATGTGTGCGCGCACACACATGCACACACACACAAATACTTATAGATGTGTGTGTAAATATTTCAAATTGAGGCTCCACATATGAGAGAAAAATATGGTATATCTTTGTCTTTCCAAATCTGGTTTATTTCACTTAGCATAATGGTTTTCAGTTGTATCTATTTTCTTGTAGATGTTATGATTTCATTTTTCTTGTGGTTGAATAAAATTCCATTGTGCAACTGGTATCAATTTTTTTGCCCATTCATCTATTGATGGGCATATAGACTGGTTTAATTTATTGGCTATTATGAATAGTGAAGTTATAAATTTGGATATGCATCTGTCTGCCCAGCATTATTTGAGATATGGTCTCTCACTGTCTTGGAGCGTACCACATATGCTTTTCTGGCCATAGGCCCCTGGGATCTGCTTCTCTCCTCTTTTCCAGTGCTAGTATTACAACTGCATGCTATCAGCCTGGATTTTTAAAATGTGGCTTCTGAGGATCAAACTCAGATTTTCTGACCCATCTCTCCAACCTATTGTTTGTTTTCTTAATAGTAGGCAATCACACTGGAGGGAAATGGATACGGACATTGCACAATTCCAAGCATTCACTGGACATTTGTACTTTTTCTTTTGAAATCTGTCTGCTGAGTTCACTATTGGTTGGATTATTTGGTTTTATGGTGTTTAATTTTAGTCATTCTTCATGTGTCCTGGATATTAATCTCCTGTCTGAAGAATAGTTTACAAAGACTTTTTCTCATTATGTAGACTGTCTCTTCACTCTAGCAGAAGCTACTTTAATTTATAGAATTCTGCCTGTGAGTTCTTGGAATTATTTCCTATTTTAGAATCTTAATCAGAAAATCCTTGCCTGAATCTGTATCTTGAAGTGTTTTACTTGTGGTTCCTTGAATCAGATTCAGAGTTTTAGATCTTACATTAAGGTTTTTGATGAATCATAACTTGATTGTACTTTTTTTTCTTTGCAGGCTGAGGGATAAGAACCTAGTTTTATTCTTCTGCATATGGAAATCTAGTTTTCTCAGCACCATTTGTTAAAGAGGCAATCTTTTTTTTAGTGCATAAAGCTGTCAAAATTAAGTAACTGTAACTGTGGGTATTCTGTTTTGTTCCTTTGATCTGCATGTCTCTTTTTGTGTGAGTACCATGCTATTTTATTATTATTCCTCTGTAATATTATTTGAGATCAGATATTGTGTCTCCATTACTGCTCTTTCTACTAAGGATTGCTTATGCTAATTGAGGCCGGTTTTTGTTTCTAGTCAACAAACCTGTGTTTCTTTCTTGGTAAGCTGAAGCTGTTTACATTTAATGTTATTATCGAAAGGTGTTTATTACTTTCTATTTTTTCCATCCCCATTAGTATGAGGGTTTGCTGGTTTAGTTTTTTAGACATGATGAACTGTGTATCTCCTTTGTTTGAGCCATTCTTTTTGGTGATTAAGACTTTCTTAATTCTCTATAACTATTAAAAATATTCCTTTGAGCATCTCCTGCAATGCTGGTTTGGTGATCATAAATTGCTTTAGTTTGTGCTTGTCTTAAAATGTCTTTATTTCTCTGTCAATTTTAAAAGATAGCTTTGCTGGTTATAATGCTTTTGGTTGGTGGTTACTTTCAGGGCTTAAATTTTCATTTCATGATTTCCTGACTTTGGGAGTTTTTGACAAGAAGTCCGATGCTATTATTAAATTTTTAAAATCTTTATCTGACATTTTATCTATTTCACTGCCTTCAAGTTCAGTAGCTAAGGAGTTAAAAGCTGTTAGGGACATCATATTTCATATTTTTCTGTTTCTATGTTGAATTTTACATGTATATTCGTTTGGATAGTTCATTTGAATTTTTTTTCTTTAGTGGGAGTTGAGCAGCCTACTCCCCATAGTTCAGTCTCCAGTACCACTCTGCAAAGAGGAAACAGATTGCTGAATCAACAACAAATCAAACCATATAAGAGATAGAGATACGCTTATATTCAGTTACAACCAACTAATACAGCACCAGATAATGAAACTACCATAGAATGTGCTCTGAGGTTAAAAATTAGGATAAGTATCCAAATAGTAAGTGAATAAAGCAGAGAAAGGAGATCAGGAAAGGGAAGAGAAGAGATGAAAGAAGAAGGGAAGCACAGAAGGCAAAGGCTAAGAGCATGAAATAGGAAAATTTTAAAAACAAAAAGAGAGGGATAGGGAAAGATTACCCAATAAGGAAAACATTAAATGCTAGTATTGTATAAATCTAAGAAGAGGAATCAAAAATAAAAGCATAAGAGTATTTTCAAAAGAGCAATGAGCTAAAATCAAAATAACATTAAATGTGGAGAAAAAGGAAAAGAGTGGAAATACATTGGGAAGAAGAAAAAATAAGAAAAAGAAATATTGCTTCCATTTGTAAAAAGTGAATTAACAAAATTAGATATTTGTGTGAGAGGAAATAATAAAAATTTACAAATATAGCAAAAATCATGCTAGACCTGTAGGAAATAGATTAATGATATGCTAAGGCAACGTCTTTTTGGGTCCTCCAAAAATTGGAGACTATTACCTCAATGAATAAACTGAGAATCAGTGAATCCATGTATTTATTTTAGTTTATGTTACTGGGTTTTTATTGGACTTTCAATGTCTGATGTTTGTGAGAAGGTTTTACAGCAGCTCTTTGAACCCATGGCCTCTAGCCTCCAATGTTTCTGAAAGCGTGCTGTTATTCTATTTAAATCCCCCTTGTATGTTTCATTGTGTCTTTCTTTATCTTTTAAGATTCTGTGTCTTTTGGAAGTTTTATTTCTATGTCTTGCTGTGGATCTCTTTGAGTTCTTGAGGTTTATTGTTTATGTTGGTATTCCTGTCATTCATCAAATCTGTGGAGATTTTGGCTGTTACTTCCTCAAAACCCTTTTTCTTCTTTTCTACCTTTTGCACTGTCTACTTCCATAAATTTGTACAGTTGATGACCTGGTCCACCAGGCCCTGGCCATTTCCTCACATCATTTAGACTTGGCCATTTTCCTTATCTTGTTTCTAGTTCATGGATGTCTTCCTGCCTGCTCTAATCTGCTCTTTGTAGTGACTTTTTCATTTTGGTCATTTTACTTTGTTAAAAGTATAATTTAATTTTTTTCCTTTAGCTTAAAAAGATTATTTATTGATAGTTTTGTTCATGTAACATTTCCTTTCCTAACATCTTGCTTTGGTTTTTTGGGTGTTGTCAACATAGTTGTGTGCCTTAGTATATATGCTCTTTAGGTCTTTTTCAGGGGTAGTTTTTGTTAATAACTTACTTCCTTTGTGTCTTAATTTTCTTTTTTTTTTAAATATAGCTTGTAGTTTTTTAAAAAATTGTTATTATTTATTATGTATTCAATTGGGCACTGTATGTGTGTGTGTGCGTGTGTGTGTGTGTGTGTGTGTGTGTGTGTGTGTGTGTGTGTGTGTGTAGAACCACGGGCGAATTCGGGAACCACCATGGACCACCTCCATCTCCTGTTTACTCTGCCCCGGGATTCACAGGCTCCGCCCTACTAGGACCAGAAACTCAGGCTGCCCCCATACGTGGGGCTAGGATCCAAACTCACAGTACCTTCCACCTGCAAGGCAGAGGCTTAACCCCTGAGCCACCTCTCCAGCCCCCTAGCTTGTAGTTTTTAATGCATGTTTGAATCTAATAATGTAAGGACTCTGAAAATCACTCAGTCTTCCTTCCTCAGACTCAGAGTGTTGGTTTTGTTTATTGGTTCATTTTGATTTTTTTTTACATTGGTTTGATATAAATGGTCTATATCAAAAATCAGTCTGAAGTATAATGTAATATCTTCTCATATCTTTCCTTAAGGGGCTCCACAACAATGACTGCACACCTCTTCTTTTGCATCTCTGAAGTCAGAAGCTGTGATTCACAGCTTTTGTATTTGTCCTATATTTGGAGAAGTCCTTTTAACTTACTATGGCTCCCTGATTCAGGAATGTGTTTATAGCTGTTGGACACAGGGTTGTGAGTAGGCAGGGGTAACTGCTATTTTGTTAGGAGCTTATTTATGAAAATGATTCACAGTTTTCTATCCAAATCCAGTGTACTGTTAGCCATGTGGGAGACAGATTCCTGATGTTTCCCATTTAATCACCTTTCCAGGATCTTCTTTGTTCCATATTTCTTTCTTTACATATTTCTTTACAATCTTTGCTCTAATTAATTTATATTGTCTTCATATCCGGTTAATCTTTTCTGTAATATTTTGTATTATGTGTTTGTGTGAGAGAGACACATACACACAGAAAGAGAGCCAGACAGACAGACAGACAGACAGACAGAGAAACAGAAAATGCATACAATACAGTCTGTGTAAAGGAATAGGACAACTTTCAGAAGTTAGTTCTCTCTTTCCACTGGTCACTCTAGGTGTGCTTGTATGTGCCTTTTCCCACTGAGACAGCTTACCATCCCCTGTCCATTTCATTTCTGTGTTCTTTATTTTACTATTTTTTTTCTTGAGATTGTAGGTCACATTCTTTTGCTTCTATCTGTGTTGTAATATTTTGTGTGAGATATGTTTTGTAAAGCATAGTTTAAACTGTAGTAATGATACCTTTAGGAAAGACCTTGTTTATTACTTTCATGGGTGTTCAAATCAAGCTGATCTGTGTTTGATAGAGATCCTAGATTTGTGGAAGCTTTAGTTTGAATTAATTCATCACTTCACATAGATATTTTGAGAGTATGATCTAAACTGTAGATTAAGTAATAGGGAAAATTGAAGATTGGTAAGATACTAAATCTTTGTTATTTACGGCAAAGTCAGTCTCCTCACTCTGGTATGTACACCTTCCTGGTATACCTTGCAAACTTGTTGCTCATTCTTACTTGCTTTTTATTTGCATTTTGCTTTCTATGATTCACATGGCCTGTCTTTCTCCTCTTCTTCCTAAATCTTGGAGGGAACTATATTATATTCTCCTAAAAACTGGAATGTCTCCATGGAGGTTTTTCTCAGCCTAAAATTTATTTATTCAGTTATTTGCATGTGAGTATGTGTGTGGGCATGCACTGCCATGGTGTAATGTGTAGAGAATGTCAGAGGGCAACTTGTAGGAATCTGTACTTTTCCTTCTACAATGTGGGTTTCAGGTATCAAACTTAGATTGTCAGAGTCGATGGCAATCACTCTTATTTATGGAACCATATTTCTGTCCCCTCCTTAGCTTTTTTTTGTGTCTTTGTAACTTTCAATTTTTAAATGTCATGAACACAGAGGGAATGTCTTTCAATTCTTCTTCCTTTCCTTTAGTTGCTATGCTTCCAGCTTACAGAGCTAGCAACTTTGCTTTGGAATGGCTTTCCACACTCTGTAGACTTCCCCCCCATTTTCCTGGCTTTTGGTTAGCCTTTAGTGCGTTGACCCTGTACCCTTGGTTAATACCATGGGAAACAGTTGGTAGATAAGCATCAGTTCTGCTACAATGTTTGGTAATTTCATCTTGGTGGTTTCAGGCTGTCACTTTCATTCTCAGGCTGTCAGGATATGGCTCTTTTCTCCTTATCCTGCCCAAAGCAGACTCTTGATTCTTTGCTCTGTCTGCCAGGCCTCCAGGCTCGGGCACATCGCCTCTGTCTCACAGGCTTTGTCTGCTTCTGAATCTTATTTCGGTTTCTTTTTATTCTTAAATCTTTGATTTTTCTAAAATCATGATTTAACAGTTAATCTAGGTTATTTTGTTTAGTATGAAAATGATTGTCTTCTTGTGAATCTTACTTAATTTCTAAAAATTCTTAGTTTCAGTGACGTTGCTTACCTAGAGAATATACTTTCTTCAACAGGATTTTTTTTACAGTATTAACTACAATGAGTGGCATGTTATATGTGAAGTGCTTTCTAAATGTGAGGCATCTAATGAATACATAATATAAATCATATTTTCCAGTACTCATGAGCTTAATAATGGGCATTGTTATATCTTTCCTTTTTCAGTGAAGACTAAGTAGATAGATTATTATTACAGGCTGGTTATTGGCACCTGTGAACTCAAGGTTATTCTGCTTTGGGGAATGGACTATGTACTGTAAAATCACTTCCAGGTTTGAGCCTGCATACCATGTGAATGAGTAAAGTAGGTAGAGTGCAGGACAAGTAACAAAACAGGCTGTACAACAGGCAGCTCATGGCCCAGATACTGAGATGAAATGAAGACTAATTCAATGTGTGGCAAAGCCTTCAAAGAATTTACCTTATTCAAAAGTGATTTGCTTTTCACTAGCAAATCTTCTGATTTTTCCAAAGAGAAGTCAGAATCTGTATTTTTTTTTGTATGAGATCACTGAGTGCTCATTCAAATAAAGAAATTAAAAATTGTGCAGAACCTCACGGTAAATCCCAAACTAAGCATATCTATGTTCTTACCCTGCTCTGTGGGCAACAATTTCCTATCCCTACTATAGGATAGGGAATTGCTGCATACTGTCTCTCTACCAGGTGACACGTTTTGCTATACTAAATGAATGAAGGATTGAAGACTTGCTCTTGGTGACTGTATTGCTTTTATGCAGTTGTACCAGGTTGAATTAAAGGTACAAAAACAAGCTGTTAAAAAAGTGGGTTTTTTTTGAATTCTAAGTCTTTCATGTATCTGATTCTATTATAAGCATAGCCTTCATTAAGTTCATGTGAGGGGCAGGTATTACTGGATGTGTAGTTTATTCTCATTCATAAGTCATGACTTTTTCCTCCTTTTCTTTTCTGAAATAGCTTTCACTTTCAGAAGAACAGAATGAAGTAATGAAAAATGGCTGTGAATCTAAAGAGCTGGTCTACCTCGTGCAGATTGCCTGTCAGGTAATTGTGTGGGTGTTCCTTCCACATGAGTAATAAGAATTACTTAAGGTGATTATTAAATTTCTAACTACATACAGTGTGTTTCTTACTTTGCTTAAAGGCTTACAATCTATAGAAATGTGCTTATTTTGTAATGTAATTGGACTATGAATGGCTTGTAAGAAATTAAAATGGTATCCTACTATGAAGAGGTAAGCATGGCCGCACTGCATCAAATGCATAATTGAAGTTGCAATTTAATTAACTTTTTGTGATTTTAAAAAGTACAAAGCTTTATATATTGATAAATAAATAATTGGCAGTGTTAGCTGACAGTCTTTTATTCTTTATTCTTGCCATAGTGGCATTTTTACATGTAGTTAGAGTTGAAGCCATCAGTTTTAATATATAGGGCCAGGTAAAAGTACATTTTGTAAGAGTAGAAGATATCATTTTCCAACTAGATTAAATGAGTAAGTTGTTGATGATATGTTACGACAGAGGAAGCCAGTTGCCTCTATTTTAGATACTCATGTTTTGTCTTTGATGAATTAAGAGATGTGCATGGTTTTGAAGCTTATTCTTTCATGACTATTAGTATTTGAAAGCTTTGAGGATAACATGGCTTGTTCATTATGAGATTTAAAATATTTTATTTGAAGGTAATCATTTCTTCATTCAGTAAGTTCTGAATATAGTTCTTCATTCATTCTGTATTCATGGATCTTATTATTCACCTATTAGTGAATTCATTATTGCAAGGTAAATGTTTAGGAAAAGGTCTTTTTTGTAAGCAGTTTTTAGTTTTCATCAGGAGAGAATAAGATGAAGCATATATGTTTCCTTTTAAAATGTTAAACATATTCCTGAAGTTAAAAGTTAACAATCTGTTGGGGCTGGAGAGTTAAACTCCTAACTTGCAAGCAGAAGGACCTGAGTTTGGATCCCAGATCCCACTTAAAAATGTTACAGGGCAAAAATGGCAGCCTACACTTCTGGCCCTGGAAAGAGGAGGAGTTTGGGAAATCCTAGAGGGAAGCAATAAAGAGGTAGAACAATCCAGGATGATTCCCAAAATTACCCTTGAACCTTTACAGGCACACACAGTGCCCTCTGATACACATTCACAGACACTGAGAAACACATACACACACACGCATAAGTTAATGAATCTGGAAATGTTCAATGCTACTATCATGTGGGGGATGTATAAGTTCTTAGTTCTGATGTTTTTAAGCAATACTTACTTTTAGATGTTTAAACATAATATGAATAAAAGTCAATTTGTAAATGTCATGATTAGAGTGGCTTGCTACTCATTTATGTTTTGCTTCACATTGCCTCAATTTCCTGCATATGGAGATAGCTCATAAAACATTTCATAAAATGCCTTTCTTTTATGTCTCATAGTGAGGTTTCACTAACAGATAAGACATGAAGATTTGCATTTATGAGTTATCTCTCTTAGCCTAAAGAAGCAAATGTTGATTAGAAATATCATAAACTCAAGAGGGGTTATATCTCCATTTCCTTTCCTTTTTTTTTTTTATTTAGACCAGCAGTCCTGGTCCAAGATGACACAGTTAGCTATTTTGGCCCAGTATTGTTGATTATAATGGTTTGTTTTATTCTCTTAACATACACCCTTAATCTTGATGATTTATGTAACTATAAGCAGGTCAGTTATTTTTTGTAGTTAAGCAGAAAGTGAATGGTTAATTTCAGGTGCTTGGCAAGATCTGTGGGGGAAGAGAAGGAAGTCTTGAGTAAAGTTTGTACTATTTAAGAAAATTGTGCGAATCGCCAAGTTGATTCCTTAGTGAAAATGTCAAATGCTTTTCTGATAAACTTACTAAAAGGTGGTTAAAACCTGAATAATGGCAAGGTTGGGAAGCCTGGAATGTAGCTCTCACAAGCTCTGCAAGCTCTAACACATTTTGGCATTTCTTCTTCTTAGCTTTCCTATGTCTTAAGGATACAAGTATTCTTATTTTCACTAGCAAAGCATAATGTTGGTAATATCTGTATTGTTTTCTTAGGGTACCTTCAAAAGGCAAGCATGACATTTTGTCATTATTATTAGAATGCATAATGGATGCTTTATTGCATGTCTTTCTGTTAGTAACCTAGATATTAGATAGACTTCTGCCTGTAAATATATTATCAAACTGCTTAAAAATTTTAAGATCAGTTGTTACATTGTTTCATCAAAGTAGTAATGGTCATAATTATACTGCTTATCTTCTCTGTCTTTTAAGTAATCAGTGAAGTTTTCCCATGTATTCTCAGCACATATGTTCTCCATGAAGTATATTAAATTAAAATTTTTTGAAATAACTGACTCACAGGCAATCCCTCTAGTTTTTCAGATGAGAAAACTGAGGTCCAAAGTAGTAAAGTGGCTAGAATAGACTGTATGGAATCTTAGCAGCTGGAGCTATTGAGGACTTCAGAATCCTGACTGCCATCTTTTCCTATGCCTCCATGGAACTTTTAGTCTCAAACATTAATAGATTTTGAGAAACTGCTTAGTCTTTAGGTAAGATCACAGTAATTAGTTTTAGGGGTTATTTATTCACATATTTTGTATCTGCATTAACTTCAGTTCTTTTACTTTCAACGAAATTTTTGGTTCTTCATCTTAACTCCTAGCTTCTTTTGTTGTATTAGCTTAGAAGACAATGGGCGGGTCTATTTTCTTTCTGTGGGATATGACACTGATTTCTTTAGGTGTCATCTTTGAACTCCAATTGTATGTTTGTCTGCCCTTTAAAATTTTTGTCTCATTTTAGGTCATGAATCTAGTATGTCTTTGTCATCCATATGGGATAAACCCAGAATTCATCAGGCATTTCTTAATCAGCTTTGTGTTTAGTCATAGATACTATGATATGTATTATGTCATTTAATTTTACAACACCTGTGTGAGGTGAGTATTCTGGTTTCTATCTAATGGATGATAAAGGCTTAGAAATGTCAGTACCTTCCACATAGTTGTAAAATTAAAGAGGGACTATGATTTGAACTCCAGCATTATATTTTGTTTTTCTACTTCACTGTTTTCTAAGGTTACTTGTACTTCAAGCATATCCCAAATGTTAACACATTTCAGAAATGTATTTAAGTGACTGACAATTTAGTTTCTTAGTATGACATTAATGGACATGTCATAATATTCTTTCTTTCATCCCCCTCCCATCTACACTCACACACAACCCACACCCACACACCTTAAATTCTAGAGCCGCGAGAAAGATGATTCAGATCAACTGGATATAAACCAAGGTCCATAGACTGTAATTTCCATGATAGAAAATTATTAACATCTGGTATAACAGCTGTACTAGACAGGTACAACAGACAAGTACTAGTCAAATATAATTTAACTGATCTGGTGTATGTCTTCCTAATGAAATCATGTTATGCCTCACATACTCCTCTTATCCCTTCATTCTGTTTATATCTGTTGTGAACAAGCAGATCCATCACTGTGGAAAAAGAGACACTATCTACTTTGTGTCTGCATGCTGCTGTGTAATGTCAAAATGCTTTTACCTTTGCCTGTATTTCTCAAGAAATTTAACTTATTTTAAATTAGCAAAGCATAAATAAAAAATCCTAGGAAATGTAGGTATATGATCGAGAAGATAGGAAGAAAATGTAATTGCCTCAGATGTTGAAAATTCAAAAATTCAAAAATTCCAAATTAGATAAACTCAGACAATAATTTTAGAAAGCTGTACTACACACAATAAAGCATTAAATAATAAAAGTTTGTTTTCTACTGTTTCATTCTTTAGCAAATAAGTTTAGCTTTTCAGTATTTATTTGAAACTGACAGGTTTAAACATTTATTCACTGTGTCTGAATGAAAATCCCATTTTGATATCTTCCTTTCGTAAGTAAAGTTTTGTTGATATAAGACAATCATTGCTTAATAAAATGCTTTATCACCCCATTGAATTAATGATTCTTACTGAAAGATACTAGCTACTTTTTAATTTTAATCAGAAAATTAAAATTTATTAGTTCCTTTTTTCTGAACCTCAAGTATTTCATAAATGTCCACAGTAAGTTCAAGGTTCCTCTGTGTGTGTGTGTGTGTGTGTGTGTGTGTGTGTGTATGTGAGTGTGTGTGTGAGACATAAGTGGCAGGTTTCTGGGAGTGCCCTTGCCTCACACTGCTTCTTGTACTTTGATATTCTTGTGCTTCACAGTCTACCAGCATAAATGCAGCCCTAGGTGTCTCCTTCTCAACTCAGCCCATTAGAAAACATCATTACTACAGGTGGCATAAGATTAACCTTAACAGACCAGGCAAATTGATAGCATTCTGATTTAAACTTTGTAAGGCTTCCCTGAAATGTAGGTGTTATTATCTCCACTTTACAGATGAGTAAGCAGTTGCTCACAGATGTTGAGTGATAGTGTCAGGTTCTATCTTTTTTGTCTCATATATTCAGGCATATTTGTCTTTTTTAAATTTTATTTTTTAACAATTTTTTACTTCATCGTTTCTATATTCCCTTCCCTAATCCTACCACATGCCTTTCACCGTCACGTCCTTTTGCATGTGTGGACCACCAGGTTCCCTTCAGGGACCAGGCTTCGATGGTAGTTTAAGTGGGCCTTCAATGGGTATACCACAGATGGGAAAGCTCCCCTTCTTCTGTCCAGATCCTGTGCCAGAGATTCTCTCTGAGTGTAGTTGTTCTCTTGAGGACCTCACTGGTCCATAGAGGAATGTTGAAATGTCAACTGTTGTGCAGATGTGGCGGAAATAGATTTCATTGCAGTGAGCTCCTGGATGCAGCAGCCCTGTCCTGAAGTTCTAGCTTAAGGAGACACTCAGGAAGATGTAAGTCACTTTTCTTTTGCTCTCTCTTTTTATTAAATTTTGCTATTGATAGTATCAGTTATTTTTTAGATTAACTTTCCTCAGACAAAAGGATCCAAACACCTGGGCAAAGTTTGTTCTTTTCCAAAAGAATAGCAGATATTTCCCATTTTCTGAGCCTTTCTATAAAGTATTGTTTTTTGTGTATTATTTAATGGTAATAATTACTTGCTAATGATAATTAAGGTTAAAAAACTAGTTGCAAGTTAATATTAAAAGTATGTAATAAATCTAGTTTTGTTTTTGTTTTCTTCCTTTGCAGAGTTAAAATACTCTGATCTTTTGTTTTATTTAAGCTGTACATAAATTGGATGATTAAGGGTTATATTTTTACATATGAAATTTAAAGTTCTTGTTTCATCTGAAAATGTAAGGTCTTATTGTTTAGGTTCTATAATGGTTACTCTTAACTATTGCTGTGAGAGAATACCCAAAGTCAATCAACTTAAGGGAAAAAGGAAATTTATTCAGCTTACAGTTCCAGAGGGAAGGTCAGTTTCTCATAATGGAGGCGGCATGGCTTGCTGACCAAAGGTAGAAGAGGCTAAGTCACTGGAGACATCTTGGAAGCTGAGAGCTGCAGACTGCTTGCAGCAAAGACCGACTTCTCCTGGAGGTAGGGTGGGACTAATCCACCTCAAGGCCCACACCTTGTGACTGCCTTTCTCTAGGAAGGCTCCATTTCTCAAGGTGACATGACCTTGCCAAACACATGAGACTGTGGGGGACACATTTCAAACCATAACACTCCACCCCTGGCCCCCACAGGCTCATTGCCACCTCATTATTCAACCATACTCAATCCAACTTTAAAAGTCTTCATAGACTACAACAGTAGTCCCAACAGTCCAAAAGTCCGAAGTCCAAAGCCTCCTGTAAAATCAAAAGAAAAGTTACATACTTCCAACATACAATGGCACAGAATAAACATTCCCATTCCAAAAGGAAGGAATGGAGGCATATCTAGGAAAGATCGGTCCGTAACAAGACCGAAAACCATCAGGACAAACTCCAAATCTTGTAGCTCCAAGTCCAACAGGTGAGCCTCTCCTTGAAATTATCTCAGTTCCAAAGAGGTTTGCTTCCACCCCTCCAATGCAACTGCCCATAGAATATGTTGCTCTCTTGAGCTGACTCTTCCCAGAGTATACAGCTCTCCTTGGCAGGTGTCCCACATTGTCTCTAGCATTTCTAACATCTTTATTTCTCAATGGCAAACCAGGCTTTAATTCCACAGCACAAACTGCCCTTCTTGGGCCTCTAAACTGCAGGCTTCTTGCCCCATGATGCTTGGATTCTGCCAATTTCTGAAATCTTGGAGGAGGACTCCACAATCTCCTCCCTCTTCCATCACTGATGCCTCTAAAACCAGAGCCATGTGGATGACTTTGCCAAGACTGGCCCCCTTGAATCACAGCTGATTCTGCTTCTGTATGTTGACCATCTCTTTCACTTCTGGGCAGTTGATTTGTAAGAGAAACCAACTCTTGCTTTGGAACTCCACCCTTTAGCTCTAGTCTTCTGAAAGGACTTACATTCTTATGAGTGGGAACCTTCCCTAAGGATCTTACCCTCAAGCTAGGGCCTTTCCTATTATCCAAATTGAAAGCAGGCTTTGATTTACAAATGGAACTAATCTCTTTGACAGCCATTTTGTTCCTTGCTTCTTCTTCCTGGTTCAACTCTTTAAGCTTGGCATTGTATTTTTCATCATCAGATCTTACAGTTTTTGCTTCTTCCTGATTCTTTGCTCTTTTTCATAACTTTGAAGACAACTAAAAAGTAGCCATTTCACATTGTCAAGACTACACTGCTTTGAAATTTCCTCTGCCAAGCACTCCAGTTTAACTTCAGGCAAGCTTTCAGGACAAAGGCAAAACTTCACTAAACTCTCCGCCAACACATGGCTCCATGTGTCACTCGTCCAGTTGCAAACACAGTTTCTGTTCCCCTCTGGACCATCACAAGCTGGGCTTCCACTGCCTGCGTCTCTCACAGCATTGCTCTCCTCTGAGCTCTCATGAAGGCCTGTTTGGCCCCCTTGCCAAGACACAAAGACTTTCCCAGCACAAAGTCCCAAAGTTCTCCATATTTCTCCCAGCAAATAGTTCCAAAGGCACACTAGCCACATCACAGCATTGGCCATACTGCTGGGTACCAACTTCTCTCAGCTTCACAAACAGCTTCACATTGTAGTACCGGCTGTTCTTAATCTCACAGCAATACCCCACTACTCGGTACCAATTTCTGTAACGATTACTCTTAACTATTGCTGTGAGAGAACACCCAAAGTCAATGAACTTAAGGAAGAAAAGGAGGTTTATTCAGCTTACGGTTCCAGAGGGAAGGGACAGTCTCTCAAAGCAGAGGCTCATGGCTGGCTGGCCAAAGGTGGAAGAGGCTAAGTCACCGCAGACATCTTGGAAGCTGAGATCTGCAGACTGCTTGCAGCAAAGACCGACTTCTCCTGGAGGTAGGGTGGGACTAATTCACCTCAAGGCCCACCCCTTGTGACTGCCTTCCTCCAGCAAGGCTCCACCTCTCAAGGTGCCATGACCTTGCCAAACACATGAGACTGGGGGGGGGACACATTTCAAACTATAACAGGTTCTTACTCAGAAAATTGAACACATTTAGATGATTTGCACATTACGTGCTACCATTCTGATTTCGTAAATGAAAATCTGTGTAGGAAAGCAAACTTGTTTGTACAAGAGTATTTTTAAGAGGAAGTTGAAAGAAGTCCATAGTGGTACATTTGTTAAGAGCTGATGAGCTTGCAGTGACATGTCAGTAACACCTGAAGTAATACTCTGTGGTAGATTTCATGGTTTTGGACAAATGAGTAGTGACAATGCCTTTCATCGTGGTGTTATTCAGAACAGCATTCGCCAAATCCTTTCTGCTTGCTTTGTTTCTTCATCCAGCAAGGCTGTAGCAAGCACTGATGTTCTCATTATCTGCATTGTTGTCTCTTTTCTGTAATATTACAGTTAAGAGTCCTTTTTACATGGGCTTCCTAAGTAGTATGCCTTTGAAATTCTTTTATGTTTTTATATGGCTTGAGTGCTTATGTAAGTTTAGCACTAGATGCTGCTCCAGTGTGTAAATGCATCACAACTGAAGGATATCTTGGTTGCCTCCATGTTTGGGTGATTATGTAAAGTTATACATATCCTTGAAGGAATTTATGTGGATTTAAGTTTTCAGCTCATTTGGATAAACACAAAGTAGTAGTGGGGTTGTAAGTTTGCATGGTAAACTTTATGAAAAACTGCCAGAGTTCTTCCAAATTAGCTGTACTATTTCATATTCCTAACAGCAATGATGGATGCTTGCCCATGTTTGTTATTGTTAGACTTTTCAATGTTGACCATCTTAATGAGGCCTTGTTATTTTAATTTGCAGTTCTCTAATGACATGGATGTTGAGCAGTTTCTTACATGCTTATTTATTTCTCATCTGAATGTCTTCTTTAACGAGGTATCTGTTTAGAATGTTGCCTACTTTTTAAATTGAGATGTTGGTTTTCTTACTGTTTCAGGAATTATTGGTATATTTTGGGCAACAGTCTGGTCTAGTTTTGAAATTAAAATAATTATGGCCTTGTAGAATGTTTTAAGAAGTACCCCTCTTCTGGAACAGAGTAGAAATATGGCACAGTTTCTGCCTTTAATATTTCATAAATTTATGATGAACCCACCAGTGTTTTTTATTTTCTGCTTTTGAAGTCTGTGACTGGTTGATTCAATAACTTTAACAAATACAGGTTTATTCAGAGTATATGCTTCTTCTTGGACTGTCTTTCAAGAATTGGTTCACTTCATTGATGTTATAACATTCATGGAGTTGCTCACAAATACTAATTTTAATGTCACATTATCTTTACCAGTATCCCTCCTTTATTTCTGCTATTACTAGTTTGTTTCCTTTTCCCTGTCTACTACTTTGTTTAGTTAGACTGGCTAGAATCTTACCAGTTTTACTGATGTTTTCAAAGACTCAGCTTTGATTTTTTTTTTGTTAATTTCCTAATTTTTATTGTATTGCTCTGTGCTCTTAACTTTACTATTTACTTCTTTAGATTTAATTTGTTCTTTTCTGCTTTATTGAATTGAAGCTCACGTGGCTGATTTTAGATCCTTTTGCTATAATACACTGTTTTCAGCACTATATTCAGCACTGTTTCTCTCTAAACGATGCTTTCACCACACCTAACACATTTGGATAAATTGTATTTTTGTGTTCTTTGAATTAAAATATTTAATTTCTCTTGACATTTCTTCTTTGTTATGTTTTGTTTTAATGTGTGTCATTTAGTTTTTAAGTATCTGAAGATTTTCTTGACTTTCCAATCTTTTTTTCTTCTCTTCTCTTCCCCCTGCAAATTCCCCCCTCTATTCCCCATTCTCTAGTTTACTTCCACTTAGTCTCATGCAAATATTTTATGGTCTCTATCCATTTAAACTTGTTATAGTGTATTTTTTTTTTCTATTCCAGAATGTGACATTCAGTTTTCAGGTGAACTTTAAATGTGTGTGTGTGTGTGTTAAGTAGTCCACAGACAGGATTCACAGCCAAGTAGCTGACTGTTCCTTTCCCCATTGTGCTCTGTGGTTTTCTACTTGTTAGATCCATTCTGATTTAGGTGTGGTTACAACTGTTAGCTATAGTAGTAGATCATCTGCTTCACCTTTCCCTTCTACTAGTTTTTGCCTCACAAAATTTTTACATTCAGTTTTTAGGCAAATGCATAGTAAGGATTGTTATGTTTCCTTAGGATATTAATCTTTTTTCCATTATAATATTTTTCTTTTACTTTTTAATTATTATTTATTTTTCTAGTTTTATAAGTATATTGAGTATATACTCTCCTTCCCTTGATCCCCCCCATCAATCCATCTTACTCCCTCCTACACCTGCCTGCTTCTATGGTCTCTCTGGCTTGTCTACTTTTGTGGGGTTTAGCCTTCGGTGGCATACCGAGTTGCCTCTCTTTGGGGCACCCCCACTGATGGGGCATTTCTCTTCAGTTATCCAGCTTTAGTCCCAAAGGTTTCCGCTATTTGTTCTTATTTCTTTTGAGTTCCTCGATAGTCTATGGGGGCATGTTGGTATGTCAGTCATTATGCAGGTCTGATAAGGACAATTCTCACTGTAGTGAAGTTCCTAGACGAAGCAGCCCTGCCTTGAATGGAATGTCTTGTCCAATGGTGAATCCTTCCATCTTTAGGTTCTTAGAATATCACCACCCCTTCTTCTGTGAGGTTCTCAAAGCCTTAGGATGGGGAGAGATGAGGTTGGCCTGATTCTAGATGAGTCTTTACATTTATTTACTCTATATTATGGCTGGCCGTTGCTGTCCACCTCACTGCTCTTCTACTGACCTAGGCTGTATCCTTTCAGGGTGTTGAGATCCTCTACCTCTGTTGTAGAAGAAGACTTCTATACTGAATACTAAGTGTTCTTCTAATCTATGGGTATAAAAACAACTATTTACAGAGCTGTTTGGTGTACTGTCTTCTTACGTAGGTTCATTGACCGTTTTTCCTTATTTATCTATTTCCTTCCCTTTTTTTAGGTTCTTGTTCTAGTTAACAGTAATAGGAATGTTTTCAATTCTGACAAGTAGGTCTTGAATTCAATCAGAAAGCTGTTGGTCGTCTCCCTAATATTCATGCCTGTTATACTGGTGGCCACCTGTTGCCATGGTGATTTCTATTGCAACTTACAGATCTTATATGTTGATGAGGCTTGTGATTATTCCTCTCCCCCAGTAGCCTCTACAGTATTTCTTGGTACTGTGTGAGCTATCCAGCAAGGAGGAAGTTCTTAGACCAGTTCTAGTTGATGTATTTTTGCCTATGTTTTGTGATCCATATGTGTTGCATCTTCAGGAATAGAGTCTTACTGACAGTTTTTTGGGAGTACTACCAAGAGCCATGGCTTTGAGACCTCTTTGATCAACATTTTATCAGGAAGTACCACATTACTTTTACTTCTAGTATAATTTTTGTCACTGGGTTCTAAGTCGTTCAGGTCAGGGCTCTTTTTCCTCACTTTATGCTCCTTTGCCTAGGGACTGCCCATTCTTGTTCCTTTCTTTAAAAGACATTTTTCCTACATATTGCTAGCATGGGAGGTTCCTTTGGGATTACTTCCCACAATGTTAGGGTTTTCCTATAAGTTCCTCTGTCCCATCCAGGATATTAATCTTTTTCACCATTTAGGGAGTGTCCCTCTTCATCCCTCACAAATTTTCTTTTTTTAAATTTTATTTATTTTTTTATTATTTCCACTCATACAAACTTAACAGGTACACTGGTCCCCTCCCCCCTTCACCTCCACCCTGACCCCCCTGATCCCCTTCTCCTCCCCCCTCCCTCTTCATCCCCCAGTGCCTCCCCCTCAGTGGCTCCCTCCCCCAATCCCCGGAGCATCCTTTAATGTGCATGCCAAACTCTCCTCTGAGTCCTCCTCTCTGATGAGGTGCAAGGACCCAGGGGCACTTCCCAGAACCCTTTCCTGTGTTCCCCTTAAGCTTAGGAACACCACTGTGGCTGTCAATCCCTAGCCGCCAAGGATCCTAGTGCCTTTAGTCCATGCTAGACTTTGCCTCAAATTTTCTGTTGTTATGTCTGTTCTGATCTTTACCCCCCTTCAGCGTTAGCATAATCTACCTTTCTGTTTCTTTGACTGACTGTATCTGTTCTCCACATTATGTGGGCTTCTGTGACAGCACAGAGCTGGTTTTGTCTTCCTTCTTCTTTCATCACTCTGATAACCTCAAACTTTTAGTTGATGTGCTGGAACATTGGTAATTGAAGTGATTCTAGCTAATTAACTTCTACCATATTGTCACTCTCTTATATTTGTTAGTCTTTGTTCTTATTATCCATCACATTTTTTCTGTTTTTTTTTGTTCCCTCACCCAACTTTATAACTGACAAATAAAAATTGTGTGTAAGTTTAATGCATAAAACATGATCCTCCCCTTAATTGTTGACAATTCAACATAGGGTCACATGCAGACTAGGCAAGCACTCTGCCCTTAAGCTACATTCCAATTGGAGAATGATGTTTGAGACACATAGACATTGTGAAATGGTTATCACAACCCAGGTAGTTTACATACCCATCAGCTTTTCCTTTTTTGTATATGATGGAAACATAAAATTTTACCCTGTCATGTTTTCAATAGAATACTTTATGATCCAGATTTTTTCTCCCTTCTTTGATGTCTGTTTATGTTTCTTAAACTTCTTTAAAGTTTGCAATACACATGTACAAGTAAGGCAGTTTCGTTTTTGTATAATTTTGGTGCTACTTCACAGGTTGAACAAACACTGCATAATTAAAAGGCTTTCCTAATTGTTTTTCCATCTCTTACATCATTGTTGTCATTCATTTCACCCCCACAAAACATATAAACATACACATTCACACACACATAACAGTAACAGACATATACAAAATACACATAACTGAATGAATATATTTATTTTGAACAGAGTATTTTTGTCAGCTGAGAAATTAATAAGATAAAACTTTGGCTTTGCACTTAATTATTTCTTCTTCAATAGTTTTCTTTATATGAGTTTCTTACTTACATAAAGAAGATCTTAAACATTTCTTGTAGAACAAGTTACTTGCCACAGGATCCTCAACTTTTAGTTGACAAATTAACCTTGACTTTTGAAGGGTATATATTTCGAAGTTCGTAGTTTTTTTTTTAAGTAAATGCTTTAAATATTTTATGCTGTTCTTGTTTCTGTGGTTTCTGAGGATCTTGATATAGTCTTTGCTCCTGGATAGGTAGATAAGATATTCCCCCCACCTCCTTTAGCATCTTTTGAGATTTTTTTTCCCTCATTCAATTTGCTAAAGTTTGAATGCAGTATACCTTGGTATAACTTTTTGTTGGCATTTTTTCTGTGTTCTATGATCTTCACAGTCTATAGTTAAGTGTCTGACATTATTTGGGAGAAATTATATAATTACTGCTTCAGACATTGCTTCTATTTCTTTATTTCTTTTCAGTGTGATTTTTTCATGTTGTGTTTCTTGTACTTACTTATAGTTTCTCCACCATCTTTGGATGATTTGTGTGTGCGTGTGTGTGTGTGTGTGTGTGTGTGTGTGTGTGTGTGTGTGTGTGTTTCTCTACAGTATTTTGTTCTTTAACTTGGGAAGTTTCTTCTACGTATAGTCTACTGTGTGTTTATAAAAGACATTCCTTTTTCTGTGCAGGTTTTTTAATATTGACCTTTTATTTTTGATTCTCATTGTTTATATCATGCATCTGTTTTTGTATGTTGTCTGTGTTTCCCAGTAAATCCTTGCATGTTAATCGTAACATGTATCAGTTCCTGGTTTGATAATTGCAGCTTCATTGCTGTGTCTGACTCGTGCTGATGTTTTTCCAGTTTTTTCAAATTGTTTCATGTTTGCTTTCAGTTCACCTTATACTTGAAAGGTGGACATGACGTTCTGGATGCTTGCGATAGAAACAGACTGCAGCAGGGACACCTTTAGCACTGTGGAGGGAGGGATATGAAAAGAGGAATGTTTGTGTCGTCAGTGACCTTCTGCCCCCTGGGATTTCAACTGAAGGTATGCTTTTCAGTCTGAGATGAGACAGGATGACTGAGCAAGCTAGAGCCTGTATTCCACTTCTCCAGTGGAAGGCTTAAAAGGGATGGGGTTGAGCTTTTCCTTTTCCCCAAATACATTAGGCTCTAAAAAAATTAATTGGTTGGCAGGAAGGTCCTATCTGGTGAAGGCAAATTTAAGGTCCTTCTCCTCACTCACAGCTAAAGCTCAAGGGTAGCGTCGATGACATTCACTGTGAAGATCTGGTAGCGATCCCAAAGATAAAGTTTGAAAGGTTGTACATTCCTGCTGAGATAGGGTTTTGTGGGGTCTTAACTCTCAGTTTTGTCCTTGAGCCTTAGAAGTGTATCAGTTATAGTTAAAGTTTTTCCCTTCTAGTACTGGATCTTACAGAATTTACTCTTGAAGATTTCTGCTTCAATTAGGTTGGACTTCTTTATATTTATCTGTTTGTCTCTGCTCTGTGGGACAGTGATCATCCTGGGACTTCACTTCTGTGGTTTGTCTAAAGATTATTTGTTGAAGCAACTTACATATTGAAATCCAATGATAACTTTGTAACTTGACAGAGTGGGTGTTTCTGAATCAACAATGTTATTTTGTAGGACTTATCATTTTCATAGGTGCTTGGTAAAATTGATTGAACAATTACAAAGTACAGATGTATATATTTTAAAACTTATTTTAAATATATTTTAAATATTTGTATAGAAAAAAATCCAAGGGTGTAAGTCTAAACTTTTATGTTTTCTTTCTTCATTTTTTCACCTTAAGTGCTTCTTCCTTATTCATTCTGTTTATCTATAACTTTGTACCCTTCACCAATATTTTCCTATTCTCTCTGTACAATGTATATCTAGGCTCCATTATCTATCATTCTACTGTCCATAGCATCCTGTTACAAATGACAAGATTACCTTTCCTCTTAAGGCTAAATAGCATTCCATTATATGTTTGGAAATTATAATGGAACATATGGTGGAATAATGCTACATTTACCCAGTCATCCATTAGTTAGGATGTTTTCATAACTTAGTTTTTGTGAATTGGGATTGCTGGATTACGTGATAATATTGGAGTTGCTGGATTATATGGTGATTTAACTCTTCATTTTTTAGGAACCTCCATCCACTGGGGTGGATGATAACCTCTTTGTGGATTTGATTGCATTTCCCATATGATCAGTGATATTGATAATTTTTCCATATACTTGTTGATACTTTGTTTAGCTTTTCAAAAAGTAGTTTTATTAATTTATTTTAATTTTATTTGTGTTCGTGGGGGGGCATTGTCCATCTCTGGGAAGGATGAAGGTGACTTCAGGAATCATCCTTGATTGCTTTTATCTCCTTTTTCCTGCAATCTGGGATTTCCCAGACTCCATCTGGGAGTTGGAAGTGTAGGCCACCACCATTTCCTCCTGGTGTTTGATGTGGAATATGGGAACTAAATTCAGGTCCTTCCATTTGTGAGACAGAGCCTTAACTCCTGAGCTATCTCTTTAGCCCCAATTTGTCCAATTTCTTTAGGGAAATGTTTGTTGCCTGTTTTAAGTCAGATTGTTACTACTTTGTTGTTAAGTTGTTAGACTTTCTTTAATCTGATTATGCTTTGTGAGAAGTATAGTTTGGTAATTTTGATATTTGAGTATATTTCTACTTTTAATCAATTAAAATCTAATTTAATTAGAAAATGTTAGTCATACCTAATCAATAAATTTATTCTTCTTTAATTTTGGAAAATCTCATCCTGCCTAAAGTCATTTTATAGTTCTTTCTGTAGATTTTGATACCCAACTATCAAAGAGAAGTAAAAAGAGGCTTAATGGGGCTGGAGAGATAACTCAGGGGTGAAGCCTCTGCCTCACAAAAGAAGTTTAACATAATTCTACATTATTTTTATAGTTTATTTTGTAATATGTAATTGCCTAGAATATTTAGAAAGTAAATATTTACTATCAGGTTTTTACTTACTTCTCACTAGAAAATCTAAATAAAATGGATTTGGGAAATGGCTTAGTGGTTTAAACCTTTGTCTTGTAAGCAAAAGGATTTGAGTTCAGATCCCCAGATCCCATGTAAATGCCAGGTAAATTTGGCAATGGTTATTCAGCCCTGAAATGGCAGAGCCTGTGAAACCCCAGAGCAAACAGTAAAGTGGAATAGCGATCCAGGATGAATCCTGATATCACCCTTGAATCTTCACAAGCACACACACTCAAGTTTACTCTTATGCATTCTCCCACTTGCTCCCACTCATATGCAAAACCACACACGTGTGTACACACTCGCACTCAAACATGAACCCCTTACACACACGTACCTGAGAAAGAAAAAGAAAACCAAATTTCACAAATAAAGACCTGATTTCTCTGTAGTTTTTGGGAAAAGATGAATTATTGGAGCGTTTTTTTTCTCTTTCTACACATAGGGCAAAAGTTGGATTGTTAAAAGAAGTTACGAAGATTTCCGGGTACTTGACAAACATCTTCATCTCTGTATCTATGACCGACGATTCTCCCAGCTCTCAGAGCTTCCCCGATCTGACGTCCTGAAGGATAGTCCTGAGGTAATCATTCAGTATTTTGCAAAAGTAACCTACACACATGAATCAGCAAAAGGTTAGTTCATTTAGCTCATGTTAGACTCTTAAGATCATTCCTAGGTTTGCTTATTTATGTTATCAGAGAAACATATAATCATAATATGAAAGCAGGCAGAATATGTTACCAGACCATTCTTCAAAGAGAATGTAAAAATATGAAAGCAAAATATGAAAAAAGTTATTTCACTAAGGCAGAAATTCACACTAAAACAGTGTTGTCTGATTATTTCATGAATATGTATTTATATTTTTATTCTTACTGTTCCTAAATTTTTTTTAGTAAAAACATAAAAAACTTTGTTTTGGTAGGGAAGAAATTCTTTATAATATCAGTAACAAAAGGTATAATTGGAATAAAAGTTGTGATGTAGATAAGATAGAGTTCATAAGAGATACAATGCTAATTAAACCTATGTACAGGATGACTAGAAGATGGATTAACTAGAAATCCTTCTCACAAACACCGAGTAAGCAAAATAACTGAGGATATGGCAAGAGGCCACTGGAAGTAAGATTGCCTTCTTTAAGAGAGAAAAGCCATCAATTCCATGAAATGAGATCAGACTTTTGTGAAAATAATCAGAGATCTTGGAAGTAAAAATATCTTTGAAGTTAGTAATGTCAATCCTGGATAACTGGACTACGTACAGAATAGAGACAGCTAATGAGAATTCGTGGACTGGGAGACCAGTCATTTAAAGAATATAGGCCCTAAAAGAGGCAAGCAATTAAGAAGTTGTAAGAGAACATTTGGGAATCAGAAAATAGATGCAAAGGAATTATGATACAGGTTTATAAAGAAGAGAGAGTGGCTGTAAGGAAATTATATGAAAGAGATATAATAAAAAAATCGAGACCTAAATACGTAAAAAATGTTTTTAAACCCAAAGGGTTCATTAAATACTCCCATATAGTAAGTACAAAGACTCAAACATCAAGAAACATTGCAGCAAAATCACATGACAAACAAAAATCCCAAACCATCCAGATAGCAAAAAGTAAATTTCCTTCAGCGAATAAGAACTGAATATTTGGCTTGTCTGTCTTCAGCCACAGTGGACTAGGGAACAGTGCACGATGCCTTCTACTGTAAGTCACTATAAATCCAATCTAGTTCAAAGTAGTTAAGGACATGGGCACAGTGGAGCTCTGTTGCCTCACGCTAAGGTTGTTATTGCAGCAGGGGCTCATCAGCACTGGAAACTGCCAAGACAACTGAGAATCCCTTGGCCTTTGTACAAGTATAACCATTTTGCCTTCAGAATGTCATCTTCTAAGAACAATATATAGCTGCTTCAGCCCATTCGTGCACATGGAAGATTATAGAGAAAAGTAAAAGGCTTCAGAGAATCGGGGAAAGTTAGGCAGAAAAGTCAGAAATGGATCTTTAATAATAACTTCTTTTGCATTTGCCAGTACAAAAATAGAAAATGAGAACCGGAGGGATAATCCAGTGGTTAAAGCCTTTGCCCTGAAAGCAGAAGGGCCTAAGTTCAGATCCCCAAGTCCCATGTAAAAATACTTGGCATGTGCAGTCTGCCTGTAACTCTAATCTTTGAAGGCAGAGTCTGGGAACTTTTGGGCAAACTAGCTAGCCAGACTAGCCCTAATGGTGTGCTCTTGGTTTAATTAGAGAACTAGGGTAACAACAAGGTGAAAGGAAGTCAAGGATGATTCTTGATGTCACCTTTGGGCCTCCATCCACATGCATGCATGCACTCCATACACACATATATGATATACATACATGAAAGAAATGAAGTAGAAAAGTAGTAATGTTGGAAGCTGGAGATGGTATGACTCTTCATGATGAAAGATTAGAAGCTGAAGTCCTACTCAAGACAGAATTACTTTGTAAGGGTCCAAAGTTTCAGTAGTAATCCTGCAAGGAACATCTGTACCTATTTAAAAGCCTAAGGATCTGTAGGGTTTTTCCCTAGAAATAACAGTTTTCACTATAGTTGCTATGCCAGAGAATTGCTCTTTCCTCGCCATTACACTGAATCTTTCCTTTCAGTCTGTCACTCAGATGCTCATGGCTTACCTGTCTCGCCTCTCAGCCATTGCTGGCAACAAGATCAACTGTGGGCCTGCCCTTACCTGGATGGAGGTATTAGCTAATCATTTTTCACAGAAGATTATTTTAAAGTTATTTATTTAAGAAATTTAATATTAATTCAGTGGTTGTTAGTTTTCAAAACTCAAACAAATAGTGTATATTCTCAGCATCTGAAAGGATATATATCTGATATTCTTATCTTAAAACTTTCTTAGATTTTTTTTGGAAAATAGTTTTAATATATTTTGTGAATCTTAATGATTTTTTATTTGTTATATTAATGTGTAAATTTTAGCAAGCCCCTTCTATTTCTTAGGTAATTTAACAACTGAATTTTTTTTACTTACTTATAAACAAATAGCAAGCCTTTAAAGGAGCCAATTTAAGAGTGTCTTGAGGTACTTACTGTTATTTTTTATGTGTAGAGTTACATATATTTGCTCCCAGTATAATAAATAACTGAGAAGGCAAAAAGGAAAGTGGAAGGGATGTAGCTCCTGGAGCCAGACCAGCTTGTACTAAGACCTTGACTTTTTATTGCTGAGTGAATGATCTTTGGAAGATGATTTAAGGGCTCTTAATGTGATCTCTTTCATCTTTACTTTCATGTGAGGATAGTGACAATAAGTATACTTTCAAGTGTATGTACAAGGATTAAGTGAAACCATGTACTTATTGTGCATGGCACAATGACCTCCATATATTAATTACCCAATGAACTATAGCTTTTTCTCTTTAAAATCTTTTTGGATTTAGCATCTCTCTGAGTTAAACTGAAGTGTTTATAGACAGACAAGATTTTCAAGCCTATGTCTTTAACCATCTCACAGTAGCTGTTCTCTGTTACAGATCGATAACAAGGGAAACCATCTTCTGGTCCACGAGGAGTCATCCATCAACACTCCTGCTGTTGGTGCTGCCCATGTTATCAAGAGGTATACTGCTCGAGCTCCTGATGAGTTGACTTTGGAGGTAAATAATGGAAAATGCTACTTGTTCTCTGGTTTTTGTTGCCTTTCCAGCTTCATTCTTAGCTGTTTTAATAAATCACTTAATTAAAAAAAGTAAAAGTCTGAGATTTCCCTGTGTCTGTTATCCCAACTGGAATGCTTTGTAGTGTTTGTTTGTTTGTTTTGTTTGTTTGTGATTGCATTCATCCTTCAGCACTAGGCCTCAGTGCTTCCTGTTCCTTTCAGGGAGTCATCCTTGATCTTGTTCCATACAGACAGCATATCAAATTGGGGGTTGGAAGCCATTCAGAACTGCTCTTGTGGTTAATCTGGTGCATCATGATCTACATGAAGTCATATTGATCAGTTACTACATAGAATCATAGTTGTCTTCTTGATTGTTTCAGAGAGCCTCACTGTCTTTGTCTTTGCCTTTTCAATGCTTGAAAATAGTAATACTTAGTGATACCTTTGTAATGTTTGTTAAAGTTGAGTTAACAAAGAAGAAGTAAAATGAGTATTTCTTGTTGTCAGATGCAAAGGAGGGAATTAAGTTTCTTCCTCTTAAAGTATGTGTTGACTAATGAGAGACAAAATACCAGTTTTTTTGATTTAAGAATAATGAGTGTAACATCCATATTAATTGCAGTTATTCACAGTAACAAAGTGATGAAGTCAACTCATTTGTCCATCAGTAGATGAATGGATAAAAAGATGTATATGTGTACACACACATGCACATGCTTGCCACACACATTTTCTCTCTCCCACCCCCAATGTAGATTGAACCACAAAGAACTAAATTATGTCACCTGTAAGATAAGATCATATTAAGTGAAATAAGCCCAACTCAGAAAGACAAATATCATGTTTTTCTCATATGGAATCTAGATTTAAATATGTCTGTATTTTACCTATAATCAATCCATCTACTTACCTACTGACCTTCTCCAACTCTGCCTACCTATCTGTCTGCCTGCTTGTCTGTCTATCTTAAATATGAAAGTGGAGGAAGAAAACCAGTGGTGGGTAGTGCAAGAAAGACTAAGGGGGATAAATACAAACAAAGTATATGATATACATGTATGGAAATGTCATAATGAAATTGTTGCACTTACTCTGCATGTTACTGATGAAATCATGACAAGAGGATCAAGGAGTTTATTTTCTTATAATATATTGGTTATAGTTGTTTGTCCATTTTGGAGGAGTGCTCATGCCAACACCAGGGCCAAGGGTACTGGCCACACCATATTCACGTAATAGCTGAGAGAGGGACGATCCTTACTTGCCAGACCACCGTGTTCACCTGCCTGGGGACTAGTCCCACCCACCGTGGGCTGGGCCTTCCCACCCCATTCACTATACAATCTCCTGCAGATTTGCTATGGGCTTAACTCTACTACCAATTCTCTACAAATGTGCTCAGAGCTCAAACCCTCAACTATGAAATTCACAACTGTATTTAACTATGACAGAAATCTATAGTTTTATACAATGAATATATGTCAGTAAAGAATTGGAAAAACAGTAACACATCTAAGTCAAATAGTTATCATAAAGTGCCACGATTGATCACTGAGGACAAAATATTCACCTATTTTGTTCTCATTTTTCCTGCATTTATTATAGTATTTGGCATATAATAAGTATTTAGTAAATGTGTATTGGTTAAATAAACAAAAAAATGAGTAACTGCAGAATTTTTATAATGATTCAGTAACTCTTTTTATTGCTGAATGAACTCAGGACCCAAACTACCTAGGGAAACAAGGAGTTTATTGCAGCTTACAGTTCTTATTTATACTTCATTAGTATGGCAGATTTCATGTGAATACCAGGAACCAAGGAAACTGCCCCTACCACATCCATGACAGAGACACATATTTTCTCACTTATCAGTATGTCTGTATGCAGATTTTCAATGAGTGCACCTTCTTACCTTATCCATTTGCCTCTGTGGAGTGGTCCCATCTACCAAGGGCTGGGTCTTCTTCCACAGGCTTGCTCAGGGCTTACCCTAACTACAATTCTTCACTCCTCCACTTCACTAATCTCCAAAGGCCTTTTGTAAGTTGACACAGCTGTATCTAACTTGCACAGTGTAGGATCCGACTGTTCTAACCTTTTAAGTTCGGAATAGAAAGAGATGCAGTTTTAAAAGACACCATATCTGTTAACACATTAAACTTTGAAGATTGACTTTTTGGGTGTTTTTTGTTTTTAATATTTAAAAATTATTACCATTTTATATTTGCATTCATATAATAAAGGTTAAATAACTTTGATTATATGTTCCAATATGTATTCCTAAAATACAGAAGTAGTAAAGCATCATCATAGTTATTCATTGAAGAGCTACTCGACACATACTGTCAAAATTTTAAAAGTTGCAAAGAATTTCTATATTGTCTTTATACTTGTATATAAAAGAACAATATATGTGTAGTGAGTGTATATATAATAATTAGTACATGTATGTTGCAATCAGCCTGCATGGTTGCTGATAAACCATAACACAGCTTAAGGGAACAAGGAGTTTACTTTCTTATCACAGTCCAGTTACAGTTCTTAGTCCAGCTTGGTGGGAGAACATGCACCAACACCAGTGGCGAGGGAACTGGCCACACCATCACTGCATAATGGCTGAGAGATGGACAGTCCTTACTTGCCAGACCAGTATGTCTGGCCAAGTGAACAGAAAGATGCCAACTCTCTCAACCAGTTCTCTGTGATTTATCCAGAGCCTAATCCCACCCACTATGAGCTGGGTCTTCCCCATCAGCTAGACAATCTTTGAAGATTGACCATCAACTCTCTACAACTGTGCCCAGAGCTCAAACCCTCAACAGTCAAGTTGACACCTGTGCCTAACTATAACACTCCACCCCTTGTCAGCTTGACATGAAAACAATAGCACTTTTAAACTGTAACCTTTCCTTGTCCCCACAGATGTTAAAATATAAATACATTCCATGGACAAATTTAAAATGTTCTCATTAAAACTTCAGTTCCAACATTTTAAAAGTTCAAAGTTGTTTACCTTTAAAAATGTATTAAATCATAATAAGTTAAGTACTTTAAAACAAATAAAACATTAAAACAGAAGGATCTTAAACTATAAGAAAACATTAAAAAGATCAAAGTCCAGAAAATCAAATACCGCATCCTTTACTTCAGTGTCCATCTTCTGTTGCTCATCGCATAGTCAAGGTAGCTCAAAGATTCTAGGCATTTCCCGTTCCTGTTTGCAGCTTGAAGTTGTAAAAGCAGAGTTCCTTTGAACCAGACTGAATCTCTATTTGCAACCGTCCTCAGCATACATCCCATGGTTCTGGCATATCCAACACTCTGGGTTCGCCTCTGCAGCTATAAGCTTCACCTTCTCTTGCAGGACTCTATGCCTGCCACTTGGTGTCAAGCTTTTGCTGCTTTCCATGAACTCCTCAAATCATTCACCAAAACCAGTACCACTTGGGGGATGCTGCCAGACTCTGACGAGTTTGAAACGTAGCTTAGTCCACATGAACCACAGCTATACCAACTTTTATCGGCTGATGCTGAAAAAGCTTTTTTTAGGCAGCCAAACATCCAAAGGACAAGAAACGGCTTTAACTTGGGTTTTCGGCCCCTGAAGGAATTTGTGTTTTCAAACCACAAACTTGCCATACGGTGGTTTTCACGTCTTCCACCGTCCCAGTGTAAGTCACTAGGTTTTCCTTCACTGATACTCATTTCTCCAACAGCAGCAGATACTCTGCTGCCTGCCCTTTGCACATCCAAACCTTTAAGGCTGCCAACACAGCTCTCCTCTGTCAAGCAAACCAGTCCATCGTCTTTAAATTCAACTTTACCAAAATCCTTGTTCCCCTCATCACAAATTGGGCCCGAACAATCTCTCTCAGCAATTGGGCCACTAAACTCTGAAAGTATTTGTAAATCCACAAAGTGAAAATTCTCAAGCATTTCCAACTTTGTCCAGCAGAACCGTTCAAAAGCCACAAAATCCACATAGTCAGATTTATCAGCAACACCCCACTTTCTGGGTACCAAATTGTGTTGCAGTCAGCCTTCATGGTTGCTGATAAATGACCATCACACAGCTTAAAGGAACAAGGAGTTTATTTTCTTACGACAATCCTCAGTCCAGCTTGATGGGAGAGCATGTACCAACACCAGTGGCGAGGGAACTGGCCACACCATCACTGCATAATGGCTGAGAGATAGATAATCCTTACTTGCCAGACCAGCATGTCTGGTCAAGTGAACAGAAGGATGCCAACTCTCTCAACCAGTTCTCTGTGATTTATCCAGAGCCTAATCCCACCCACCATGGGCTGGGTCTTCCCCATCAGCTAGACAATGTCCTTCAGGTTTGCTCTGGGCTTAACTCAACCATCAAGTCTCTACAACTGTGCCCAGAGCTCAACCCCTCAACAGTCAAGGTGACACTTGTGCCTAACTATAACAATGTATAATTTTTTAAAAAGATATTTCAGATGGAGCTATTGTGAATTTCTCTGGTAGTGTCCAGAAGGGTGTTTAAAAGTCTTTGGAGTTTCATTCACTACTTTATGTTTTTGTATTATTTTAGTGTTTTCATTTTTAAAAGAATTAAATTCCCTGATCCTTGCGGGGGGGAGGGTTAGATGACCCATCTGGGGCTGAGTGGTCAACAGTCATCTGTTCTGTGCTGACCACTAACTATTCCTAAGCAAAGCTTCTGGACAAATTTGGAGGTTTAATGTTAGTGTCCGCATATGAAAGAGAACATAGGGTGTTTGTCGTTGTGGGACTTCAGTTACCTAGTTCTGTATCATTTTTTTCAGCTCCATCCATTTACTTGTGAATTTCATGATTTCATCTTTCTTACTAGCTGTATGAGATTCCATTGTGTATATGTGCCATATTTTCATTATCTATTCATCTGTTGTGGTTCCATTTCCTTGCTGTTATGTATAAGGCAAAGTTATATTCTTCCATCAAAGAAAATGCTTATAGCTCTGATAAAATGAAGTTCAGTGTGTGAGAGTACTGTTATTAACATATAGTACATTTTCAAGACCCAGTTTTTGTTTTTCACACTAATTTCTATTTTAAGGTTTATTAAAGGATATTTTATTTACAATGTTGGTTCTTCTAGGTGGGAGACATTGTATCTGTTATTGATATGCCACCCAAAGTGCTGAGTACATGGTGGAGAGGCAAGCATGGATTTCAGGTAAGTGGCTAAAAACTGGATGTGAGAGAAACAAGAACAATTTTGTGTGTTTCTTGGCTCTTTCTGTTTACAAATGTATTACCAGTGGACTGAGTCAGCAGGTTTTGTCTGCACTGACAGAAAAAATGTAGGTGACAGTAATGTTAGATTTGGCTTCCCTCTTCTACCTGCACTATGTGTCTTCTATATTTACTTCATCCCTGAACTGTATGTAGCTAGGCAGAAGTAATTCAGGCCTGGGGACCATCTTTGGGAGCTGGGCCTTTGAATCTGCTTTGCTTCTACTGATGGTGCATATCATGATTAATAAATACTATCTCTTTAGAATTAAGTCAACTTGATCAATATTTCTCTTTAAAAATAAATTGTAACTGAGTATATTAACTGTAGAACAGAATCTAAAGCTGTCGTGTGTGTTTTTTTATATACATCTAAATAATTTGAGAACTGACAGCAACATTTAAAAACCAATTATTTCTGATTTTCATATGATTGCTGTTTTTATCTTTTAAAACTTTGCACAGAGAAACTTCTTAAAATGGTTTAAAATTATATTTATATTGTTGGTTTCCTTAGAATAATGTTGAAAAAGCATATACAAAGTTTTTATGTTACAGTTAACAAAAGTAAAAATTATATAATTAAATCTGTGTAACTGTGTTAACCTTGAACATATTTAAAATTCCTGGTTATTCATCTTTCATAAAAGGTTCTTCATTAAAAATGTTAATGCAATTTTAACAGAGTAGCATAATGAGTAGTTGTGAACTCTGAGACCAGCTTGCCTGGGCTTTTCATCCTGGGGTGTCTTGGGCAAGTTTCCATCAGTTTACCCCTTTTCAAAATAGTGAGCATAGGACTATATTTTTGTCTCACAGATTTGTTAGGAATGTTATATATAGATCAAACTATGTGTGTATGTGTGCACATGTGCCTGTGTATCAAATATTGATTTAAAAACTTAAATAATTGTGTTCTATATGAAAATTTTAATATCATCAGTTCCTTTCTGAAGTATAAACACATATAGATCAGCTTAATTTCTTAAAACAAGAGAAATCATCTCTGTGTTGTTTGACTCTTTCCTTGACTGTGTAATTGGAGTTCTTCATCTTACTTCCTTGCTGGTTTGATGAAATAGAGACTGGAATTATTGTCCATCCTATTAAGAGATCAGTTCTTTATGTTAATAGTATTCTGTGGACATTAACATCTCACAGATGACCAGAAATACATTATACTTTAAGTAAGTCATGTTTTAGTCTTGGTGCTGCTCTCATCTTTCTTCTGTTAACCTTAAACATGTTGTTTACTTTCTTTGCATTTCAGTTTCTTCTTAAAACCAGAAGATTCTAATTAGCAATTTTTCTTATTTGTTTCAACATCCTAATGCTATAATGGTAAAAAGTAGGAAAGTTTTCCCCTTGTTTGTAAAACAGATATTGAATAATGGCTTTACCAGATATTGGACTTATTCTCCTAATTTTATTCAAACTCACACAAATTAGTTTGCCAGAAAAGTTCTTTACACAGTCAATATAAATTAACCAGAATAAAAATAGTTGAAAATTGGTTTACTTATTCACACAGATTTGTCTTTTGCAATAAAAGCTTGCTTGTATAAACTTTTTATCCTCTTTAGCCTCTTATAGACAGCCATGTCTGTAGATCATGTTTGAATATGCCTATGAGAAAAGTAATTGATATGGGGGGTCCTACTGAACCAAGAGCAAGTCTTAAATATTACTATCAAACCATGTTTATAATAGTTCTGTATTTTAAGGAAAGACTCCATACAGTTCACTATTCTTGCCATTTGTACACTTGTCATCTTTTTTTAAAAATTTTTTATTATTCAATTGTGCGCGTATGCGTGTGTGTGTGTGTGTGTGTGTGTGTGTGTGTAGAACCACGGACTGAATTCGGGAACCACCATGGTCACCTCCACCTCCTCCTTGTTTACTCTGCCCGGGATTCACAGGCTCCGCCCTACCAGGACCGGAAACGCAGGCCGTCCCTGCTTCTGCCCGGCGTCTATATGTGGGGTCTAGGATCCGAACTCAGGACCTTCTGCCGCAAGGCAGAGGCTTAACCCCTGAGCCACCTCTCCAGTCCCACAGTTGTCATCTTTAAGAGTATGCATGGCAAACTACAGGAAAATATGAAAGGGGAACTATGTCAAGCATCTTTTAGGGAAAAGTGCCACTTGGCATTTCATGTACAATATTTAATTTAGATAAACTTGCAGGTAATTATTACTGCTCATTTTTATGGAACAGATAGTCCATTTGTGGAATTTAGTAAAAAGGATGTTAAATCAATGAGGGGTAGGTGGGTTAGGGACTCAAAATCAAGTTTGTGCCATCCCGTTGCTTGAAGAGTACTGATTACTGTGTTCACTTCCCATTTGCATGAACTGTCTACTTCAGCTTTTATACTGTAAAAAGAAGCATTTTCTTTCCTTCTCAGCCAGCAGAGGATGCAGTGAAAATCAGCCAGCTGAGCTGTAGAGCATGCTTGTCTCCTCATGAAAGTTTTGCTGTCACTGTGTGCTAGTTTTTGTGTAATGATTAATGCCTTGTATGGGGGGGGGGGTTCAGCTTTCTGCCAAGTTGCTTATGATGTCTCTATACTTGTTAGGTATTTTTAAATTTGGAATATATGCTTTTCCTGAGATACTCTGTTGAGGCGAGAACAATAATCTTAATTATAAATTGTAAATTGGATCCTTTTATATTTTGATTTTCATCCTTAAAATAGCTAGAATAATACTTTAGATGTTTTGTTTTCAAATCCAGTAGAATTGGTAACCAGAGAGAATCTCATGCAGAACTGTAGTGTGAGCAAAGGTGAAGGGGTAGCTGCTCTGGTAGTTCAGCTCAGTTGTGTGGATGGATGGTGGAGTCTGTCTGGTCCACCAGCAGACAAGGTGGGTGGGGCTGAGGGCTCAGCAGATCTAACAAATGCTCCAGGTACTAGTGGGCCTTATTTCATGTAGTAGATGTATGGGAACACAGCTATCTAAATTTGTAAATCTTTGAAAGTTGGCTAGCAGTGTGAAAGTATTAAAAGTATTAAGCAAGTTCTTTGTAAGTGTAATTTGATGTGACCTCTTTTAGAAAGACAGTATTCAAATACTAATTCCTGTTTCATATATTCTGATATAGATGAGTGATACAAATTCAGAATGCAAATAGTCTTTTGTGTGTGTGTGTGTGTGTGTGTGTGTGTGTGTGTGTGTGTGATTGTAAAAGTTCATTCATCATTTGTCCATTGGGTACTCTGTTCTTTTGCTAGGACTGCAGTAACAAAGTACACTGACTGGGTAGTTTAACAGCAAAAAGGCATTTCCACACAGCTCTTGAAGTTAGTACTCCAAGGAAAGATCAAAGAGCTGGAAGCCTGTTTTTTTTTCCTAAGGCTTATCTCTTTGTCTTGCAGATCGCATCCATCTAGCTGTATCCTTATTTGGCATTTCCTTTATGTGTGGGTGTCTGTGCCCTGATCTCTTTTCTTTTAATCAGGTTGGATTATGATCCACCCATATGATCTCATTTCACTTTAATTATTACATTCACAACTCAGTCTGTGAATGTAACCATATTTTTAGGCTCAGGAATTCAACATGAATTTGAAGTGGATAGGCCTTAACCAGTCCTGGTGAAGAGGTAAGTTGGGCATTCAAGCAGACCTGAAGGTTCTGAAGGTTCTTTGGGAATTTATCACATGTATTTGACAGAAATCAGAATCTCCTGAAAGCTCCCTAGTCAAGAATAGGCCAAGTTTTGGGTATTGACCATGCCCATTAAGAGAAGGAGGTCTTTGGGAGGAGTGCTCCGAAGGACTACTGGTTGGATGCTCTGTCCCACTATTGTCTTTAGGGTGGCATCTAACAAGGGTCCATATCAGGTTCATGGGCACTCATTTCATTTGTGGTAGAAGTCTCTGTACCCTTGTATGTTGTGCTCCAAAGACAGGAGACAGAGGACAAGTAAATACCAAGCAGACTTTGGTACTTTAGTCTCTAATGAAATGGGGAAGTTCCTGCATGAATTTCTGAAGCAGTGAAGTTTCACATGGTCATACAGACCCACTGATGCCTTTGTTGGTGGGTGTGGGTACATTGACCATGTATAAACAGGGTACTTTGGTCAGCCAGTAAGCCAGACTGTAGTTAGATGCTGACTGTATTTGGAACTCTGTTGGCATGCCACAGAGGAATAAGCATAGTAGTGGTATTTGCTTGGGCTCCTCGTTAGTATGGGAACTCTATTATGACTGTTAATCCCTTGCCTCTAAGGATCCTATTGCCTGGAGTCCCCCCCCCCCAGTGATCCATGCTAGACTTTTGGTGGTTGTTGACATGTCAGTCATTCTCCAGGGCAAGCAAAGTTCAATCTTGGCTGCTGCAGCCCTAACTTGTGTGGAATATCTTGCATATCCTTAGTTCTCCCCATCTTTTGGCTCTTACAATCTTGCTGTCTCCTATTCTGCAAAGGTTCCCTGAGCTTTAAGATGAGAAAAGATTTGGCTGGTCTGGTTCCAGGTGAATAATGTAGGGTCTTTGGTGTTCTGAATTACGGTTTGTTGTTTTCAATTTTGCTTTTCTTGCATTGCCCTTGTATCAGGATTGGTATCGAAGGTCATCTCCTAATCAAAGATAAAAGACTGTTTAAACAGAAGATATTAATGTAAGAGGAGATTCCAAGGTAGATGAAAGAATAGGAGTAGGACACAGCAATGGGGGAAGGGTCAGTGTCCTATTTGCCAGATGGTTAGTTACTATCTATCTGCCAGTTCCTATATCCTCCCTGATTGGTGAGATGAAACCTGTTCAGTCCAAAGTGACCAGGAGTGAGTTGTCTTGTTAATTTACATAGACCGTGGCCTATTTTCTCTACTGAAGCGTGATCCCCTATTTCCTTTCTTTAGAGGTCCCCCTTCCCCTTCCCTCCTGTTATAATCATATAGGCAAAGATCTCTTAATTATAATGTTGATAGAGCAATTCATAAAATAAATTGAATTTTATCAAAATGTAAAATTTTTGCTCTTTGAAAGACACTGTTAAAAATAAGTACAGAACAGGGAGAAATATTAGCAATAATTATATGTGATGCAGGACTTATATACAGAACATATGGAGAACTCAAATGTTATTGAGAAACAAGTCGATTTTAAAGATGGGCAAAATTGGAACAGACTCATAAAAAGGATATAAATAATAAATAATGAAGAAATTTTCAACATCAGTAGACCTTAAAAAAACGCAAGTTAGAACTAGCTTTATGCTAACTAGAGTGGTAAGGCGGGAGAAGTAAACTCTCATACAGTGCTGATAAGAAATTAAGATATGTCATCAGTTTGGAAAGCAGTTTGGTGGATTTTTAAATGAAATGTATACATGTCATTCCACATGACTATATTCATAAACAATTTTGGGAAATTCAGAGTAATGTGTAATGTTACACAATAGATCAAAGTTGCCTGGGATCAGGAGTAGAAGGAAGGTGATAGGGAAGGAAGAATTACAAAGAAACTTTAGGATTGATTCGTATATGCTGATTGTGGTGTTAGAACTTAACATAATATACATTTTAAGTAAAGGCTAGTGAAGAAAATAACTGTATGTCTAATCTAGTTGATAGACTCTGTCTCTTGCATCTATTTTCTCTTCATCCGGTCTTTATATCATTAAGTTTCGTTATCTTTTTCCTACTTTGTTTTTTCAAATTTCTAAAGTAGTATTCTGCTTCTTATATTCCCTCTTCTACTTTGAAAGACATGTTGCTACTAGAGTTTTCTTCTAAAGCATATACGTCTTTGCCTCTCTGATATTCAGAATTTACCATGTTCATTTACTACAAAAGGAACTTAAAACTCCTTGCCATAATATAGAGACAGTCCATCATCTCTGATTACATTCTTCCTTTTTTCCAGTCTTATTTTTCAGTGCTCTGTTTCATAAATTCACTGATCTACCGTATTTATTATCAACCCACTCCTGTATATGTGTTGATCATTACTGCTCTTGTATCTTTCTAATAATAAAGAAAATTAATTGTAGTTTTAAGAGAGTTCAATTTATTTTGTCTTATTTGGCATTTTCTTGAACTAACTGGGAAAATAAACTTGGTATCCTTGGGTATTTACTATACAGGAGCTGATTTTACTCAGTGTCATTATTACGTTTGCTGTCACTCCATGTTCCCTCCATGTCCTATCACCCATTTCTTATCTTTCCATCAGTTTCTAGCCAAGATTCTAGACCCATCATTGCATTGAGGATGAAAAAGAAAAACATTGGTTTTTTACCTCAACTCTTATAAATGTGTAGCTAAGCAACAGAATAGTAACAATAGTTATAGATAATACATAATAGATACAATAGTTATTACAACAACAGAATAGTAGCTAAGGTGGCAATTTGGGATGGAGGGAGAATAGACATACTTTTTACTATTGCAGATCTCTATCCTGCTCTATCTAGTCCAGAGCTTTTACACTCTTTGCCTGTATGACACTTTCTGAGAAGGTTTTGCACAATTCTGGGCATATAGGTATATGTTATAGTTAATCTACATCCTGCCAACAGATTCACAACCCAACAGCTTATAACGAAACAAAGGAATTTTTAAATCTCTCTTATGATTTCCTGGTTATAGTTCTTAATTGCCAAACCAGCATATCTGATTAAATATGCTAAAGTATGTCAACTTCTTTAACCAGTGCCCCTCCATCTTATCCACCTGCCAAGGGCCTAGTCCTATCCACTGTGTGCTGCCCCCCCATCAATCAGATAGTTTATTGCCAGATTGCCCAGGGATCAACTCAAATTCCAATTCTTCACAAATGTACCCAGAGCATACGCCTTCAGTTGCCAAATTGACACCTATACCTAACTGTGACTCTCTACCCCTTGTCTGAACCTGCCATTTGGTGACAAGCTTCAACCACTCTCTGTGAGCACGTCAATTTTGCATCGAAACCAGTACCACCTGCATGATGTTGCCATGTTCTTTCTGCAGTGAGCTGGACTGTAGCTTGACCCACTCGATACACAGCTATGCCAACTTTTTTGTACTGATGCTAGAAAAATCCTTTTCTGTGCAGTCAAAAAAAGGGAGAGAAACAGCTTCAGCTTGGACTTTCATCCCATAAAGGAATCATGAAATGAAATTCTCCATAGGGTGGTTATTCATTTCTCCTTCCTTCTCAGTGAAAAGCAATAGGTTTTTCTTCAGTGATGCTACTTTCTCCAATAGCCACAACTGCTCCACTGTCTGACCTTGTCCAACACTTCAAGGCTGCCAGTGCAGCTCTCCTTTACCAATCAAACCAGTCCATCATCTTTAAGTTCAACTTCACAAAAGTCCTTCTTCCTTTCATCACAAACGGGTCCCAAATAGTCTCTACTCTTTCAGTGTTACTATTTTCCGAACAGCCAACTAAACTCTGGTAATTTTTTTTTTTTTTTTTTTTTTGTAATCCACAGTTCAGAAATTTTGAAACATTTCCAGACACTCCCCGACCAAAAAAAAAAAAAGCTCTTCAAAAGCCACATAGCCACATTTGTCAACAATCCTGTTTCCCTGGTACTAAATTCTGTTTCCTTTCATGTTGCTGATTAATTTACAACCACACGGCTTATCCGGAACAAAGAGTTTTATTTGCTCCACGATTGTCTAGCTACAGTTCTTAATCCAGTTTGGCAGAAAAGTTCACATCAGCACCAAGGACCAAGGGAACTGGCCACAATGTATCCATATATCCACAGCACTACTGAGAGAAGGACAACCCTTACTTGCCAAATCAGCATGTCTGGCCAAGTATGCCAAAGGATACAAACTTCCTTAACCAGTTTCTTATTTATTATCTATCTGACCAGAGCCTAGTCCCACTCACCATGGGATGCGCCCTCTCGATCAGTCAGACATTTTACTGTAGGATTGACCAGGGCTCAACTCAACTAACAATTCTTCACAACTGTGCCCAGACAGAACTCACACTTTCAATTGCAAAGTTGACACGTGTACCTAACTATGATAGTGTATACAATTGAAATGCAGATCAAACATTCACTGATAACAAATCAATCAATCGTAAAGAAATTTATTTTCAAATATTTCTTTATTAAAATTGTTTAAGAGCTGGAGAGATGGGTCAGGGGTTAAGACTCTGCCTCCCAAGCAGAATGTCCTGAGTTTGGATCCCAGGTCCCACTTAAAAACGATAGGCAGAACCAGTGACGGCCTGCACTCTGGCCTTGTTGAATAGAGGTTGCATCCCAGAGTCAAGCAAAAAGTAGGTAGAAGCTATCCAGGATGATTCCTGAAGTCACCCTTGGTTCTCCACAGGGACACACAGTGCCTACTGATACACACACACACACACACACACACACACACACACACACACACACACACAAATAAATTTTAAAAATTGTTTAATTTTGCCATTTATTAAAGATTAAAGCAGGGGCTGGAGAGGTGGCTCAGGGGTTAAGCCTCTGCCTTGCATGGGGACGGTCTTGAGTTCGGATCCTAGACCCCATGTATAGATGCCCGGCGGAAGCAGGGGTGGCCTGCTAGGGCGGAGCCTGTGAATCCCGGGGCAGAGTAAACAAGGAGGAGGTGGAGGTGGTCCATGGTGGTTCCTGAATTCGCCCGTGGTTCTACACACACACACACACACACACACACACACACACACACACATACACATGCACACATGCACAATTGAATAAATAATAAAAAATTTTTAAAAAAAGATTAAAGCAAATTGACATATTAATAAGCTCTATATGTTTGTTTATCTTTCCAAAAAAAACTTTGTGTATTTGGTAATACATAGAACATAAGGCATCATCCTTATTTTTCATAGTTGATCAACAATTTTGATTTTATTATTGTCTGATGAGGATGCTGCTTTGCTTACATATACATACAGCTCAAAAGAACAGAAGTATGTTCAGGGCCTAATCCCAAGTCAAAATTTATTTACTATTCTTTTAAATGAAACTCAAGTCAGTAATTCAAATAGCAGTTTTTAAAACCAAACATTTGGCTATAGTCTAATCCAAAGATACACTGATTTGACACTTACGTGCAGAGAACTGGGATCAGGTAATAGGCTTACTTTTCTGTAATAAACTATTATGCCTCTATAAGGTCCGAAAACATTATATGAATAGTAAAAATGTTATAATTCAGAGCATATAGCAGGCTCAAATCTAAGGTATTCCAGATATGTATTGTCATTGCATGGTGAAATAGGTGTGTGCAGTGCCAGGTGGACTTGTCATGTGCTCAGACCAATGCTGATATTGTAGGCTACATCACAGGACACCTAAGGATTGGAAACCTAAGGTGCATTTAGAAACCTATTACTGTTGTCAGAGTGTTCATGACACCCCCCCTCTCCCTTTAGGCAACCTCAGTTTGAGAAGCAGAGAAGATAAAGATAGAGCTCTTCTGTGTTGTAATGATCTTTAGCTCAGTGTTCATATTATATTCCTTCAATAGTCACCTATCACAGTACATTCTTAACCATACACTTGTTGAGTCACTTGTGAGATGTCCATTTGGCTTAATGCAGAAACACTTATTTCATTATTATTCCTATTAATTTGTAAACTCTCATTAGTACCATATTTTACCTTTCTGATACTTTATCTCTTGAGTAACTTCATACACACTTTGAAAGTTCCTCCTGACTAGGGCATCCTCCACTATTGGACTTCTGTATTTTGTGGAGTCCTGTCTCTTTCATACTCTTTGTTCTAGGCTTTTTTTTATTCACTCAACTTTAAATATTAGATTGATTGATTCTCAAATTGATTTTGATTCTCAAATCTCTAAGCTCATTTCTGTATTTCAAACAAAGGTAAATTTTTTTATTGTTAATGGAAATTAGGGAAGGGACATTTAAGAAGACAATATAATGTCTTTTGTGGGACATAAAGACTATAGAGAAATGAAATACATTTTTGTAATGTATTAAAGAACCAATGCAAGAATTATTATACCACCAGTAAATGCAACCAGAAATTAGAATCTTAGAAATTATTAGGCATTTTTGTCCAGATTTTAGTTCATTGTTTTAGTAGCAGCTGCTATTTTCTTTTATGTCTTCATCTTTAAATATACTGTTTTCTACTTCTAGCAACTACATGGAAACATTTAGAAAAACTAAATGACACATTAACTTATCATCTATGCTATGATGGTGTTAGAAAAGGCCTGGAGGTCAAACTGGGGTCACTGTAAAGCAGAATAGCTTCCTTGAGAATGTTCACAAATCGTAATCTGCCTGTCTTTGATTTTACATTGGTTTGAATCTCCTCAGTGGGTGATTTTCTCCAGAAACACATTTTGTAGAAAGATAATAGGATTAATTTGGAGTTTCTAGATTGGTTTGGTAAAAGATCAATAGTACAAGGAAATGTACTATGTGCATTCCTTTAAAACTCAGATGGTCAGCTCCACAGTGTCCATGCAGAGCAAAAATAAAAAGGAAAAGTTGGAAGGGAGGACACTTATCCAAGGGAGAAATGCAGAGCTGAAAAGATAGGATGCTTCTGTCGTAGCATAAGTTGTCATGGAATATAAACACTGGAGATATGGGAGGACAGGAAGCTGTAGTCAAAAAGTGAAATGTTGGGGTTTTAACTCTCTGAGGCCAAATAATTCAGACTGAAGAATTTGTGGTATGATTCTGGGAGTAACAGCAAAATGTTCCTAAGCTTGAAAAATAGTTTTACTGTGTTAGTAACTCTGGGGTTTTCCTAGCCATAAATTAAATTTGAAAAACATTAGAGTTGAAATTTTTTAAAAGTCCATGATAAACACCTGCTATTTTGTTGAAATTTTTGGGTATGTCATGGTTTGAATGTATGTTGTTCCCAGAGGAGTCAAGTATCGCTGGAGGAAGACATGTCACAGTGGGTAGACCTTGAGGTTGAGCTCTATCTTGCTTCTGCTAGTAGTCTGCTCTGGCAATCTGCAGTGTTCTCTCTCTCTCTCTCTCTCTCTCTCTCTCTCTCTCTCTCTCTCTCTCACACACACACACACACACACACACACATACACACACACACACACACACACACATCTATGATGACTTAAGCCTCTTCTAGTTTCAGCTAACCAGTCATGCTTTTCTCAACATAAGGAATTGAATTTCCCCTCTGGGACTGTAAGCCAAGTAAGTCTCCCTTCCTCCCCCAAAATTGTATATGAATATTGTCTCACAGCAGCAGAAGAGATGTAGTTAGGATTAGCCTCCCTTGTTGAGAAGTATTCTTTTCTATTCTTATCTTACCAACACTGCAGGCATATTCTATTACATTGCTTTTTTACCTATCAATGTCTCTATAAGTTATACCAAAATATTTTTAGTACACTCAACAGTTGAAGCCAAGCCCAGTACTGGAGGTAGGTTGCAATCTATTCCCTTTATAGCTCTCCTTTTTCTTTTAGAGTCAGAGGGTGAGCAAGACTTGCCAAGCTGCTGGGAACTGATTCTAAAACTATTTGTAGATCCAGGACCAAGTATATAGCTACTTAATGATGAGGTAGAGCTAGGTATAAAATTTTGTAAATTTTATGTGCATTGTTAAATGTAGCCAATATTTAAACTCAAGGCATGTAAGTTTATAGTAAATGAATTGTGTTTAAAAATTTATGATTATTTTACAAGACTTTTACTATTATCTGTGCGCTTGAGTTTCTGTTCTTAAGGATTTGTGTAGTTTGAATAATACATAGCCAAGCATTTACTCTGTATTGCTTTTCTCTTCTATGCCCATTGTATCCTGTTCATACTTTGAAAGCAACCATTGTAAAAGCCATTCTAGCAAACACTGGAAATCAAGATCTCACCTCCATGAAAAGCCTGTTAAACATTTACCAGCAGACCTTCAGATATAATATTGCCTCTCTGACTTTATCTCAGGCATAAGAGGAAAGTACTGAAAAAAAAAAAGCCTGCTTCTTCCTTTTAGTTCCTCAATACTCTGACCCAGCCTTACCTTTAAATTATTATTTTTCAAAAATATGTATCTTATTTATTTAGAAACAGAGAGAAAGAGAGAAAGTGTCCACATGTACTATGTGGACTTCTAGGATCAAAATCAGGTCATCCCATTTGGAAGTAGACATCTGGTAAACTATCTCACTAGTCTTCTAAATTCTTCTTCTTCAATGAGTTTGTCTATTTGTCTCTTCTCTTCATAGGTTCCAGATCCTAGTCTTTCACCTTGAAGCCTCTTCTAAAAGTTGAATTTCATTTTATCCCTAATGTTTGATAATTCTCCTTTCCTTCCCCATGAAATGAGATAATATAGCGAATAAATAAGTCATATTGTCGAGTTCCAGTCACTTTTACCCCTTAATACTTTGAATGTTTTCAGATATCCTTAAGTGTGATAAGATAGTAAAGTATTTGTTAGAAAATACAGATATTCTTTAGCCACATTTTCATGATTTGTTACATTCTTGTGTAATAGTTCTAGCAAAAGTTTCATTGGTCTATGATGAATAATTTGTATTAGAAAAGTAGACTTTGCTTGTCTTTTTCATATTTATAAAGCTGTCAGTTTTAAACAAGGAGTGCTTTTATCTTCAAGAAATAAAAAAAAATGGAGAGAAAAGGTAGGGTGGTTATAGTCCGCAGCTCTAAGATTTTCTTGGCTTTTCATTGTGGTGCATTGATGGTTGCTACAGATCAATCATGATGTCTGTAATCACAGGAAAGAGAGAGGGGGCGGTAGCCAAGAGGTGCATTCACATGTCTTGGTTTTCAATAGAATGCCAAGCCTGGCAAACTAGATGTTTGGTTTACCTAATATTTGGTATTATTGCAGTGTGTAAGAAAAAAGACACTGAGAATAGGGATTAGAATTAGGTGTTCAGTACAAATCTTCTCATAGTATAAGCAGCAATTTCTCGGCTACCTTAATGGACACAAGCTTAGAAGGTAAAATAACTAATATACTAGTGCGAGAACATAGTTCTCTGAAAGTGCTTATTGAACTTAGTGCAGTCTTCATAAGAAAGTGATGTGAACTATTTATTTGCTGAAAGATACTGTAATTCAAGAACTAGGCTTGGTGTTTTTAGTGAACTCTTGAGATGCAAGTAGTACTATTTTTAACCTTACAGATTAGGAAAGTAAGCCATTTACCCAGGGCACAGAGCCTGGAAAATGGGTGAGCCCAATTTCAAGCCTAGTCTGTCTATGTAGCAATTTCAAGTGCTTATAAATTAAAATTTTATTGAAAGAATGATATTTGAGAATAAGTTGGTTTATAAACACACACACACACGCACGCACACACACACACACACACACACACACACACACACACACACACCATAGTATTAAGTCCCATTCATTTTGTGGAGGAGCCTTTGAGATCTTGAGTAGTCAATTTATTGGGATAAAAATATAACATTTGATAAATGATTGTAGCATGTAGTCTACTTAAACTAATCCTTTTAAATCTCACATATACTCTTGTATGATAATAATATTATTATTATTGAGTTTGGATAGATAAATGGAATAATAGAGACCAAGTTACATGCCCAACCTTACAAGTGGCAGATTTAGAATTAGCCCAGGCTTGCTCTCTCTAGATTCTCTCTAAAGTGTGCTACATGTTGACATCTCTTGTGAAGTACGAGCAAGAGAAAAGAAGGATTTTATTTAAAGTTCCAGCCTATCTTGGAAAGTTCTGCCTGTTGAAGGAAATAGGAAGTTGGGTAGAATATGTTATAATTTCACTAATAAATCAAATATTTAAAGCATTATTTTAGATTTAAGAATCTCAAATTCAAATCTTTTAGACAAAATGGATAATCCTCTAATGACTCCTTTTTAGTTCATAAGTGGTTGTATCTTTATAATTCTAAGAAGTACCATAGAATATTAATCCAGAAATTGAAATAAGAATGCAGCAAATGAGTATGTGGTAATAATCCCACACAGATGGAAATTGCACAGTTCAGGACTTTATGGTGAGTCAGTCTTGGAACACTACTCCATTCTCTCCCAGAGTCTGTCAACAGAGGAAGAGACAGCATAATGTCGTTTTCATGTTTCGGCTTCAATTTACATCCCTATCTGAGGCAACATCTATAAATATTGCTAAAAATTTTCTTTCTACTTTGTTCCCCAGGGTGTTTATCTCTGTGTTTATTCTGTGGCCACACAGTATCTGGGGATGCCTGGAGCTCAGCGGTTTTCTATACAACCTGTTAAGATACTTGCTGGAGTCATGCAGCAGCTCTGCTGTAAGGGCCACTCATTGAATTTTTGAAAGGCAGAGTCTGTTGCCACCACAGAAAAGGGGTCATTTTCTTCTCTCTGCACTGCTGGCTCTTAGCAACAATGAATATCATGATTTTAGTGAGCCATTGTTTCCGAATTTATTTTAGTTATGCTATATCTTATAGACCTATAAGAGAAGGAGAAGATATAAAACAGTTTGAATCATAGTTAAGTGATTTTTTTAACTAAGACAATGAAAGAAAGGTATCAAAGCAACTAGACTGAGATTTCAGAAGAGTAAATTATTAACTAGCAAAACTTTTACCTAATGTTCACCTAGCTTGTGGTCTGAGTAAATATTGTCATTAATAAAAAAGAAGTTTGGAGAATTAAAAATGAAACTAACAAAACAGACAGATATTGAACAGAAAGCCCCACATAGCTGTATATACTCATAGCAACAGATTGTTTCATTATTTGTTTGTGTAACTGACATCTGGTAGTCAGTCTTGGAATAAGAGAATCATTTGGGAGGGACTTTGGAGTAGTACATTCTTGGAATTGACTTGGCAGTGTTCACAACACACTGGTCTCTTGGCTGGTTTGGAATCTTCTCTTTGTTACTTTTCTTTAGGTGGGACTCTTCCCTGGTCATTGTGTCGAATTAATTAACCAGAAAGTTCCTCAGTCAGTGACCAACTCAGTGCCAAAACCAGGTGAGTGCCCTTTTTTTTCCAGTCATGTGGTTGTAGGTAGCTGACTGTAGATACAAATGTTGTCTTCCAGTCATGTTTATTGCCTATTTTACTGTTGATATCATGTATGTTCTTAATTGTTTATGATTTTGATGTTTAAGTGCTTTTAGTTTCTCTGTTGATGTCACAGATGTTTACAAATATTCAAATGTTTGACAGTGTTAACTATATGCTATGTTAACCTTCATCATTGTTTGCAAAGAAGACAGCTGAGGCTTAATGAACCTGAGGATAAATTTTAGAATTTTTATCACTTAGATAATAAGTATTCTAGTCTCTGAGTAGGGGTGTTTAATATTTATGCAAATTCTTTCATTTCTTTTAGTGTTTTACTATTGTCAAAGTACAAACTTGGTATTGTCTTACTATTGTCAAAGTGCAAACTATTGTTGAACTTATTTTTAGGCATTCCTTTCATGCTATTGTAAATCATGTTGTTTTCTTAGCTTTATTTCCTTATTTATTGCAAATGAATATAAATATTTTTATACTAAAATTTTGTTGAACTACTTTCTTTGTGCGTATGTATGCAAGAGAGCATTTGAGTGTGTTTATTGCTATAGGTCAAACATGATATTAGGAATCATTCTAGATTGTCTAATTCTTTATTGCTTTGCTCTGGCATCTCCCAGGTTCTACCTTCTATGGCTGGAATTGCAGGCCAACACCATGTCCTTTTACTTACTAGGCAAAGGCTTTAACCCCTGATCTATCTCCCTAGCCCTATTGAACTACTTTCTAATAGTTCATTATTTATTTTTAGTTACTATACAAAATAATAAGATACATTTAGTCATTTTGTATTTCATAATGGAATTTTCATGCATTATTGTATTTTCTGATTTTCACCGTACAACACCACATCTGTCTTTGTTCCTTTTCTCTTTGTTCCCCTGAAGTTGTCCCTCTGCTTTAATGTTGTCTAGATTTTTGCATGAGAGAAAACATGTAATAGTTTGTCTTTGCAGATTTCACATACGAAGAAAACGTGCTATTTTGTCTTTTTATCTTTCCACTCTCTCTTCTCATTCCCCCTATTATTAAGAACAATCCTTCCCACTCATAGTGTCCCTTTCATGTCATGTGCATACATATTTAAATCTATAGTTCACTCATGACAGGAAAAGTGATAATTGTTTCTGAGTCTGACTGACTTACTTAACATGATACTCCCTAGTTCCATCTATTTTTCTACAAATAACAATTTCATTCTTTTTTACAGTTGATGTGTATATGTGCCACATTTTCTTTATCCATTTATCTACTGATGGCCACTGGCTGCATATCTTCTATGCTATGACTAGTTTAGAAATTGATGTGGAGGTACTAGCATTACTTTTCTCATTGTTGTGACAAGATATTGGATGAAGTCTACTTAAGGAGGGGTTTGTTTTAACTTACTTTTCAAAGAATACAATTTTGTTGTGGCGGGCAACTGAATATGAGGCAGTGGTCATACTGTGTTCATAGGTACACTTCCTTCTTTTTCCCTTTTTAAATTCAGTATGGAAACCCAGTCTATGGGGTGTGTCACCCTAATTCAGGATGGGCTTTCCTTCCTAAGTTAAACTTCTCTAGAATCATTCTCACAGACAAATGCAGAGTATGTGACCTGGATGATTGAGAATCTAGTCGCATGAGCAATGAATATTACTCATACAGATCATACAGTTGCATTGTCTAGTAGTTCCAGTTTTAGTTTTTAATGGAATCTTCATAATTGTTTCTATAGTGAGAATATAAATTTACATTATCAACAATAGTGTGAGGGCACTCTTCCCCACATCCTCGATAGCATTTGTTGTCTGATTGCCACTCTGACTGGTGTGAGATGGTACCTCAGTGTAATTGCATATCCCTAATGGTTAAGGGTATTGAACATTTTTCAATTGTTTATTGGTCATTTGTATTTACTCTTTTGAGAACTGTCTTTTCAATTTTTTTGTTCATTTATTCGTTGAACAATTTGTAGGTTTTGTGTTTTATTGAATTCTTGATAAGAGTCTAAATACTAATCTGCTAGCTGTATAGTTCTTAAAGATGTCCTCCTTTTCTGCAGGCTGCCTTTTCACTTGCCCAGTTTTTTCCTTTGCTTTACAAAGGCTTTTTACTTTCATGTAATTTGTCAACTTTTGGGAGTCCTTTTTAGGAAGTCCTTATTTATACTTGTATTTGGGTGTTTTCCTTTAGCAATTTATGCGTTTCAAATCCTTTTTTTATTTATTTTTATTTTTTTTATTATGTCAGCTCATACAAAGTTAATAGGTACACCAGTTCCCTCCCTCCCTGCTCCTGCCCCCGAACCCCTTGCTCCCTCTCCCCTCATCCCTACCTTCCCATCCCCCAGTGCCTCCCGCCCCAAATCCCAGAGAGTCTTTTCTTGTGCATGCCTGATTCTCCTCTGAGCCCTCCTCTCCGATAACGTACAAGGACCCAGTGGCCATTCCTTGAACCCTTTCCCGTGTTCCCCTTAAGTATAGCAACGCTGCCTTCAAGGATCTTGGTGCCTTTAGCAGATGCTAGACTTTGTGAGGTCAATAGTGTGTTGGACATTGCTCAGGGCATGCAAAGTCCAATTATGATTGCTTCGGCCTTAACTTGTGTGGAGTATCTTGCAAATCATTGCTCCTCCCATCCTTTTGCTCTTACACTCTTACCGCCCCCTCTTCTGCAAATGTCCCTGAGCTTCAGGATGGGGAGAGATTAGTCTGGCCTAGTTCTAGGTGGTTGATATAGAGTCTCTGAAGTTCTGGATTGTGGTTTGTTGATTTGCTTTTGCAGTTTTGCTGCTCGTGCAATGCCCTTCACTCCATCCTGGTGGGCATTGTATGTCACCCCCTGGCCAGAGACAAAAAGCTGTTAATCTAGAGTCTTGTTATAAGAGCACATTCAAAGGTAGATGTATTAAAAGTAGGAAACCACAGTGAGGGACGGGTCTATCACCCATTTGCAAAATGGCTACTTTTTATCTGCCAGACTATATGTCTTCCTCTTCTAGTGAGATCATACCCCCTCAGTAGTAAATGATCAGGAACGAAAGTCTGTGAAGTTAATCAGATGTCTCATTACTTATTTGAGTCCTTGATGGAGGCCTGTTTTCTCTGCTGTAACATGGTCCCCTCTCTCCTTGTTTCTGGTGTGGCCCCCTATCCCATCCCTCCTGTTCATAATCCTTGCAATTACTGTAGGTATTACAGAGCTTTTTCTTTGAGTGTCTCTAGGTGGGCTGGGTGGGTTTGGTACTAGGAGTCACCTATTAGGGAGTACATACGGCGCTTAATTTTCTGGGTCTGGGATACTTCACTTAATATAATTGTTTCTAATGACATCCATTTCCCGGCAAATTCTAGTAATTCATCATTTTTGATGGCTGAGTAGTACTCCATTGTATAGATGTACCATAGTTTCCTTATCCACTCCTCAACTGTTGGACATTTGGGTTGATTCCATGACTTTGGTATTGTAAACAGTGCTGCTATGAACATGGTTGTGCTTGTGCTATCGAGGTGAACCTCTGCTGTATGGGGGGTTATTCCCAAAAGTGGAATAGCAGGGTCATATGGCATTTCAATCTTTAATTTCTTTAAGAATCTCCAGACGGCTCACCAGAGTGGCTGTATGAGCCTGCATTCTCACCAGCAATGTAGGAGAGTTTCCCTCTCTCCACATCCTCTCCAGCATTTGTTGTTGTTTGTATTGTGGATTTTTGCCATCCTGACTGGGGTGAGATGATATCTCAGGGAAATTTTGATTTGCATTTCCCTGATGGCTAAGAAAGTGGAGCATTTTTTAAGATATTTGTTAGACATTTTAATTTCATCCCTGGTAAAGTTTCTTTTACATTCCAGGGCCCATTTTTTAATTGTGCCATTGGTTTCCTTGGTGTTTAGTTTTCTAAGTTCTTTGTGCACTCTGGACAGCAGAGCTCTATCAGATGTGTGGTTAGTGAAGATTTTCTCCCATTCTGTGGGTTGCCTTTGAGCTCGTGTTACAATCTCTTTCGTATTTGATCTATTTTGAATTGATTTTTCTGCAGTATGAAAGATACGGAATCTGTATATCTTTCCCCCAAATCATATATTTCTCCCAAAACTATTTATGTAAGAGATTTTCTTTTTCCAATGTACATTTTTGGCTCATTTTTCAAAACTTGATTAACTGCATGGGATATTTCTTCTATCCATTGATGTGTGTTTGTTATTATGTTAGCACCATGCCAGGTTTTCCTACCATGGCTAGAAAGTATAATTTGAGATCAAATATTGTGATACCTTTAATATTCCTTCTGCTTAGTATTATCTTAGCTGTTTTGTGTCTTTTGTGTTTCCATATAGGTTTTAACATTGTTTTTTTCCAGTTCTGTGAACAAGGTTGTTGCAATTTTGATGTGAATTTCATTTGATATGTAAATAACTTTAGTAATATAGCCATTTTCACAATATTAATTCCTCCAGTACACAAGCATGAGAGCTCTGCCATCTAACAGTGTCATTTTCTTTCTTCAGTGTATCAAAGTTTTCATTATAGAGGTATTTCACTTTCTTTTTTAGGTTTATTTCTAGTTAATTTTAAAGTGAATTATTGCCCTCCTCCTCGATTTCTTTCAAGTTTCTTATTGGAGAGGGTACCTGGCCACACAGTATTTCTATAGCTGTTTGGGACATGTGGAATGCCACAGTATAATTTCTTTCTATAACTGACCTGTCAATGTCATCATCTCATCGTATCCACAGCTGGGCTTGAGGCTGCAAGAGTTGTGGCCTTGTCCTGTGGGTAGGACTGGAGTGGTTCCAGCAGAGCTGTTCGTCTTCTGGTTCTTGCCTTTGCACAGAGAACCACATAGCTTGAGCCATGAGCTGCTTATTTCTTTTTGTTGAGCTACTCTTCTATTTTTCCACTGCTATCCTAGTTCTCCTGTAGTGATTTCTAGTGTTCTTCCACCTCTTCTCCTTGGGGGTGGTCTATTCTTTGTTGTTCTGAGTCTTCCCATTTATCACATCACTCAGAGAGACAAGGCCTAATCTAACTTGGAAGCCTAGTTATTCTTCTTTTCAAATGGGTTCCTTGGGATTTTTCTGTATATAAAAAAACCATGTCATCTGCAAATAGAGATCTTTTCAATTCTCTTCTGCTTTGAGAACAACTTTGTTTATGTTTTTCTTGCTTACTTGCTCTTGTGAGAACTTCTAGTCTAATATCAATTGGAAATCCCAAATGCAAACATCCTTGTTTTGTGCTTAGTCTTAAAGGAAAGCACCTGGTCTCTGGCCATTAAGTGGAATATGGCCTGTGTGCTTTCATAAATGTTCTTTATCAGACTGAAAAACTTCCCTTCAAGTCATAGTTTGATAATTGGTAAAAAATGATGATTTTTTATGTGACCATAGGATTTTGTAAGCACTTCAAAAATTTGTTGTAATTTCTTCAATATTGTTTTTAATCTGTCTTCTTGCAATATTACCTCAATTATTACTAGTCATTACAACTCAACTTTGATAACTTTACTCAGATGTGTCTTACAAACAGAGCTTGTAGTTTAAAATGTAATTTAACATTGCCATTAAGATCATCTATATCAATCACATATTTTTGTACAAGAAATGATGCTTTTAGCAATAATCTCCAGATGTTTCTAACATTAAGAAAGTTCATTAGTTACTTATAATTGTGAAAGGAGTTTTATATTCCTAAAGTTGTAAATTATTCTTAATTTTAAATTGTTAGAAGAACCAAGTACATCTTCAAAAGCTTTGTTAGAAGAACCAAATACATCTTCAAAAGCTAATACTTTATCTTTCATGGGCAGCGTTGCAAAGCTAACATCAAGAAATGTGCATTCTTAATACATCTTGAAAAAGATGATGTAAATTCAATGAGCCTTGGGCTTGTTTCACACTTTAAAACTGTCTTTGCCTACAGTATAAACAACTTGAATGTTCTATTTATTTTTAACATTGCCATCTGTCACCGGTAGATGCCAAATTGGAAAAATGCAGCTATACTTTAAGACAAAAACTTAAATCTCCCTATGCTATTATACAACATGGGTAATAGGAAAATTTTCCTTTTAAAGCTGTTATGTTCTCTACATGTTCATGTTTTACATGTTATTTGTATACATGAAAATAAATTGAGTCACCATGTTCTGACCAAAACAGCAAAAACCCATGGTGCTTAAGAATAATACACAACATTTTGGAAGCAGAAAGGAAATGGGAAGAGAAAAAGGGAGGGATTGGATTAAAAGGAGGGGAGAAGAAAGGTGGGTGCTTGTACATAAAAAAGGCATTTTGTTGAATTATATTAATGTTGAATATACATGAGGTTGAGTTGTGAGGATGGTCAAACATGTTGTCTTCTTTGGGTTTATCTTGCTTGGAATTACTGAGAACCTGTTTGTTGATATCTATCTTCCAGTTTTGATTGGCCTCAGCTAGTGTATTTCTATTTGTTGTTGGTGGTGGGGCAGACTATTTTTCTTTTTTCTTATAAGCATTAGTTAAAGTCCATGATATTGTCTCACTGATCTTGAACTCTGTTCCAACCTCTGTCCCTATGTCCCTTGTTCCCCCTCTTTCTCCTTTTCTCCCTTCCCCTTTCTTTTCCTCCCCACTTTGAATATTTTCTGTACATCTGCCTTCAGGTTGTTCAGTGGTTCTTCTCTTAAGCTCATGCAATAAATTTGTAAATTCTTACATCATATCTTTATTAGTAGATCAACATTTGGTTTTCTAAAATAATTCTCATAATGACTTTCTACCTCTTCCCACATTATTACTTTATGAGACAGAACAAGGTTTGGAGTGGGTTGGAGGAAAAAGGAAGGAGGAGGCGAAAGAGGAGGAGGAGATGGAAAAGGGAGAGAAAGAAAGGGGAGGAGATGAGTTGGAAGAGAATAAGAAAACCAAAATATACTTTGAACACAAGCAATAGATAAATATCTATGGTAGCAATGTGAAGAGTTGGACATAAATAAATTACTTTGAAGCATTGGAGAATTTTTTTTTAAAAAAGAAGTTAACAGTTTCTCAGCTAAAATATAACATAGAAATAAACTGGGGTGGGGTGGTCCTATGCTGATAAGTGCAGGCAACAGTCATGGGGAATAGAAACTACAGGTCAGACCAGCAGGCAAGTTGCTGATAAGTTTTGGAGTTTGTGTGAAAATTGAGAACCAATTTTCAAGTCTGTATGAGGATGCAGAGCTAAGAATACCCAAGTAAATTTTAATTAACAGGAAATTGGGAAATGTACTTTAATAAAAAATATTTACTGTAAAAAAAATAAAATAAAATCCACACAAATTAGCAAATAAACAAGGATAAGCAACTAGGTCAGTGGAACAGAATAGAATGCAAAGCAATCCTGTGTGTATGGATGTCTGACCTGTTGCTAAGGACTCACTGCAAGGAGCGTGTCAAAGTGTAGTCATTTCAGTAAGGGATCCCAAGTCATAAACAAAAGGGAAACCTCACTCTTATTTAACCCTGTGCACAAAAGTCTATTCAAGAGATTACTCTATAGGTGAAAGGTCAGTTAATAAAATAATTAAGAGGTAATATACTGGATTATTCATAAAGATATTTATTATGACTGGAAAGCTTTATAATTAAGCATAATTGAAATTAAAAACTTCATCATAATGTGCTGTTTGGTTAAAGAACAAATCAAAAAGAAACAAATGTTTGCAAAACAAAAAGATCTTGCAGCCAAAGTCTGTAAATAATAATAAAAAAAAAAAACCAAGCTGATTTTAAAAAAAGATTTGTGAAAACTTAGAAGATACTTAACATCAAGTAGTTACTATGCTCAGTAAGCCTATGAAATGTTCAACATCATTAGTTTTAGGAAAATGGAAATTCAAGCATTATTTACTCCGCAGTACATGCATAAAAGTAGTTAAAATTCAGAAGTAACCATACCAAAATTTGGCAAGGATGAAATTTCTCAAACATTGAAGTTTCAGGTGGTCACTGATCAGCATTGTCTACTAATATTTACATACACCTTATAACCCGATAGTTTCACTCTTACATTTATCTACAGAAAGACTAGAAAAGTCAAGGATGTATCCATAATAGTAGGGGTTTTTTTTGGGGGGGAGGACTTTTAAATGAGTGAAAAAACACATTAATGTGAAACAAAATTGATAAATTTCAGAGAACTGTCATATACCTTTCCTTATACTGTTGAAAACCCTACCTGTAAGACTGCATGTGGCATCTGAAGAGAAGAGTGAGGAAACTGGATGGCTGGGAAGACGAAGGAAAGGTTCTGAAATGTGGGTGGTGTTCTAGTGACAGACAGTGATTATTCAAAAATGAAATGACCTTCATTAACTTCTCACTTTTTTGTTGTATGTTCTTTGGAGAATTGTCCTGAGTCTGTTTAAACTGGTTGTTTTTTAAACTTTATGATGCATCTCCCATCCAGGTGAATGTTCTTCATATCATTGCTTAATACGCAGATGTTAAAAATCACACTGTAAATGTACATTGGATACTTTATATTATAAAATGTTTTCTACTATTAAAACAAGAAGTAAAAGTCTCTTAACCTGGTATTTTTATTCTCTGATGTGTTAATTGGAAAAAAAATAGGTCACAGAACAGTATATGATCCTATTGTAAATTCATAGAAGATCTTAAATGATATACTAGGAAGGAGAATGAGATTGGGAAGGCAATAAGAGACATTTCATCTTTTTTTATGTTCTTATGTGTTGCTTAAGTAGTAGCATTCATTGCTTTATAAAATGTGAAGGAAAAGATTGCAATTTTCCTTTAATTCCACTCTATTTGAAGGATAATGGTCCTATCAATGGAGTGGTCTGAAGAGGGGGAACTTGGTATGCCAGAGGCCTGAACCCCCACAAGCCAGAGGGAATCCTGAAGTCCATAAAAACTGCCAGGCAGGAGTGTGGGAGGGAGTGGGATGGATTAATGTGGAGAAGGGTGGGGGATGAGAAGGGGCATGGAGGGAAGCAAGGATTAGTATTCAATATGCTTGTAAAGCTAAAAATAAATAAATGAATAAAATAATTCCACTTTATTCTAATAGTTAATTCCCAAAATCTCATTTTTTTAACATTTTATTTTAATAGTTTTGCATGTGTGTCAGAGGGTACTGTGTGTACCTGTGAAGGTCCAAGGGTGATTTGGGGAATAATCCTAGATTGTTTCTACTTCCCTACCTTCTATTTGCTTTGCTCTGGAGTTTCCCAGGCGCTGCCTTCAGAACCAGAAGTGCAGGCTGCCACCATTTCTGCTTGGCATTTTTTATGTGGGATCTGGGATCCGAACTCAGGACCTTCTGCTTGTGAGGCAAAGGCTCAACCCCTGAGCCATCTCTCCATCCCTTCCCAAGTGTTCTTAATATAGCCTTTCCATAAAATGGACACTTGTAGCTGTAGATCTAATACACACACACACACACACACACACACACACACATTGTATGTTTGTGAAGCAGCACATCCGGGAGGGACAAGAGTTCAGGCATCAGTTCCTATGTGACTTCACTTTGTATGTATGCATCATTTGGTATTCTTCTAAAAAGTAAATCAGGATTCTTTGGAAGATTGAAAACCCCTGGGTCCTTGGTAAATCTCAGCTTTTATTTATTTATATATCCATTCATCTACTTACTTTCAATATTGGGGTAGGGAAAGTAAATCCCAGGGTAAGTACTCTACCCCTGAGCTATACTCTAACCCCCTATTCTTTGATTTTTAATCTACTAGTTATTTAAATGATGCATGTCAGAAACTTGTTCTACTTAGGTACTTGATGTAGGTTCTTATTTGACATAAGTCTATATCAATATATACTTGTTTGATATGCATCTCTATAATGATATAGTACAAGTTAATTGTGGTGTTTATAGAGCCAGGTGGGAAAAGAAGCCTCTTTGGATGGTTACATGAATAGCTTTGCATGGCACATCTCATCATGATGATAGCTGAATTTGTCTAGAAATAACTGAAGCTTCATTTGGAAGAAAGACTTAGTAATTAAACATGTAACTGTTGAAATCCTTACGTTAATTTAAGAAGTAACTGCATATGGCACTAAATCATCCTGAATCCATAGTACAGTTTTGAAATTAAGAATTAAAAACAAAATTCTATATAGTTGTTTTTGACTATTTTGGGTGATGCTAGGAAAGAGCTTGGGACTTTGCTGCATGCTAATCAAGTATTCTATCATAAAATTGCATTCCTTACCTTGTTTTTTTTTTTTTTAAGAAAAGACTTTCTTGTAGTGAGCCAGTCTTCTTTTACCTTGTTTTACTTGTAAAGTTGTTTACAAGTTTGTTTGCTATTTCTACACTGTTTCTTCCTTTTTGAGAAAGTCATTTAATTATATTTGGTATCATTCTCTTCTTAAAATTCTTAATTGTTTCATCTTTGAAATGCATTCTTATTAACCTCTTCCCTTACTTTCTCTTAACACTATCATCCCTGTCGTGCTCAGAAGATGCCATCTTGCATCCCTGTCTTGGCTGATACTTTTTTCCGCCTTTCCTCACCCTGTTTTTATCCTCTTTTCCATTTCTCTTCCCTCCCTTTTTCTGTAGTCCAGGCTAGCCTTAAACTCTAAGCAGTAGAGGATGACCTTGAACTACTGACCATTCTCCTGGGTGTGGGAGTTATGGATTATAGGCATCAGCTACCATGACCAGTTTTCTCCTTCCTATGGTGATGCTGCCAGACCTTCTTTTTCCCCCAGACTGTATACATTTGGAATTAGGGTGTGATCTCAGTCCTACACTAAGCTTTTCTGCCTTAACTCCTTCCAACTCTGGTCAGAAGCAATCCCAGCAAATTCACTTATCCACTAAAGTTTACTTTCCTCACACGTGGTAAATAGATCTCATTCACTTTCATCTTCCTGCAGAATGCATACATAGTGAATACAGAGTTGATGCCTGTAGAGTCAGGAGCCCTTCAGAGAACTATAATTTCTCTACCACGTTTAGTCTAGGATCCTCCACAAATACTGAAACAAATTTATCTTTGTGACCTATTTTTCTCATTATTTTTTCTATGCCAATTTAATAATATGCCACTTCATTCCTTCCAAATGCATTTTAGTGTTCAGTACGTTGTTTGCAGTCTTCCTCCTGCCTGAAAGACATACCATGTCTTTTGTGAAGGGTCCTGGGCCCCTGCTTCACAAGCTTGAATGTAGCTTCCATTTAACTAAGAAATCTGAGATTGAAGTCACTGTCGTTGATGGGATGCTTCTGGGCCCAACTACCTGCCAGCCTGCAGCAATCCTTGTCTGTGAGCTGTCTCATGTGCAGGGGGATGCTTTACTTTCTCTGTGACTCCCCCCCACCTACAGTGTTTCATTTGTGGGCACATATTCCATTTTATGTAAATTTATATACTCTGTGCATGATAGAGGTTCCAAGACAGTTCTTGACTCAAAATTGTAATCATGAACTGTTTCCATCATAGTCATCAAATGTTTTCTGACATATCTTCTTTGATCTGTGCTAGGAATACTCTGCTAATCCCACTTATCCCTGCCCTAGATAATCTAGCCTCTTTTTGTTTGTCATTTCAATGACTTACTTTGCCCATTAATCACGTGTGTGTGTGTGTGTGTGTGTGTGTGTGTGTGTGTGTGTGTGTGTGTGTGCTGGAGTTTAAACCCGGAACCTCACTCAGACTGGAAAAATGGTTAGTATTAATTGAGTAAACACAGTGAAATAGAAATTGAAAACAATAGAGAGATTCTGAGGGAAAGAAGTAAATGAGTAAAATTTGTAGTATGATAGGTGAGTGCTACAGAGAAAAATATAGCAGAGAAAGACTTCAGAGACTCAATAGTGCTAGAATGTGGCTCATTTAGGGTAGCGTGTCAGGGAAGAGTCTGTTATGAAGGTCACTTTTAAGTAAAGACTTGAAGCAGATGAGAAGATACACACCTTGGGAAAGAGCTTTCTGAGAGGGACCAAGAAGTAGTAACATAATGAACTAGGTGGATGTTTAGCCCTTTTGACAGACCAACAGGAAAGCCAGGTGAGATAGAGAAGTTAAGAGGAAGGAATAGCATCATACGCTCTCTGAGCCTGGCTGCCTTTCTGGGGTTCAGCCTTTTATTTGGGAAGTCACTGAGGGTTTGAAGCATATTGTTGCTTGATTTGATATACCTGCTGGGAGGATCCTTTTGTATGCTGAGTTAAGGGTGAAAGAAAAGAGTCTAGCAGTAGCCATTGGGTTAAGCCAGGCAAGAGATGATAATGGCTTCAGTGTGGGAGGCATGAAAACTGTGAAAAGTAATCTATTTCTGAGTATATTTGGCCAGAAAACTGAAAGAATTTGCAGACATATTGTCAAAGGCTTGAATCATTCAGGTAATTTTCATAGTGGAAAAATGAGAAATATAGCCTATTGCTTTTCCAGCAAATTCTGTTGTGCTTCCCACATACACTAAGGCACATCCTGTTCTATCCAGAGATGGAGAGCTCCTAAACCCGTGTTTTAATGACACATGATTTCCCTTTGGTCATCAGCAGTCACTAGTTGACAGAAAATGCATTTTTCAGTTAGTTATTCTTCTTAAATTTTCATTTTGAAATGTCTCAGAGGTTGTAAAAATAGCATAGAGCAGTCCCCTGTACTTGTCACTCAACTTTTCCCAGTTGATACACATTATATAACTAACTATAGAGCACATTATCAGAACCAGGAAATTAACACGGTTCCAACCCAGTTAACTAGAGTTTAGACTTTACTCCCAAGTGCAATCATTTTTTGCATACATTCATTTATTTTCATATGGAGAAATATTTTCAAATATTTCTATATTTTCATGTAGAGAACTGTCTTTTAAGTTTTTTTATTTTTGTATATGTAGAGTGTGTGTGTGTGTGTGTGTGTGTGTGTGTGTGTGTGTGTGTGTGTGTATGTGTCTCACAGGGCACTGTGTGTGCCTCTGGAGAACCACGGGTGACTTTGGAAATCACTCTGGATTCTGCTACTTCCTCTTGTTTTGCTCTGAAGTTTCCCAAGCCCTGCCTTCCAAGGCTAGACTACAGGGTGCCACCATTTCCGCCTGGTGTTTTTTTTTTTTAACCTGGGACTTGAGATTTGAATTCAGGAGATTTGAACTTGGGACCTTCTGCTTGCAAGGCAGAATCTTAACCCTCTGAGCTATCTTTCCAGCTTTTAAGTTTTAACATGTTAATCATTAGTTATATAGTTGTCTTGTACCTGAGTAAGTTATTGTGGAATTTCTTTATTCCTGTCTTTTTTGTTTTAGGTCATACAAGGGGCTTGTGAATTGTACTGTTAGGAAAGTAGCTTTTCTATATGTGCTTTTTATTCTCTGCGTGTGTATGTGTGGTATTTCCTTCTGTTACTCTGAACCTTACGTTTTGAGACAGGGTTTCTCACTGGAGCAGAAATGTACCATCATTCCTGGATGTTACATGGGTTCTGGGGATCTAGTCTGAATGTTTGCACTTTACCACCTGGGCCATCTTTCCCTTTGTTTGAAGTCATTTTCTCTTTCTTCTTCCTTCTTCCTGCTTCCTTTGTCTACCTTGCTTATCTTAGTATTGACCAGGGAAAGGGTTGAAAGGGAGAGGTGTTTTTACTTCAAAATTAGAGAATTATTGGTTAGCGTTCTCCACTGTGAATAAATTTTAGGATCCTCATTTCCTGTTCAGCAAAATCCCGAAGTTCATAGCTGTTCCATTGCTGAAAAATTAACATTTTATTTCTGTCACACTTTGGAATTCTTTATGACCTATCATATTTTAAAATCAAATTAATGCATCGCTTTTCCTTATTGTGGCTTTCATTTATCAATAGCTTTATATTCAGAGGTAAGTACAAGAGGAAGAATAAGTGCAGCCAGTACCCGGCCTTGGTATGATGTGTGCACGGGCTCCTCAGGCACGCCGTCCCTTCCAGCTGGCATATTGCTCAGCCTCTTTGCCTTGGTTTCTTCATCTGTAAAATGAGATAATAGCAGAATCAGCTCCAGAGAGTTTCAATAAGGATTTTAAAGTACTTAGAATTGTATCTGGCATGTAACATTTAATAATGATGATTACTGTGTTGAAGACCACAATATCTGAAAGTTGAATTAACATGGAATTAGTAAAAATTCTGTTGTAACCAGAAGTTATGTTAGTGTTTTCCAATTCCTAGTAAGGTTAGTACAGTTTGGTACTGATTATAATAGGTAGGTTAATAATCTCTTTGACAAATAATATTTATGCAGATAGCTAATAAGAATGTTTTAGAAGTCACAACTGGAGTTTGGTTGAATGCCAGTTTAGTAGAAGTGGATGAGGATCTCCTCCTTTGCTGATCAGTATTTCTGGTAGAGGACAGGAAGTGCTGTAGGGCCTCACAAATGGAACAAGGCACATATTTCTGCTTGGGCCCTGAAAGAAGGAAGAATTTATACTTGGGGAAATGTAAATTCTGGACTCAGTTCTGAGGAAATCTTCATTTTCTTTCTGTTTGAAGCAAAAAAAGATTGTCTTTCAGAATTTTTCACACAAGAAGCTGTGTAAAATCAGCACATTAGTAGCTTAACAATCATAGAATCTTATCAACAGGTATCAAAAGGTTGTTTCCTTAGCCTGTTGCTGTGTGACTAAGCCTTTTATTAGCAATACTTCTTGCACAGTTCATTACATTTCTTACTTTCTTGGGTCTAAAGTCTCTCGTTTTGTCATGTGCTGACCCCAACTCCTTACACAGATAAATGCATACATACATACCACTAAATAGTAACTAGGGAAGGATGAAGAAAACCAGTTAAATGGCTCTTTGCGGCTAGGACTGATTCTGACCAGGAAACCCTCACCTGTGTGAGCTGATGGGCGGAGCCAGGCTGGTGAAGCCTGTTCTGCTAGTGTGAGCTTAGGCTGGGGCGTTGCTGTGGCGTGGCAGAGCTGTGCATGCTGAGCCAGAAGGATCAAGCTGCTGAAGGCAGAGCTTTCACCGGAGGCAGCTCCAAGTCAACTGAGATCTGGGCCAAGTGCTAGAAAGGGGGACCTGAAAACAGCGGGTACCTACTAGTGCTGTGGAGACCTGGCCAGGACCCTCCTTTTGAGGGTCTGAGTTGAGGACTGAGCCTGTGTGAGTATGATTTGTTTTCAAGCAGGGAAAAGCACAGCTCGCATTTCCTGCCGAATCTGCTGCTAAATACAGGCACTTGGAATAATCTTAAATACTGATTCTCAAACTCATACCACAGCAAGAGGTAAGCAGATTTCAATCAGATATTTGGTTCACTACATTCGGGATATTTTACTGAAACTATTTTTAGATCATAATTAAGCACATGTTACTGTGGTTACTCAACTGAGTGTGTGGTTCATTATTTATCTGGAAATTGAATACTGAACATTGGTATTTGTCTTGTTAGTAGAAAGCTAATAATTTCTTCAAGTAAAATTTGCTAATTGTACTACATGGAAATTATTTTCCAAGTCACCTGTAGGATATACATTTTTTGTGTGTGCTGTAATTCTTTCTAGACCTGGTGTTGATATAACAGAAATGTTCACTATTAGAAGTGTCTTTGTATCTTTGTGTCTGTGTATATAATTTTTAAAATGTTTTCCCATGAGTTAGTTCATGCTGTTCCAGTGCTTGATGGATGGAAAACAGGCAGCACTGATTTACTTAACAGTTTTAAAGGCTCTGCACAGTCTGCTCCTGCTGCTTACGTAAGAAAAGGAATAGTCCTTCTGCCCTTTTCCTTTAAGCATTGCCATTGCTAAGGACAACCATCTCTGATCTTAAGATATTTTGCAGTCTCAGAGACTGTATGACTAAGATAGTACTTGATGTTTCTGTGACACTTCTTTAGGATTAGGTTGAAAAAGCATTTCATTGTAAGTATTTTTTTTTCTGAACCAGTGATCAGCCCATCTAAGTGTTTTTCTGTTTAAGATTGATATCCCATTGCTTAGATGATAATCAGTATTATACTTTTAAAACTATAAATTGGAACACTTCAGAATTTAAAATCTGCATTGCCAACTTTTCAAAATCATCTCTCATTCATGTGATAATGATTAAAAACACATTCACATTTTTTCAAGTGTTAAATAGTATTGTATAGTGTTCAGTAGAAGAGAGCAGAAATCTGAAATCTGAATTAACACTTTAAAAAACTGAAATCTGAATTAACACTTTAAAAAACTGTAGATATAATAGCTAGAAACCATTCTGTATTTGTCTGTACCCCTCCTTGGTGATCTTGACTTGCCTCCCAGGAATTGTATTGACCAAATTATACTGAACTTGGTCTGAAAAGCTGAGTCAGGTTACTGGTTAGCTCTATACGAAGATTCCTAGAGCTTTCAGAACAAAGGTATAGAGAAATGTAGTAATAAAAATAGTCCTCTTTTTTGACAGAGTGAAGTGCTTGGCATGTATCATTTCATGTGAGCATTGGACGAATGTTGATTGATGGCCAGTAGTACATTTCCATTCTATAATGAAGGGAACTGATGTTTCAGTAGATAATTTGCTCAAGATCCTGCACTTGGGTAGTGAATAGGAACTGGATTCTAACCTTTAGTTATATCTAACTTCAAAGCCTGCGACAAAGGTCATGTCTTTCATAGAGTGGATCCAAGACTTTTGCCTATGAAGAGATTTGTCAGTCCCATACTCTCAGAATGTAAATCCTGTCCACTTCACTTCCTGACCCAGCAAAAACTCCCCCCCAAAAAAAACAACCTTGCTCCAAAACCTTTCATTGTCCACAACAATGTTCATAGTTTAATGTTACGTGATCACTTATATTTATTAAAGTGAATATGATTATATTTTAATCAAATAAAAAGGGAGAATATCCAGAAAAAAACTTTATTGTTCTACCATTCAGTTGAAGATCCTATTTTTTATGGTAGAAATTCATATAATTTAGAAGATCTATTTTATATGCCTCGATTATTAAGAAATGTGGTTGTTATATTTTAATTTTCATGAGAGAATATGCAAACACATGTCCTCCTGAAGTAATACTAGTGTTTAAGCTTCTTATCAAATAATACTACTTCATGTTGGAAAGGTATGTACCTTTGATAATTTGAAGCCTCTTACCAGGTTTAAAAATCTTTCACCTGTATATTGTATTCTATTCCAGTGTTAAAGCACATTTAACATCAAGGAATTTTTTACTTCCTCCTACTTGCTTCTGAAAAAATGCAAATCTTCCTTTTGTTCTTCTTTTAGAAATGAAATTAGTCATAGTCTTTTATATAATATCTGAGTTAGTAAAGTCATCAAGTTTTAAAAAAATCTTTGCTTTTAAATAAAGTTGAGGAACAAAACCACTGTCATATATTTTAATTTGTAATTAAAATTTTTAAATAAAGATGAACATCATTTTGAGTAGGAAAAATGTTACTTACGTCAACCTAAAGTCATGTACTCTAAATTTGAGTCCTTCAATATTTCTAATAAGACTTTGAAACTTTCTAGAAAAGCAAAGATTAATATAGACATAAGAAGCCCTTAGCCATGTGACCTTTTCCCAAAGAATATGTTTTCCCAAAGAATATGATTTTTAAAAACTTGAGCATAGAACAATGCCATGGCGTAGCTTGGTGTCCCATGCCCTTTGGGAAGTGCAGCTGCAAGTGGCTCTTGTGTCTTCAACTCTGAAGAAGAAATGCAATTTTTTTTTGGCTATCCAGATACAAGTGAATTGTGCTGGGTGTTCAGGAGACTTTTGTGCCTGTTTTCTGCTTCATTTTCCAAGTGAGTTCTTTCTTCTGTGTCTGAAAGAGTATCTTTTTTAACTTTCTGTAGATTGATTTTCTAGACACCTTAATGCCATTGGATGTCCTTACCCCAGTCAGTGATGCCTTCTGAGTGGCTCTTGTCACTCACCAGTAAATAGAGCCACTCACCAGTAAATAGAGTCCTGTTACATAACAGCCGGTTATTGGTATTACCATTTTTTCGGTAAAGAACCGTCAACTGTCAGTGCCATTTTTAAATTCAGTATCCAGTGGGCCTGGCATTCCTGAGATTCCTGGTGTCCTCCCTTTGTAGTAGGAACGAAGACACCACCGCAGAGCTGTGTGTGTTCCACAGCCTCATTTCCAGGATGGCCTTTTACTCTTCTCCATGGCAGCTTCTTGCAGCTGTTACCTGCACCAGTTAGAGGTTGTGTTTCTCTTACTTGTAAAATTGTTTATCAAAAATGATTGTCCTTTCTTGTTGTTCAGTGACATCAAGAGCATATTAAACTCTGAGACTTAACTTAAAAGATTAATGAATTTTTGCATTGAATTTGGGAATAGGGTTGTGAGTAAAATACAAGGCTAAACAGCTGCTGCATTCCTAATTTTAAAACAAGCTATCTTCAGTGGTTTCTACAAAAGACAGTAGTAGGATTTTGGTATTTGAGAGTCAATCTGATTGAATATTAAGCTTTGAGAAGGTCAGAGTTTTATAGGTAAATTTTATATATTTCTTTTACTAGTGACTTCCTAAAGTCTACATCAAAAATTAACCTTTATATTTTTCATGGCATTTTTTAACCAAAAAATTATCATAAATGTCATTCTACAGTTGTCTAAAAGCTTGGGAACAAATAAAAGAAATAAACAAGTGAATCAATATGGTGTGATCAATAACTGTGAATACTTTTAACAATTATATAATGCATATTCATGCAGAAGTCTTAGAAAGTTATATGTTATATAAATTAGTTACATAAAGGCTCATTACTACAATTGTAAAGATTTTTGGACCAATTTTTTTAAAGTAATAAGCCCAATATGCTCTACATTAAATAGTAACCTTTAGTAGTATTTTTTAACTTTAATTCTTAAACCAGATTTTACCATGATTTTGATAACCACTTTCCTTTTTAGCAGAGCTTTTCAACATATTCTCGGTCGACAGAATGAGAACAATCTAAAACTAAAAATTTCTGGCCTCAAGCATTTTTGAAAAGGAGATACTCAGCCAGATCTGTCTTCTTGGTGAAATGCTATAAAAATGTTTGTTTACTAGGTCATTGACTCAAGTTCATTTTTTCAAATCTTTACATATAATTCCCTTATATGCTTACTCAGTGTTTTTACTGCATGCAACCTATATAGCTATAGATAGTAACAAATAAACTAAAGAAAAATAGCTGAAAAATGGGTGCTCAGTCATTCTGATAATTATTTCTAGACATGTAGAAGAGAGGAAAGCAATTGGGAATTGGGTATTATTGCACTGATAACCCTTAATTCATTTGAATCGTTATATAGCATTTTATTTTATTTAACATACCTATTCTAAGCATGTAATTTGAATGATTAGAGACTCATTTATATTTTAAATCTAAGTCATATACAAGGCTGAAATTCAATTTTCTAGTGCTTATAAAAGCTGACACATAGTAAGCACTCAGTAAACATTAGTTACACTATTTAGAATTCATTGTTTTCTACATACAGCCTTTGTCCATGGTACTGGCCTGTTCAAGGAGCTAGAGAAAAAAAGCAACTGTCTCATCAAATAGAACATTTACAGAGATAAGAATAGAGTCAGAGAAGGAATTCCTTGGTCATATTCTTATATTATTAAAGGAAAACTTGGCTCTGAGTTTGGTTTGCAAAAATTTTCTTTACTGGATTTATAGGATGGTCTTAACAGAAACAGAGCTGGACAAGGTAAAATATGCCTGTGATTCTAGCATTCAGGAGGCTGAGACAGAAGAATGTTGTTCAAGTCTAGCCTGTTCTACTTAGTGGAACCCTGTCCCAAAACAACCAAACAGTTGCAAAATCACATCGACAAAAGTTTTTTTGTATTTAGCTGCACATGGTGGCAAGTGCCTGAAACTCAGCACTAAGGAAACGGAGCCAGGAAAATTGGGAGTCAAGGCCAGCCCAAGTGCAAGGCAATCTCCTGTCTCAAAAAAATATAATGAGCAAAAATAATAATAAAATGCATTTGTATTTTCAACACTATCAAAAAAGCAATATAAAGAATTTCTACTATAATTGTCATTTATTCTAAGAACTTTTAAAGTTCTGTACTTCACACACACACACACACGCACACACACATGCATACACGCACAATTGAATAAAAAAAAAAGTAAAGTAAATTTAGTTCTGTTCCCTTAACTAATAGTTCAGTCACATACTGGAATATTTCTCAATGATCTACAAGTTTTCCTTTAAGGGATTTTAGAGTTTCAAGTATATCACAGCTCAGATTATGAGTCCCCTCCAAAAAAAAAAGTTTTGTTCCTATCGATAGCCTCCTCCCTATAAGTGCTGGCTGAGCTCATTCAAAAGTTTTATTTCTCAGTTTTCCAAAAGACCTTTTCTGTCACTTTTCTTTGCTTTTGTAGTTTTCTCATGTTTAGAAACCTTCACATTCTCACCCTGTAGAGTTCTTTTGCATGTGTCTTCCTTTACTAGAAACTGGGTGCTGTTGTTTACTGTTCACTTTTTTATTCCATTTCCTTGGGAGGGAACTTTGTTTTGTCTTTTAGCTTGGGTTGTTTACATTTCCACTCCTCAATTCTCAGGCACTGAAAGGCTCCATGGGAAGTATTGTGACATTTTCAAGGTGTATGGGGGTGCATTGAATTTAGTTTACTACATTCAAAACTTAAAAATGAACGAGACAAACTCAAATAATTAGTTCATTTTATTCATCTTAGCATTAACAGGAAAGTTCTGTACATTTAAAGTTTCTCCCCAGAAGCCCAAATAAATTTTGTTCTTAATGGTGACATATAAGAAATAATAAAGTTTAAAGTCAGAAACAACATAAAAACTATTTTTAAATAAAAATCTAGTGAAATTAGAGAATAGGAAATAAAATGATTAGAAAGGAAAAGGAAGAATGTGATCTAGATTTTTTGTGGTCTATGTATCCAGAATAGTTTACAGTTAGGTTATAATACCAGCAGTCAGCATTATTGCTGAATAGAAAATAATAACATTCATTAAGGCCTTCTGACTACCATACTTTATGTTTCTAAATCCTTCAATTGTGAAAAATATTCTAAGTAGTTACTGTTTTTAACTTTTTAATTGATGAAGAATATCAAACACCAAAATTATAGCTCCTTTTTTGAGTCATATAGCTAGCAGCTATGAAGGCAAGAATGGAACCCTAGACTTTTGACTCCAGCACTCTATTTTTATTTCTACATATTAGTAGTAAATATTTAGAGAATAAAATTTAGAAAATATTTACTATTTGCAGTAGAAATTGTAAGGTTGGGTTGATGAGAAGGCTCAGCAGGTAAAAGCATTTGCACACCCCTGACAGTCTGGTTTTGCTGTCAGGAAGTCATGTGCAAAAGCCATAAGCAATGACTCTGATGGTGATCTTAGCAGTCCCTAGGGTGAAATGGGAGGTAGAGATCAGAGGGCCCAAAGCAAATTTTCAGAAGCAGCAAAAGCAAGAGAGACTGCCTCAACTAGGTAAAAGGCCAGAGCTCATCCTAAGAGTGGTCCTCTGACCTCTACACAGATGGCGCGGCACTGATAAACCAGTCAGCACACACCTGTATATACTCATGCGCACACAAATGAAACCTTCTAAAAGATAATTGTAAAGTTCCTGATACTGGCTATCGTTAAAAAATGTGAGATCTTTACGGAAAAAGAGAAAAATTGCTCTATTCACAGATGGGAAAGCTCAACATTGTTAGGTTCACTTTTATCCACAGCAATTTATACCTCACTATAGCTTTTATAGCAGTCTCAAAAGTTTTTCACCCTGTAGTTTAGCAGACTAATTCTAAAATTCCAACCAAGTGTCAAAAGGGTTGAAAGTATCAGACAGTTATGAATAAGAGAAAGTGGAGGGAAGACTAACTTCTAATGAAAACTTCATAAATACTGAAAAAGATGAAGTATTGATAGGAAAAGACCCAGAGACAAATTGCTTCTCACTGTCTTTCACATAAACTGGAATCATTTGCACTTCTGTAAATGGAAGACTGTTCAATTAAAGGTGAAATAAGGATCAGTTGTACATACAAGAAAGAGTGTGTGCTAAAAAAAAATACATTGAAAAGCTGAGGTGTTGGGAGAAATGTAACAATATGCTTATGACTTAGTTAAAGAAAAAGACCACAAGATACAAATACTATTCTAAAGAGATGTTTTAATTTGTATGATATAAAAAAACCCAAGGCTTAGCAAATATTTTTGTACATAATATGTTTAGTGGAGCATTCATTTTCACATTATATAAAGTATTATTTTCTATCAGTTAAAAAAGGACAACTAGGCAGAAATATCATATCAGTCATTTTATTGTAGAAGAAACAGAATCACCAGTAAAACTATGATGAAGCAATGCTTAACAAATCTGCAGTCCTGGGAATATCTATTAAAATCAGATATAATTTCATACTTGTCTGATTGGCAGAAAAAATCTAACAACAGGGCAAAATTATGAAAATTTGGAGCTCAGAAATGCATCTTTCATCCTGTGGGAATGTAGTACTGACAAATTATTTTGGAATTATTTTGGAAACTATTTTCCTAGAGACTATTTTAGTGAAGTTTAAATGAGGTGAAAACAGCATGTTCTATGGCTCGATAGTGCTGAACAGGGTGCCAGAGAAATCCTTGCACTTGTACCAGAGAAGCACTTATCCAATACCTACTACAACATTAATTGAAATAATAACTCAGAAAGTCTCTGCATGGCTGTAGGGGAATAGGAAATATAAATGGTTTGTGTGTGTATATATATATATTTAAAAGGGAAAGGTATAATGTGGTAAAAATAAATATATTGAACTGGAAATACCAGGGGTAAATCTCAGTTATATAATGCTCAGAAAATTTGATATTGCTTGGTTCCTATAAGTGTACGTGCAATGTACACTTATAATTATAGCACACAAACATTAAGATTGGGGCTGGAGAGATGGCCTAGTGGTCAAGAACACTTGTTCCATAGTAGTGAAGATCCAAGTTCAGATCCCAAACGCATGTAACAAGCTGGACATCTCCACAAACATCTGTAATCCCACCTCCAAGTACAGCAGAGATAGGAACATCCCTGAGGCTTGCTGGCTTCTAGTCTCAATGAGATATGAGCCAGAATTGGAAAGCAACATGCATCAGAGGAGTGATATGGAATGATAGAAGAAGACCACCAATGGACATCCACAAACACACACACACACACACACACACACACACGAAGATCACCAATGCACATCCACAAACACATACACACGCGCACACATGCATGCACACACGCATGCACACACGCACGAACACATGCAAAATAAATAAACATTTAAACTAAGAGGTCTTAGTCGAGTTTAAGAAGTTTAAGCTTGGGCTGGAGAGATGGCTCAAGGGTTGAGATTCTGTCTTGCAAGGTCCTGAGTTTGGATCTCAGGTCCCATGGAAAAATTCCAGATGGAAATGGCAGTGGCCTGAACTTCTGGCCCTGGTGGTCTGAGTCTGGGAAATCCCACAGCTAAACAAAAAGGAGGTAGAAGCAATTCTTGATTCTCCACAGGGAACACACAGTGACCTCTGATACACATGTATACACACACACACACACACACACACACACACACACACACACACACACACACACACACACAGTAGATAGATAGACAGACAGACTATTAAAAAGATCTTTCCTCAGTATTCATTGGTGTAAATGGCTATCACTATGCTTAATAAAACCAAGCTTGTGAAATTTTCACATTAAAATTCAAACATTTTCATATTTATTATAAAATATTTTATTCAACAGACACTTAGAATATTTATTGAGTTCTAAGCCTTAAATGTCGACATAGTCCAGTTGCTTGTGTTTATACTCTCTGCTGTGGAATTGATACCAAATGATTATCTGGTTAGTGTTTGAGAACTGGATGAAAGGGTACTGTGTTCAGTGTGTGAAATTCTACTGGATTTTTAAGTACAGGAAACAGTATCTTCTCACTTTATTATACCTTCTGTTTAATGGTCTAATGAGAATAGTCTCCACAGCTTGTGTATATCTCCTCATACTTTATTATACCATCAGTTTAATTGGGATAGTCTTCACAGGTTTTTATACATCTCCCACCACTGCCTTTGATTTTGTGTCCTTGGTTTTCTAGCTTATTATAGGTAGTGTAACTTGATGTGTATATTCAAAGAAACTTAACACGAAGGCTATTTTCTGGTTACAAAGCAGCTTCCTGTATATCCTCAGAAATTAATACAAGCCTAGACTTGTCCTACATTACTCTAGTAGATTTCTGAGAACCAATTCAGAGGATTCCTGGTGAAGTATGAGAACTCAGTTCCACTTTTGGACTACTGGAGAATTATAGCTGTACATTTAAAGACCTGAGTATCAAGGTTCACTGAAGTTTACTGAATTGCATGTTTTTTGAATCTCTCCATAAACTGGTAATTGGTGCCATAAAGATTTGCCTCGGCAATATTAACTTGTGTGTCATACTGCTACAGCCTATAGCTGCCAGCAAAGCTGGTCTGGTAGGTTTGTCTCAAGCTTATAAAAACACTGCAGATATGAAATGTGTCATGGCTAAAAAACACAGAGGAAGTTTGTGGTACATGTTGCCACAATGAGTTGGAAATATAGATATAAAATAATGGGACTTGCTTCTGGAAACTGTTTTATACTTTAGTTTATCTTTGAAATACTACTGTTAGGATTTTATTGTCTCTAATCCAGTATGTTTGATGGACCTTGACCCTCACAGCCTCCCTTTCTCTCTGCATTGCATAGGAATGGGTTATCAGCACTTAATCCAGCACTTCTCCTTCTTCAGCAGACTTTTCGATAGAATTGGTAGTGTTCTGCATCTCAAGAGAGTAACTAGTAACATTAGAAAGATAAGAGGAAAGAGACATAGTGCCTGTATCTAAAACCAGTTCCTTTTGACCATTTTAATACCTGAGAAACAGGAAGAAAGTTTAAATGGAAGAAGTTAATATGAAAATCAGTATGACTAGTGTTAGGCGACTCAATCCCTGCAGCCTACATGGTAGAAGAAGAGAACTGACCTCTGAAAGTTGTCCTCTGACTTCTACATGCTTACAGCACCACAGTAAGCTCTCTCAGTTCTCTCTCTCAATGTTCTCTCTCAACTTATAATTGAATTGTTGCTAGTTCATCAAATTTAAGTATAATTGAGTATTTTTATTAGTTTAAATTTCTAAGCCAGTGGTAATAATCACTCTGACACATAATTGGTTACTTAATTACTGATGCCAGAGCTGTTCGCCAGAGCTGTTCACTAAAGCCGTGTCAAACACAATGAGTAAAATTGCCAGTTATAACAGCAGCTTCCAAATTATATAATATATAGCACATAGTTTTATCTTAGAAAACTGTGAAAGTTACAGAAAACCTTCTGTGGTGTTGTTATAAATACCTGTTACTTTAGTGTCTCAGATTGGTAATAATGAATTGTATTCACTCTAGTACCATTTCAAGTTTGGTGTCAAGTTCTGACTTGTTTATTGTTTTTGGAAAGGTAAGAGAAGCAAGGAAAGCCCAGGTGTGTCAGTACTCAAATGCAAGTGGAGTGCAGAGTTGCCAATGAAAGCCTCCACCTTCTTAATTCTGATAATTAATTAGGTCTTGTGTCACTATTTAAGGAAAATGAGGGCCAGCAAAATGGATAAGCGGTGAAGTCACCTGCATCCAAGTCTGGGTGGCTGAGTTCAATCTTTAGAGCCCACATTATGGAATGTCTGGGCCCACGAACCATCTTAAACCCAGACTTACATGCAGGGAACAGAAGAGGGAGCCTTAGGAATTGATTAGGCATTGGGTCAGAGGGAGCCTAGGATGTCCTCCATCATCCAAACCAATTTGATTGTAGCATACATGAGTATTTATAGGAAAACATCAAAGAAGAGCAGTACCAAATTCTTTACAGGATTATGTAAAACCTATACATTCCCGTTAACAAAGAAAAGACAGGAGTGACATTAGTTGCTAAAAGGGAATGGACAATGAATGTCTCAAAGCAGAGTTGCCTGGTCCTGAGAAGAACAAGAGATCTAAGAACAGATAGGAGGTAAACTGAGTTCCCAGAGGCAGGAATTCACCTGCCATTGTCTATGCAGGCAAAACTCAACTTCCAAAGGGACCAGTCCCTAACAACTGCCCATTTTAGATGCTAATGTGTCATTCTCTAGAGAGCAAGTTTTAGGCCTGACAACCCCCACAATGGAAGGAGAAAGTTGACCTCCAAAAGTTGTCCTCTGACCTCTATATGCTTACTGTTGCACATTTGTACCTATTTCTTTCTCAGTCTCTCTCTAAATAAAAAACTTTCAAAATAAAATTAAAATAAATGTACATATTTTTCACCTGTGTCGGAGAAGGTAGTCAGTCAGCTGTCTTGTTCTTGAGTCACAGTTGAAGCAGGTTGTAGTCACACTCCCATCTGAATAGTGGCACTTTAATTGTAACTAAAAGTTCAGTTGAAAAGAAAATCACAATTATAAATTTATTTCCATCATTAATTATGAAGGTCAATGTATAATTAATTGCAGTTAATAGTGCTAGCATTGACATTGCTAACTAATAGGAAGGAATAGTTGCACTTTTCTGGTGTTGAGTATAGCAGTTCAATATTGTTGCAGAGAAATGGTCTCGACTGTCCCATATAGTTCAGAATGGGGTTTTTGTGTTTAGGAGTCGAAAATTGAAACCAGAATGCGTGTAGAGGATTAAGATAGAGTTTATTAGAGGAAAGAAAGGTTGGAACTCATGGACTTCAGATGTGGAGTGCCACAAGGGGCTAGAGCGCCCTGGAAAACTCATGGTGCCTAGGCATGGAATTCATAAAGAGCAAGAAGCAAGAAATGAACTCATGGCACCTTGAGTACCATGAGGGGCTAGAGCGCCTCCATGAGAAGAAGGCAAGAAACAGCTCATGGCACTAAAAAAGTGCCATGAGGGGCTAGGGAGCCAAAGATGGCTGCCAGGGCTAGGTATATTTATATACCTAGACAAGCCCAGAAAACTGGCTTTTTCCCATTGGTTAATACCCATTGGGGCCCAACCCAGTTGCTCCTAGGCCCAGGTAGACTAGAGAGCTCATTTCCATAATTCTTTCGAGGGCCTGCTGATGTTTTCAAGTCCAAGTGAACATTGTAGGATTCCCTTTGCTTCTTTGACTTCATTATTTTTTCTCACATTAATAATCTTGGTTTTAAATATTTGTTATCTGTCATCTAAAGCTGTTTCAGAATTATGCTGCTAATATTGTTATCAATAATAAACTAGTTTCTGAACTATATTGAAACTCATGTATTTGTATCTGGATGAATAGTAGTAAAAATCACTTCCCATCCCTTTGAAACAGTCTTAGTAATACATAATAAAAGAATGCTTTTCTCATATATATCAGTATGTAGTCACCAAATTTGTTAGATTCTTTAGATTAAAATTCAGCAGCAAAGTCTGAATCTCCGCTACTAACATGTATTGTATAAATTCTGGCCAGCTGATAAAATTAAAAGCAGAACTAAGAAATTAATCCTATTGGACTGGGGAGATGGCTCAATTGGTAAAGCACTTGCTGTACAAGCATGAGGATCCAAGTCCAAACCCCAGAACCCATATTTAAGAGGCCAGGTATAAGCTTCTAATCCCAACCAGCGGTGGGCTGGAAGACCAGCAGGTCCTTGGAACTTGATGGCCAGCCAGCTTAGCCTGTTTAGTTGTCTTCAGTCCAGTAAGAGATCTTTTCTCAAAAAACACAAGGATGACTCCTGAGAAGCAACACCCAAGAGCTTTCTCTCTCTTTCTCTCTTTCTCTCTCTCTCTCTCTCATATATACACACACACACAAATTAATAATGAATCCCATTATTTTTATGTAGTTAATATCTGCTATTAAAAAAATTAAGGCCAGAAATTCAAGTTTTTGTGAAACTGTTGAAAATTTAGTAAGAAATTTCATTCGAACTTCAAATAATTTTTAAAAATTTATGTGTGTGTGTGTGTGTGTGTGTGTGTGTGTGTGTGTGCATGTGTGTGTGTGTGCTCCTATGGACAACCAAGGATGACTTCTGGCATTATCCTAGATTCCTGTACCTCCTTTTTGCTTCGCTCTACAATTTCCCATTCTCTGCCTTCCAGAGTAGGAAGTTTTAGCTACTGACATTTCTGCCTGACATTTTTACATGGGACCTGGGATCTGAATTTAGATCCTTTTGCTTTTGAGGCATAGTCTTGACCTCTGAGCCATCTCTCCAGCCTAGATTTGAACTTTAAGGAAATTATTTTCTCATATACTAGTAATCACAAGTTAAAACTATGATTGAAGAAAGTTATAATTCTATAAGTACAGCAAAAAGAAGAGTAAAATCTTAAGTAGTGTCCATCATAAAATTATGTAGATTGTGTCCTTTTCATTCTTTGCTGTTCTCTTTTTGCTTTTCTTTGTATGGTGTTGACTCCCTGTATAGCCAAGGCCAGAATGAAGCTTCTTTATCTTTATGCCTTAGTCACAGTGTATGCCACTATGCCCAACTCAGGACTGCATCCTTTCGTTTAAAAAAAAGAAAAAAGAAAAATTTACTGAGAGATATAAACAAAAGATTTAGGACAATGAAGATATACCTTGTTTTGGGGTAATAATATTGGATACTGTTGAAACAGTATTCCAAATTATTGTATTAATGTTAACTTATTGCCTATCAGACTCATTTTGTATGGGCAGGGGAGGGGACTTGTCAACATTATGTGGAAGCTCATGTGAAATATGCTTGAAAGTGAATGGAAATGGTTTGGTGGCTGCTTCTTAACAAAGATTTCCAACGGTTAATATACTAGCAACTAGTGCACAAAATAAAATTCATACCTAGCCCAACATTGTGATCTATGTGACAGAGACATTAACTAAGTATACTATCAGTATCTCACCAAGAAGTAAAGGCATATTATTTAATTTCACTATTGAGTTTGTAATTTATGCATAGTTTCAAAGCATGTCAAAGATGGTATCAAAATTATATTGATGGATATCAGTAAATTTTAAACATTTGGCCTAGGAAACAGGTTTTTAACTGAATCTACGTGCAGCATAAAACCACTGTTGTGTCCTTTGACAAGACTTTCCTAATCATAACATAAGGAAATCCTTAGCTCAGGAAGTCTCCTAGGCCAGCTAGCCACCCTCACATACTCAGTAAAAAGATATGTGTAAAAAGATACATTCATCTGCAAGTAAAGTATTTTCCTTGAGATGAAAACAAAGTGTCTGAGTTGGCTTAGAGTGGCCCCCATTTTAATGGCTCCTGTGGACCCTAAATTGCTCCAAGCCCACAGAGTTCCCTAAGTTGTCTTCATCTGTTCAGGATTTAGATTAGAATTTAATTAAGGATCTAGTCAGACTCCCTCGGAGCAGGGGATTGAGGCCACATGCAAGAGTCTTCAGTCCTGCAGCTGATCTCTGAACTCATGATATTTGCTGTGTGTTGACTTTCAGCATAGCTCTCCTTGCATGCCAAGTTTCTCAGCAAAAATCACTAAGTCATTATTCTAAGGAGTTATTTAGTTCTAGTTCTTTCCCTGATGTCTTTCTAATATATCGGTAACTGGAAATGTTTTCCCAGTTGATAACTTTTGCATTGATCCACAAAGGATTTATGATATATTTCCTTGATAGTATGGATGAATTTTTATAGGGCATCTGATTTGTGTGTCAGTTGTTTTGTAGCTGTTATATTAACAAGTGTTTTATATCATCCATGATTGATCCTTTTGGTAAAAAGAGAAAGAAGGGAGTTCTTTTTTTCAGTTTTGTAAAAATTACAAATGCTATGAAAAATTCTCACCATTAAACAATTTAGCCAAGCCTATAGAGGCCTATACTTTAAGTTCCTTGGGAGGCAGAAAGGAAGTATCACATATTGAAGGCCTACCTGAACAACAGAGCAAGTTCAAGGCCTCCACAACTTCTGTTTCCCTGTAAAAAGTATAAAGAGGGCTGGGAATATAGCTCAGTGGCAGAGCACTTATCTAGCATACCTAAGGTCTTGAGGTCATTCTTTGATACAGAGAATGAGAGAGAGAAGAGAAAGAGGAAAAAGAGAAAGAAAAATATTTTAGAATATTTTAGAAACTGATTAGAAATGAAACTTACTTTTATATTCACTGAAGTCCATATATTACGAAGATCTACAAAGTGATACACTATAAGAGAACATAAGTCCTTCTTGTATGCTGGTTTGCCAAGATCAAGGTCATAAATTACACTTGAATTTGTATGAGATCTTGTCAAGTAAGAGCAAAGTGCAAATTATGATGCTATTTTAAAATACAACTGAACTTCTACTGAAACCTACCTATCAAGGGTAAAGTATGTTTTGTGTAGACTATCATAAAGTCAGCCTATGAAACTATTTCTTTTGTACTAAAAATACAGTAGCTTGCACAACTAAAATACTTTCTCTTTTTTTGTTGTTTTTTAGTGTCTAAGAAACACGGCAAGCTTATTACTTTCCTACGAACATTCATGAAGTCTCGTCCAACAAAACAGAAGCTAAAGCAGCGGGGTATCTTGAAAGAGAGAGTATTTGGTTGTGACCTAGGGGAGCATCTTTTGAATTCTGGTTTTGAAGGTAAAAATAAAATGTATACGCTTATGATTTCACTTCCTAACCTGTTTGTATCCCTCTGTCACCAGTCCCAGAGTACAATGGGTGGTATGTCCTTCCATTCATTTCAGCATCTGGCTCTAAACCTTCTCAGCTGCTGACCTTGATTTCCTGTAGAGCTGAAGTCTTATGGGTATGCTTTACTACACCAGAGGTGCGATCACTCAAGAAGAGTGCTGTGTGCACACAGAGAACATAGCAACATTGTATTTGCCACTATGTCTTGTGTCTATCCAGAGCTGTTTCCTCAGCCAGGAACTACTCATGTCCTAAGCCATTCATTTTCTTTGTTGAAAGAACAGAAGTAGTTCTGAGACTATGAATACCAAAACCAGGGCTGTTGAGATGGTTTAGTGGATAAAGGCACTTGCTGCGCAAACTTGCCAACCTGAGTTTATTCCCTGAAACCCAAAGGTTTCCACAGGCACCATACTCAAGCCCCTTCTTGTGCACATATACACATGTACAAAATAAATAAATAAAATAAACACACGGATCATTCATGAGATTCTAGATCCTAAAGGAAAAGACCCTTTGTATCTCTTGAGATACCCACTAGTAGAAACTAGTGATGAATACCTTCAATAATATCAAGTTCATTGATTAAATGTACTAATGAACTTTTAATGTGTTTAATATAAGCTACACCAGTTTATCAAGTTAAGCAAAATACTATTTTAGGTACACATTTCAAAATTAATGTCACATTATTATATAGTTCCCTAAAAAAAGCATCAGATGCTCTAAGAATGTATTTTTATAGTCAAAATCTTCATGGGAAAGTCAACTATTGTGTATCGAATATCAAAGAGCATGATAGGAAAAAATTAGACTATTTGGGATACATCAGGTATCACTAACTACAATAGTATTCAAAGCTTAAATATAGAGCTTTCTGTTGATAGTGAAACACATTTAAGACCTGACTTCAATTCCAGATCCCACGTAAAAACACCAGATAGAAATTGCCTTGACCTACACTTCCAGGTGTAGTGTCACACGTGCAAAGGTCAGAGAATAACTTTTGGAAGTTGGTTCTCTACTATGTAGACCCCAGGGAATAAGCTCAGGTCAGCAGTATTACCTGCAGGCACCTTACCTTCTCAACCATCTTGCCAGTCCGATTCCTATTTAATGGGCCTGGGGTGGGGGGAACCTCCAATGTATGAGAGTTATTTGCCTGTATGAATTGATTTTTTTGTGGTAAAATAGGAGCAATAGATTTCTCAGATCTAAGTAAAACAGTAGAAAAGAGATTTCATCATACTATGAAAAAATTGTGAATACAGAAGTAAGTTAGCATAAGCTAGGAAAAAAATCTTACTGGATATGATGAAATAATATTTTAAATCCTTGAATTAAAAAAATAGAGAAAAGATACTAATATATAATATAATTTTTTGTGATATGATAGAGAAAATATGATTTTCTTCATTTGTACTCAGGAGACTGTTCAAGTGATTTTAAGGTGCTATTGGATTAGTAAACAATATTGAAGAAGCAAAGTTTTTTAATCAAGTGATAGTATCAAGCATAGAAATGATTTGTTATCAGTAGATGAAAATCATTGGCTTATATAGTTAGTACATCTAACTATATGAGATGTACTACCTTTATTATATGAGAATTATATGAGAATACTACCTTTATTTGAACTTTCTGTAAGCCTGTTACAGCAATGATCCTAATAAAATTTAAGGCAGGAACTTTTAAAATGAGGTCAGATACAGTCCGTTGGCATATTAAAATAAATTTTCATTCTATTAGAGATGAAAAAATTGAATAATACATATTTACATGAAAATACTTATTTGAACATCAAACAAAGACTATATTAGCAGGGAAAGGGAAGCTTTGAAGTTTTATTGACTAAAATTTTAATTAGGAAAGAGTATTTTTAATATCAAGATTACTGTGTCTTTAATAAGTACATAAAGAATTTTTAGAGATTTGACACTTCATATATATTGTAGATAGTCTGCCTCTACAGCTACACCATGAGTATATATTGGCTATATAGATTATTTTAAAATCTAAATTAAAAGAATTGAGGGCTAGAGAGATGGCTCAGGGGTTAAAGTCTTGCAAGCAGAAAGACCTGACTTCAATTCCAGATCCCACATAAAAACACCAGGTAGACCTACACTTGACCTACACTTCCAGCCCTGGTGAACAGAGCATGTAAAACTCCAAACCAAAGCAAAAGAGAGGTAAAGCAATCCAGGGTTCTTCCTGATGTCACCCTTAGGCCTCCACAGACACTCAAGTGCCCTCTGGTGCACGCGCACACACACACACACACACACACACACACACACACACACACAGAGGCAAAAAGTGGAAAAAAAGAATTGAATGAAATATACATTTTATCTAATATTTAAACTCTAAAGCAGTTAGAATAATCATGAGGAAAATTACATACATATATTTTGTATCTATCCGAGGAGAAATGAGAAATGCATATAAAGTAGATACATAATTATTTAATGTATATAATTGGTCTCTGACCAGTCATTCTGCCTTCCTTTAGACTTTAAACTTTAGTTATGTGCCACATGATGACATATTAATCAGTGATGAATTGTGTATATGACATAGTAGTACCATAAGATTAGAATGGAGGTAAAAAAATTCCTGCTTCCCTCCCAATGTGGTAAGCTTTAAAATGTAGTATGAGACTAGTGAGATGGCTCAGCAGGTAAAGGCACTTTCTGCACATGCACTGTGACACAAATGTTCCTCTCTTGCCCCATGTACACACAATAATAATAAATATAGATTTTTAACAAATCTAGTACAGGCCTAGGAATACAACTTGGTGGCAAAGTGCCTGTGTGGTATGTTCTAAGCTCTGAGTTCAGTCTCAGTATCACTGCCCCCAAACAAAAAGTCTAGGGGAAAATTTGCTTACATGTTTATAGGGATGTTATGAAAAATAAACCTACTATCCTGATAATTGGATAAAAGTATAACCCATACAGCTATAATCATCTAAGTCATTTTTGTGTGGTTATTTTTTGAGAAAAAGTCTCATTAGGTAGTTAGTCCTAGTTGGCCTGGAACTCACTGTATAGATCAGGATGACCTTGAATTTATGGTGACCTATTGCTTCTGCCTATAGAGTGCTTGACTTGTGGGAGGGTACCCTAGAACCCAGTTGTATTCATATTTATTGGTAATGATAATGACAGTGTTACTAGTTCATACAATTACTGTACTTCCTAAAGTTAGGTTATTTTTGTATAAAAATAGGTTTAATTATGTCATTTCATGCATTATTTATTATTCTTTTACTTTAGAGCATATTGCTTCTATGTAAAATGATGGTAAAACAGTATCCTATGCTTTGCTGGCAGCAGCCTCACACATCTAACTGATCACTGTTTCTTCACTGGATTATTTCCCCTGTGCTCAATTTAATTTCATGTTTATCATCAGGGTCTCTTGAGTGAGCAAAATCCACTGCTAATGCTGCCAGTGAGAGGCTGCATTGATTGTTCTTGGAACAGTTTGAAAAATGGTTAAAGACTGTGAAGGTGGAAGGTCAGTTGTTGCTGTCAGTCAGGCATGCCCATTCCACTGCAGCTTGATCTTGAACAAGAAGGAAGTAGTAGAAGCTTTATTATTACTGTTACTGTATTAGAAACAGTGAGACTAATAAAAATTCAGAAGATCCTATATTAGATAAAAAGAAATCTCTAATGATTAGATTGAAGACCAGATATAGAAGCACACCCCAAGCAAGTTTTTTTTTTCCAATATTAAAAGGAAAACTTAGTCCACCCTCTACCCTTCCCAACTGATAGTGAAATTACCTTAGCTGAGTGGTTTAAGGAATTCAAGAATCATTATTTGTTACATAATCTGAAAAAGAGTGGTGCATGATTAGGCACAGGTGTCAACTTGACAGTTGAGGGTTTGAGCTCTGGGCACATTTGTAGAGAAATAGCGGTTGAGTAAAGCCCAGAGCAAATGTGCAGGAGATTGTCTAGCTGATGGGGAAGGCCCAGCCCATAGTGGGTGGGACTAGGCCCTGGACTAGGCTGATTGAAAAAGTTGGCATCCTTGTGTACACTTGGCCAGACATGCTGGTCTGGCAATTAAGGATTGTCCCTCTCTCAGCTATTACGCTGTTACGTAGAAATGTTGTGGCCACTTCCCTCAGCCCTGATGCTGGTATGACCTTTCCTGCCAAGATGGACTGAGAACTGTAACAGGACAATCATAAGAGAAAATAAACCCCTTGTTTCCTTAAGCCAGTTAATGGTGATTTATCAGCAACCATGCAAGTAAACTGCAACATTGTGAGAAAGCCGATGTGGAGGTACTTAAGGACATTTGGAAATTTTAGTGGAGCTGATTGTGGAAACTATGTGCCAGAGAAAATCTTCAGTGTGTGGGGAGCTTCCCTTTTCTATACACAGTTACCTGAAGTGACTTTCATCTGAAGAGGCTGTCAAGACTTAAGATAGAACCATATTATCTTGCTTAGGCTACAAGTTTAAGTCCTCGTATGATTGGCACAGTGAACCCAGGCCCTTTAAGCTTCCGAACAAGCACATACTAGCAATTGTGCTGAGGATCAGAACAGCAGGAGGATCCAGTTCCTCCTCCAAGATGCCTCCCAAATTGCCATGCCAACCAAATGCAAAGGTACTGTTGGGAGCATTATATCACGCAAGAAATTATTTATCATTGATAAAACTTCTATACACCTCTTTCAATGATAATCCTCCTGCGGGTCTGTAGTTTTTTGTCCAGATTCTTGTGTTCAGGCATCAAAGATTGAAACCAAAACACATGTAGAGAATTAATGGAGTTATTAAAGGAGAAAAAGAATGAAACTCATGGACTTGGATTCTGAGAGAGGCAAGGGAGCCATCTAATGAGCTGCACCAATATGTTGGGTTCTTGTGTTTAGGGATTGAAGCGGGAAAGCAGTACAAGAGGACTAGAGGAGAGAAAAAAAAAAAAAAAACTCACAGACATGAGGTCTATGAGGGACCAGTGAACTTGAAAAGAACTCATGGACTCTCCAGGGGCCAGGAAGCTAAAGATGGCTGTCAGGCCAGAGGTATTTATAGGGTTAGACAAGCCTTGGAAAAGTGGGTTTTGTTTTTTTTTTCATTGTTTAACTCCAGTTTCTGCAAACATAGTTGGAGCTTTTATTCCTCTACATCTCATTGGTCTGTTCACATTGGGGCCCAACCCATTGATCTTTAGCCAATATTGTCCTACAGCTTATCTGCAATAGACAGCTCATCTCCATTCCCTTTCATGAACAGAAATTTGAGAGAAATTGGTGACCTTGTGAAGGATTAGAACCAGTTCCTCCAAATTAGTAGGGTATGTTCTTTCATGCTAACCTCACCAGTGGGGGAAGACCTTCCTTCAAAGACCTTCCCAGCATGGTTGCTTTAAAACTATCTAAATCCCAGTAGCAAAATGGAGTTTTTCCCTCCTACCATTACTTCTTTGAGCCAACTATTGGATTAAGAAGTTAGAACAGATTTTAGTGCCTGCTGTTTTAGGTGGACTTGTGCCCAGGCTGCAGCAGCACTGAGAAGAATACAGTTTAAGTCATACTGATACTGGTAAAATCATCCAGAACTTTGCTTGGCCATGAAGTCACTGAAACTATGTGAATGGCTTCTGGAAAGCATGCACAAGGGTTCTTCTGTGTCATATCCTTTGCCAAGGAAAAAGAAATTATAAAAACAACAAATTTGTGTTGTGATTATTGTGGGGTCACTCTCTTGGGGTCTTTATGTATCCAGGTTCTCACAAAGAGAACCACAGATTGAAACCAGAATACACATAGAGGGTTAGGGCAGAGTTTATTAGAGAAAAGAATGGAAATCATGGACTCCAAACCTGAGCTCATGGAGTCTAGGCATGGAATCCATGAGGGGCAAGGAAGGAGCTGGAAAAGAATTCACAGATTCTAGACTTGGAGTGCCATGACGGACAGGCGCCAAAGATGACTGCCAGGGTCCAGGTATATTTATACACTTAGGTCTTGGGAAAGTGTCTTTCCCCCATTAGTTAGATCCAGTTTCTGCAAACCTAATTGGAACTTTTGCTCCTCTGTATCTCATTGGTCTGTTCCTTTTGAAGCCCAACCCAGTTGATCTTGTGCCCACACTATAGTCTAGATGTTTCTTTTAATGGATTTAGCTTATTTGATATGGAGAACTTATTTCTATATCCTTTCAAAAGCTAAGGATTGGGGGAAATTGACTACTTTCTTATCTCTGTTAAAGGATGAGTCAGTTGCTTCCTATCCACAGGGCCTGTTCCTCATCCCAGCAGTGGTGATTGGCTTTCAGGATCTTCAAAGACTTTCAGAGTCTTTGCATGGTTGCTCTAAAACTGCCTAGTGGTGACAAATGCCTTCCCTGGGTGTGGAACTCATTCCTGGAACTGCATCAGAAATGCAGTTGAAGAAGAGTGAAAAGTTAAGGAAATGACAGAAGACAAGGAAGAGACCTCATGAAATTCATAGCCAGGGGTATAGATATAGTTTTTGTAGACTGCAGTTAAGTCCTTAAAATGTTTGAGTTGGTAAACCTCAATATCAAAAAGTTTTCTTTAGCCTAGAGGACTTCAGTGATATCTTCCTATCAGTGGTAGAAGTAAAGAAAGCCAAGCAGCTCAGTGGTAACAGGACACAGTAGCTAGTCTTTTTTGGAACAGCCTCAGGCAATCCTGGGGGAAGATCCCAAAGCATTGCATGAGCTGTCATTGCCCAAGGATTTTCCAGGGACACCTGATTGGGTGACAGAGGGTTGAGAAGTTGATGAGGGGGCGGCAGGGGGTTGAAAGGATGCAACTGAGGCGTACTAATGAGTTTATATAATTTCTTTTTTTTTTTTTTATTTTTTATTAAAAATTTAATTATACATTTTAAAAATTTTTTACCAGTTCCCTCCCTCCCCCCTCTTCCCCCTCCCCTTCCCCCAGTGCCTCTCCCCCAATTCCCAGAGAGTCCTTTATTGTGTGTGCCTAACTCTCCACTGTGTCCTCCTCTCCGATGACATATAAGGACCCAGTGGCATTTCCATAAGCCCTTTCTCTTGTTCCCCTTAAGCATAAGATCACTACTATGGCTGTCAATCCCTTGCCTCCAGGGGTCTCGGTGCCCTTATCAGATGCTAGACTTTATGAGGGCAACAGTGCGCTGGACATTGCGCAGGGCATGCAAAGTTCCATTATGATTGCTTTGGCCCCAACTATTGTTGAGAATCTTGCAAATCGTTGCTCCTCCCATCCTTTTGCTCTTACAATCTTACCGCCCCCTCTTCCGCAAATGTCCCTGAGCTCCAGGATGGGGAGAGATTAGGCTGTCCTAGTTCTATGTGATTGATATAGAGTCTCTGAAGTTCTGGATTGTGGTTTGTTGATTTTCTTTTGCAGTTTTGCTGCTCCTGCAATTCCCTTCACTCCATTCTGCTGGGCACTGTATGTCACCCCCTGGCCAGAGACAAAAAGCTGTTAAACTGGAGTCTTGTTGTAATAGCACATTCAAGGGTAGATGTAATAAGAGTAGGAAACCTCACTGAGAGAGGGGTCCATCACCCATTTGCAAAATGATTACTTTTTATCTGCTAGACTATATGCCCTCCCCTTCTGGTGAGATCAGGAAAGAACGTCTGTGAACTTAACCAGGTTTCTCATTACTTACTTGCAGACCTTCATGGAGGCCTATTTTCTCTGCTGTAACATGGTCTCCTCTCTCTTTGTTTCTGGTGTGGCCCTCCTAACCCATCTCTCTTGTTCATAATCCTTGCAATTACTGTGTTACATAGGTTTACTTTTGAGTGTCCCAATGTGGGCTGGGTGAGTTTGGTACTAGGAGCCACCTATTAGGGAGTACATACGGCGCTTAATTTTCTGGGTTTGGGATACTTCACTTAATATAATTCTTTCTAATGACATCCATTTCCCAGCAAATTCCAGTAATTCATCATTTTTGATGGCTGAGTAGTACTCCATTGTATAGATGTACCACAGTTTCCTTATCCACTCGTCAACTGTTGGACATTTAGGTTGATTCCATGACTTTGCTATTGTAAACAGTGCTGCTATGAACATGGTCGAGCTTGTGCTATCGAGGCGAACCTTTGCTGCTTGGGGGGTTATTCCCAAAAGTGGGATAGCAGGGTCATATGGCATTTCAATCTTTAATTTCTTTAAGAATCTCCAGACGGCTCGCCAGAGTGGCTGTATGAGCCTGCATTCCCACCAACAATGTAGGAGAGTTCCCCTCTCTCCACATCCTCTCCAGCATTTGTCGTTGTTTGTATTGTGGATTTTTGCCATCCTGACCGGGGTGAGATGATATCTCAGGGAAGTTTTGATTTGCATTTCCCTGATGGCAAAGGAAGTGGAGCATTTTTTAAGATAATTGTTAGACATTTTAATTTCATCCCTGGTAAAGTTTCTTTGAAGTTCCAGGGCCCATTTTTAATTGGGCCAGTGTTTTCCTTGGAGTTTAATTTTCTAAGTTCTTTGTGCACTCTGGACAGTAGAGCTCTGTCAGATATGTGGTTAGTGAAGATTTTCTCCCATTCTGTGGGTTGCCTTTGAGCTCGTGTTACAATCTCTTTATCTGAACAGAAGCTCTTTAATTTCCCAAGATCCCAACTGTTGAGAGTTGGTAGCAGTGACTGTGCCATTGGATGTCTGTTTAGGAACTGTTGGCCTAGCCCAACCAGCTCGAGGGAGTTCCCTATCCTTTCAACTATGGTTTTTAAAGTCTCTGGTCTGATATCAAGGTCCTTGATCCATTTGGAATTAAGTCTTGTACATGGTGACAAGTACGGGTCCAGCTTTAATCTTCTGCATGTGGAGATCCAGTTTTGCCAGCACCATTTGTTGAAGATGCTGTTCTTTTTCCATTGGATTCTTTGGGCCCCTTTGTCAAAGACCAAATGGCTGTAACTTTGTGGGCTTATAGAGTTTATATAATTTCTTAAAGTTGAAAACTAAAATAAGTGAATAAGTAAACAGAAAAATAGAAAAACACTTGGGCATAAAAGATAATGTTTTGTGTAGTTAATACAGTGTGAGTTTTAACCTTTACTACAAAAGTTAAACAGATAAAAATAAGTTTATAAAACAAAAAGTTACAGTAACCTGAGATTAAGGAATAATATTTTATGCATTTAGTATCATCTATACGTACAGTTTTTATAGCTACCACAACCGTACTGTTATAAGCCTTCACATTTTCTTGCCACTCAGACTTACTCTGGCAACTTACAATCATGAAAGCTCTATTCATGGCATGTACTCTATATAGGTGTGCCATGTTTTACATTTTATGACATATTTTTCTATCACATCTATTTTATATTTGTTTAAAGATACAAATAAATATCCATTGATCTCTAATTGTCTTCAGTATTCATTAACAGTCACATGCTGTGCAGGGTCATAACCTCAAAGTAATGGACTATACCACACAGTCTAGATAAGCTATGGGTATTCTGACTAGATTTGTGTAAGTACACTGATGTTGGTTCAATTAAATCATCTAAGCGTGCATGTATGAGAATGTCCTGTCATAAAGTCTTTCCCTCGAATCTAATTTTTTATCATGTTTTTCTAAAGGAAAACTGGTATCACAGTAATATCTTGCTAAGTGACTCATTCCTAGTGAATAATGAACTTTATAGAGAGATTATCCTGTCATACTTTCTACTTTTCTGCTTTGTTGGAGCAAGTAACAAACCTGTCCTGTTTCTTCTATTCAGAGTGTTGTAACAGATCTTGTAGGAACCTGTTTTCTCTTTATTTTTTTTTCTTTGTAGTCTCTGGTGCCAGAGTTCACTATGATAATCTTACTGTTTCAACTATCCTAGTGCTCTTAATTGAGTTCATTAAAGATTACATCACAGCTATTTATAGAACCAGTCCTTTAAAAATCTGCCAACAACATCATTTACTTAGACATCATTAACTGTAGAGCTAGTTTTTATATTAATTTCTTTTTGTATGTCTTGCCATTGTTGTGCAACCTTATTTAGTTGAGATCGTTTGTTTGAGCAAACTCTTACCAGATTGTTCTGTGTGCTCTAGAACATCCCAGCATCACTTCAGTAAGTTTTACTTGGGTAAGTTTCCTTTTGGGGAGGTAAGAATGAATCAGAGAAGAGCAATACCTACATATCATCTTTTTGAAGAAATAAAAGAGATAGTTACAGTGTTCATAAATTTTTGGTTATAAATCTGATCAGGAGGAACAAATTATACAGATATCACTGATTTTTTTCCTTAAAGACTTACTTTATTTGTTGTGCCTATTCAAAAATTTCCTTCAGAAATTTGAAAAGAGATTACTAATAAAAATAGTGAGAACTTTGTTAAAAAAAAAAAAGTAGGTTTGATACAAAAATGAAGGTATTGGGACAGTAGATGTAGCTCCTTTGTGTACCAAAGTGTACCAAACACTTTGGTAGAGTGTGTGCCCAGCATGCGCAAAGCCCTGGCTTCATCCTGGTGCCTCATAAACAGAGTATGGTGATATACACCTGTAATCTCAGCTCTTGGGTGAAGGCAGATGTATCAGAGGATACTTTGAGGTCATTCTTTGCCACATAGTAAAATTCAAGACTAGCCTTGAATATCTGAGAACCTGTCTCAAAAAAAATTAGCATCTAATTACAAAAAGGATCTTAAAATCTAAAGAGAAAAAGTTGTTGACTGCATACATTTTTGTGTTTAGAAAGAGACCGTTTGTAGATTGTTGCATATAGATGGGAGTTTTGTAGCTAGAGAATAGTAGAAGGAAAGAAAACTGACATCACTCCTGAAATTAATCCTCTAAAGTAAGGATATTTTCCTAATTGAAATTCTTGGTGATTACTGCAAATGCACTGTATTCCTGCACTCCTACTCAGAAGCTGACTCCCTGGAGATGAACTGGGAGTTCTTCTGTGTTTGCAGTATCTGCCTGCAGATAAAGAAATGTAATGAGTAGTCAATTGTTATTGAATGAGTGAGTATATGAGTGAGGAGAACAGAAATTAAACCAACTGCCAAAAAAAGAGATCATTTATGTTGTAATTTTTTTTCTGTTAGCAACAACTCTAACTTAAGAATCATCAATTAGAATTCAAACATTTTTTCCTCCTTCTGTTTTGTATAACTGAAAAACTAAAATAAGTAGATCAGAAATGAATTTAGAATATTTGGTATTAATCCTTTAAGACCTCTTATCTTTTGGGTGGATTATTTTGGAGTTTTCTACTGTTATTTATTTATTTATTTATTTGATATTTTTACAAGCATATTGAGTACTAATTCCTGCTTCCTTTCATTCCCCCTTCCCTCCTACATCCTTCCCTCATCAATCCATTCCACTCCCTCTCACCCTCCTTCCAGGATGTTTCTTTGGACCCCAGGGTTCCCTCTGGCTTGTCTACTCTTAGGGGTGTTCAGGCCTCTGTGGCATACCAAGTTGCCCCTCATCAGCCACCCTACTGATAGGGGTGTTTCCCTTCACTCATCCAAGGTTTCCACTGTGTGTCCTTATCTCTCCTGAGTTTCTCAATAGTTTATGGGGGCATGTTGGTATTTCAGTCATTATGCAGGTCTGATAAGGACAAGTCTCACTGCTGTGAGTTTCTGGATGTAGTATCCTTGCCTTAAATGGAATGTCTTGTCCAACAGGACTTCCCATCTTTAGGCTCTTACAATCTCCTATGAGGTTCTCTAAGCCTTAGGATAGGGAGAGATTAGGATGGCCTGGTTGGGGAGACCATTGCCCAGTCGCTGGTATTCTGCATTTTGGCTGGCGTTGTCCACTTCACTGCTCATCTACTGATCTAGGCTCCATCCTGTCAGGGTATTGAGTTTTCTACCCCTCTTGTAGAAGATTTCTAGGCTGAGTGCTAAGCGTTCTTCAGATCTGTGAGTATAATAGTAGCTATTTACAGAGCAGTTTGGTGTATTGTCTTTCTACCTATAGGTTCATTGGCTACTTTTCCCTATTGATCTATTTCCTTCCCTTTTTTTAAGTTCTTGTTCTAGTTATCAGTAACAGGAATGTGTTCCATTCTGACAAGTGGATCTTGAATTCATTCAGAAAGCTGTTGGTTGTCTCCCTAATACTCATGCCTGTAACCCTGGTGGTCACCTGTTGCTATGGTGATTTTTATTGCAACTTGCAGATCTCATGAGTTGATGAGGCCTGTGATTATTTCTCTCCCCAGTAGCTTCTACAGTGTTCCCTGGTGCTGTGTAAGCTATCCAGCAAGGAGAAGTTCTCAGACCAGTTCTGTTTTATATATATTGCCTATGGTCTGTGATCAATTTGTGTTGCATCTTCAGAAATAGGGTCTTACTGACAGGTTTTTTTATTTTTGTTTTTTTTTTAAACAACCAAAAACAATAGCAAAAGACTATATGGTTTGGGGGCCTTTGAGCTGATAGAACTCTCTTGCCATAATGGAAGGTAAACTGAGATTGTAAGCCAATAAAATCCCCTTGTTTGCCTAAATTGTTTGGAATATATATTTATTACATTAATGGAAATATGAAACTAAGAACAATCATATATAATTTCTAGTGAAAGTTTTCTATAATTTTTGTGGGATGGTAGCTTATTTTTATGAAGATGCTATAATATATCCTTGAAGAGGGTAAAAAAAATTGTAGGATTTTCTTACCGAAAAACAACAACAACAACAATCCTTATGTGCCAGGGTGAGCTAACATTCTGATTTGGAGTATGCATGATGAAGATGGAGGGGAGAGAGAGAGAGAGAGAGAGGGAGAGAGAGAGAGAAGTATCATGCAGGAAGAGATCAGATGACATTTATTTTTCTAAATAAGTTCTGTTCTTTGTTCTTTGTTCTGTAGGTTCCAGGTATCAAAATCGCCATCTCACTGGCCTTCTGTCTTATTTTTTGAGAAATGGTTTCACTGAACTTGGAGTAGCCAGCAAGCCCCAGAGTTGTCTCCATGCCCTAAACATTAGGGTTGTAGATGCATACTTGTGCCCAGCTTTTAATCCTGTTTGCATGAGATGCCAGGGGTTGGTCTGGATCCTTCATGTTGGTACAACAGACACTTTACTGAGCCATCTCCTCAGCCTCATGAAAAGCATCTTAAACATACTTCTTTTTTTTTAAGTAAAGGTAGCGTAATCTGTAAATATATTTGCTCTTAAGTACATGATAAAAAATTTTAACCCCAAACTTGGTTCCACTTTTAATATTATTTTTTTAATTTTTTACTTATTATTTATTCAATTGTGCATGTGCGCGTGTGTATGTATGTGTATGTGTGTGTGTGAGAACGATGGACGAATTCGGGAACCACCATGGACGCCTCCACCATCTCCTTGTTTACTCTGCACCCGGATTCACAGGACCAGAAACGCAGGCCACCCCCTCTTCCGCCCGGCCTCTATACGTGGGGTCGAGGATCCGAACTCAGGACCTTCCACCTGCAAGGCAGAGGCTTAACCCCTGAGCCACCTCTGCAGCCCCCCCACTTCTAATCTTCTAATATTAAGGAAGCAATTTCAGAGAAATCCACAAATAGCAGTTCAACCTGCTTTTTATCACCACACATAAATAGATGCCATGCTTATCACTAAAAAGCAATGTTTTTTAGAGTTGGAAGTATACAATTGAAAATAAATATAGTTCCTTATGAAAGCTAAGGTCTCTAGTCTCTAAGTAATTTTCTGTCTCTGACACCCTGTATAAGGAGAGTACTCCAGAGTTTTGAATATCCAAAAATAAAGGAATGAAGGAAGTCTCCTTTTTATTTTTATTTTATCTATCTATCTATCTATCTATCTATCTATCTATCTATCTATCTATCTATCTATCTGTTTATTTTGGTGTGGAAGGGTTGCAAGACCTATGAAAGGTTCAGAATCATGAAAGGTTAATGTAATGTGTATAAACAAGCAAATGGTTTTTGGAAATTATAATTCTGTGACCACAGAACTCAGTGATGCAATTGTCTGCACTTGTAGGTAATTTGGTGAAGGCTCAAGAGCGGTAGTTCAGTCGGGCTAGAATAAAAGCCTAGAATTCAATATTTGATGCAGGTGTGTGGGGAGAGGAAACTATTTCATGAGGAAATTGTGGAGTGGCTAGCTTATGTGGTAAAAGATGAAAATTCAGTTGTCCTAGGATTGACAAACGTAAACACTGGATAATACGTGTAGATGTAAAGGGCTTTATTGTCCCATAGCATACTGCAGTCATTTAAAAGCATTGGCTTGGGCTGGAGAGATGGCTCAGTAATTAAACCTCTGCCTCCCAAGCAAAAGACCCTGAGTTTGGATCTCGGATCTCACATAAAAACTCCAGGTAGAAATGGTGAAAGCCTACATTTACATCTGGAAGGTGGAGCCTGGGAAATTTCAGAATAAAATAAAGAGGTAGCCCAATGTAGGGTAATTCCTGAAGTCACCCTTGGGCCTTCATAGGTGTGCCGCAGGCATACACACACACACACACACACACACACACACACACACACACACACACACACTAAATGAATGAATGCATGCATGCATTGGTTCTGTGTTTGAATTGCTTGAGTTATAATCTACTTTCCATCATTGATTCCTCTTTGTGTTTGGACGAAGCTTCATGTCTTTAAGATGTAGTTTCTTCTCTGTAACATAGGATAAGGATAATACTTTGCCCATAAAAATGTCTCCATAAAGCAGCCATTCTTAGATGTGTGAGGTGCTCGGTGCTCTCTGCTGCTGCTTTGTGATTTTTAATCAAGTCTTAATGTAAAATGTGGTTTCTGACAATTAAAAATATGGTTTGCAGGACTTGACAGGACAACAAAGAGTCTGTTACACTAATCAAGGGACATAGTGGTAATGTTCTATAGGTAAAATTCAGTAGCTAAGGGTCTTCATAGCATCCTTAACTTGCTTCACTTTCCACTCTAAATGGTCTGCCCTTAGTATACTACCTCTTTATATATGGAATAATGCCCTTCAACACATTATTTTTAGGGACATTAACTGAACTGTCAATCACCATAGTTACTGAAGTTTATGTTCTCATTAATCTGTATCGCAGAATGAAGAATGCTTATTCCAGGATATTATAAAGATTCAAGTGATTATTAAAGCTTATCATATACTTTCAAAGTTCTATTCTAGACACAACTCCTGACATAGATGTCTCTTTGTATACGTTCATTTAAAGAAAATTCCTCCCTAGTGCTTTGCAAGAGTGCTCTTTATGGTGACTAGATAATATCAAACCAAAATGTCAGTAAACTTAGGCAAGAACAGGTAGGAAATTCCCAGATTCCATCTAGTTGAAAGTGCTTTAACCTTTGTATTATATTATGTGTATTATATTATAACAGTGTTTTCTCATTGGGTAAAATTATTAATATAAATAAAAAATATTTAGGAGTGAAATCTTCCAGTATTTATAGTAACTATGTAATTGAGATAAGTATTTAGCTTACAGTCTTTTGCAGTGTATTAAATCCAGTAAAACTGCTACATTTCTAAAAACCTATCACAGCATCAGAGTTAATAAACACTTTATCTTACTTCTATAACAGTGTAAATGATTTTCATATAGAAGCCTGTCCCAACAAAGCCAGACTTGATTATTCAAAATGTATTTGCCTATTTTAGATTTGAGAAAAATAGTACACTTTCATTTTTACAGTAATTTCCTTCCCTTTCTGTGACTTTTATTTACTTATGAAAAGTAACATAGTGTATGACTTTGGTTCCATTAAAATATGAAATATGAACAATCTGTGAGTCTTTGTCTTTGAAATTCTCTCTAGTACCCCAGGTTCTTCAAAGTTGTACAGCATTCATTGAGAGGTATGGCATTGTGGATGGAATATATCGTCTCTCTGGAGTGGCCTCCAATATCCAGAGACTACGGTAAGCTGACTTTGGCATTTTATTTTTTCTTTTTATCCAACTCATTAAAGTTATTCCAAAATAATAACTTTGGTAGCCATTATTTTCAGTAAAATTTTAAGATAAACTGTGGAAGAATGTCCATATTATTCTCCATACAGTTTTCTGAATAGCATTTCAGGATTTAAAGTGTCAGAGAACCTCTTCAATATTTATATTGAAAAGGGGGGAGGGAGCAAGGGGGACCAAAGAGGGGTGGAGGGAAGGAGGGGACCGTGGTACCTATTAAGTTTGTGTGAGTGGGAAAAAATAAATAAATAAAATTTTAAAAAATACTTAATATTTCATCTCTTTAAAATATTGGCAATTTTTAGCCAATTCAGTATGACACCAAAATCAGTATGAAAATGAGTTTTTTAAAATAAAATAGCATGATTCTTTGGCTCTTGATTAAAATGGGTAGACCTAAAACCTTTGGTTGAATATGTATGTTTTAGGGATTTCACAACTTCTCCACTGTCTTTTCTAAAGCAAAAATAAGGTATCTTCCTATACTAGTAGGGAAATTTATTTCTACTTAAATCTTCTGGATCCTAGTCTATTCTTGATATGCTGTTGCTTTTCCTTTCTCTATGGTAGCTGTTCTTATGTTGTAAGTTAGTGTTCGTAGGTTAATTTAGATCTTATCTGTAGATAGAGGATGTGGCCATCTCTCTGTGGATTGAGATTAATTAGCCTTTCGAAGAATAATTTAATGCTTCAGTATTTTCCTACTCTTTTATTTTTTAATGTTACATACACGAATATAGTGAAATCATAATATTTTCAGTTTTCATTCCTTAGTCCCAAGTCCTATCCCCCTTCTTTTCCCTTTATAATCTTTCATCTTCCCTGTCAGACTTCCTCCTATTTTTCAAATCTTTTCATTTGTGTGGCCCACTGTGTTTTGTCTAGTTTGTCTTTGATGATATATGCCTGACATGCTTCATAATGCTTCAGTATTTTAAGCACAACTTTTATCTTGTTTTTGCTAATAGTTTAGTTTTGGGTATTGTTGAAATTTAGTTTTAGCCAGGATTGCTTTATATTGTTTCAGCTCACCCACCCTGCTCTAGCAAAGAATTCTTGAGCTATACTCCTTGTATGTGAAGAATTTCTGTACCTACTTCAAGAATCAATTTCTACTCAACATTGGTTCTTGGATTGCCAAAATATTAGATATTCAAACAATTAATAAATTAAGAGTTTTCCTGGTCATTTGTATGCATTTCAGAAGTTGGTAACCATTCTAATTAAAGATAAGTCATTTATTTCCATGTAGAGAAATGTACATTATGATAAGACATGTGATTACACTTGAAGTCCAGATATAACATATAAAATGTAAGGATTCAAAGGAAATAATGCACTGAAGTGAATGTGAACCTTTGGGGTTAGAGGTTATTTCCATTTTCATATTAAAGTCGTGCCCTTAATTTCCACACAGATGTCTGTCTGATAATGATTTATCCAGTTACTGCTGAGCTTCAGGTATAATGTAATGAAATATAATAGCCTGAAGAAAACAGCAACTCACTGAGATGGAAGTGTATGGATATTTTGAGCCATTGCTTTCTGGTTTTATGACATGTATTCTCTTTGCTTCAATAAAATAATTTTGTTTTGTCATCTTCTGTCTGGGTTAGCCATGAATTTGATTCTGAACATGTCCCCGACCTGACGAAAGAACCTTATGTTCAGGACATCCACTCTGTGGGCTCTCTCTGTAAGCTGTACTTCCGTGAACTCCCAAACCCTCTGCTCACCTACCAGCTCTATGAGAAATTTTCTGTGAGTACCAGTCACTTTTAACCTGAGGTCTTCTGTAGGGCTTTTTGATTCAAAACATGACATTTGGTGTAGTCTCATGTAACAACCAAAATAACTCCCTAAAAGAACAACAATTGCTGTTAGCTAGGTATTTGCAGTTTTCATATTGCAATTCTTAAAGCTCCAGCTCTGAGTTTTTTGCTTTTAATTTTGCGCACTGTAATGCTTTTAGCAGTTAGAATTGACTATATTTCTGGTTGATGTTGGAAGACCCAATCCCATAACAGGAGCAGCATTCCTGGGAAGGTGAATAAGATGGCAGGAGCTAGTTCAGTATGCTGGCATACTTTGGCATACTTGAACATGTTGTCTGGTGAATGAAGCTTGCTCCACTCTCAACAATCCTGTGGCTGTGGTATGACCTGGTATTAGTGTTAGCTCTCCTGCCAAGTTAAGCTAAGAACTGTAACTGAGATTAGTGGGAATAAAACCTTGTTCTCTAAGCTCTTTGGTCATGAGTTTATTGGCAATATGCCGCCCAATTTGCAACAACCTCTTGATGTTGTTAATACCTTGTCATGTAGACTTAAAGCATGAGGTGGGTTTACTCTCAGAGCATAAGAGTAAGTGAAGAACCCTGATTTATTATGCTGTGACTGTTGCAGGATGCTGTTTCTGCAGCAACGGATGAAGAAAGGCTGATAAAAATCCATGATGTCATCCAGCAGCTCCCTCCACCACACTACAGGTATGTCTAATTTGTAGAATAAAGACTAGCCAGGGGCAGGAGTTATCTGAGGTACAAAGGTGGCTTTTCCTTTAGATTTCTTGCACCTTAAACTTCCTTGACATTCTAGTTACAACTCCATTTTTACAGAAAGAAATTTATTCACAATCATTCATTTGTATTCCTTTGTCGTTATACAGATTCCCTAAGTCCTGATGTAATATTTAGCATTTAGTAGATAGATTATGAATGAACAGCTGATTGAACTTGGGATTCTGTCTATTTGTTTGCTTGTTTATTTGTTTAGGCTTTGATCTTTTTTTATTTTTCTTTTGGTGGTGATACTAAGCTACACTCCCTTGGTACTACTTTTTAAAACCCAATTTAATATGTGTGCTGATTTGGAAATATTTTTATGTCTGACACCAGATTATAACTGATGATTATCTTACTATTTAGTGAAAAAAAGAAAATAGTAGAAACTGTAAATTATGATCTGTAAAAAGGAAAAGACATTTTTAAAAACTCAGTTATTAAGAAATAAAATTCCGATGATATTCTAGTACAGCTACAAATAGTAGTACTGATTTCTTTCTAAATGACGTGCTAATACTATTTTATAATCAGCACTGTATTCATCACTAAATCAGCACTAACACTTTTAATTATTACCAAAATCAGTACTTATTTAAATTCTTATCCTCTAAATGTAGTAGTCTTATTTGTTGTCCTGTAATGGAGCCTGTCTTGGGAGCAGTGTGATGAAATTGGGGGGGGGGGGATGTCTAAGGATCTACCAATGAGTAAAAAGAAAAATACAAATGAAAATTGAAGTGATGCTATGATTTAAGTACAAAGACATGGAGGTATTTAGTCTTGAAAAGAAGAAAATCTGATCAATGCACAATTTTTGAAGGTATCTTTTAGGAAGAAAGAAGACATCCTGTAATAAATTATCAGTGGAAAAAAAAACCTACTGCCATCCTAGGAATATTGACCTTGATAGATAGACCATAACTTCTTTTTTTTTATTAAAAATTTAATTATACATTTTAAAATTTTTTACCAGTTCCCTCCCTCCCCCCTCCTCCCCCTCCCCTTCCCCCAGTGCCTCCCCCCCAATTCCCAGAGAGTCCTTTATTGTGTACGCCTAACTCTCCACTGGGTCCTCCTCTCCGATGACATATAAGGACCCAGTGGCATTTCCATAAGCCCTTTCTCTTGTTCCCCTTAAGCATAAGATCACTACTATAGACCATAACTTCTTGTGTGATGTCCATAAGGATCAGCCCCCATGTCTGTGAATTTAATACTTATAATACCTTCCAAAGAGGATTTTTGAATAATGAAAATGGCTAAGAGCCTGGCCCTTACCTACCAATTTTTCTTTAATAAAGCTTAACAAAGGACTAGATTTAAACCAAAGCCTTTTGTTTTGGTATTTTAATATAAGATATATGAAGATATATATGCAAATATATTTTTTTCTCTTCATTTAAAAAATCCACATAGGAGCTGGAGAGGTGGCTCAGGGGTTAAGCCTCTGCCTTGCAGGCAGAAAGTCCTGAGTTCGGATCCTAGACCCCACATACAGACGCCAGGTGGAAGCGGGGGGCGGGGGGGGCTGCGTTTCTGGTCCTGGTAGGGCGGAGCCTGTGAATTCCGGGGCAGAGTAAACAAGGAGGAGGTGGAGGCCATCCATGGTGGTTCCCGAATTTACACACACACATATACACCCAAGCGCGCGCACACACAAACAATTGAATAAAAATAATAAAAAAATCCACATAAATACATAGTTTTAAGTCAAGTGGCTATAGCCATTGATTTCCACTTCATCTTTCAAAGGTCAAAGCCCTTGGCATTTTCTTTGAGAGTTGGCCCCTCATTTCTAATATCTTGTACATAATTTCTTGCTTTTTTGTGTTTATGAGAGTGTGGTATATATATATTGTATACTTACATATATATACAATTGTGCATATGTAGAGGCTAGAGGAGAACATCAAGTATCCTTTATCACTGTTGGCTTATCCTTTGAGGCAGGGTCTCTTCTGACCCTGGAGCTCATATCCTGTTGTCCTCCCACCCCACTTCTGCTTGTCTAGAAGTGCCCGTCTCCCTGCCACCACCACTCTGTGCTGGGGTTACAGCTGTGTGAAAGGCACAAACCTGTTATATAGATTCTAAGATGTGAATTCTGGTCCTCATTTGTATACAGCAAGCACTCTACCACTGAGCCATACTTTTTCATTTTTTGATAGTATTTCTTGCTTTTCTCCCTCTTATAGTTTGTTTTCTGTTGCACACTTTCCATATTGGTGTCTGAGTTTCTATCAGGTATTAATTTAAACCCCAGCCTCTCTGACAGAATCATAGCTGTTTTTTCTCAGAGTTTTCACATGTTGAACACATTCCTTTTTTTCTTTCTAAAAGCACCCCGTGTGGGGTCTTTTGTCCCTCGGGTCCATCTGACTGTATAGAAGCCACCAAACCCTTGTCCCTGGAAATCACATTACCTCATCCATAGTGGATCTCTTGTCATCTTCCTCCTTCCATAAATATAATGATAGTCCATATAACTGGTATCATTCTAAGATATACGATAACCGAGTTTTTTCAAGACTTTGATATATGAAAATATTTTAACTATGTTTTTACATTGGTAGAAATTAGGTATATAATTTAGTGTATAAATTTTTTCCCAAAAAATGCTATCATACAACCTAATACATTCTTTTAACTTGCATACTATTAATATTCATTTTTGTTTTTAAACTCTGAGTGCCTTGAAATTTAAAACCCAGAGTTTGGAAAATACATTACAGTTTTCACAGTAATTTATTTTGATATGAGTTCCTTTTTCTTCACATTGAGTACTGGTTACTGGGCTTTTATTGTAGTATTTGGTTTGGGGAAGGAAATTGTCTTGTATTATTACTTCTATGGTGACTTTAACTTTTGAAATAACTCCTTTTTTTAAACCTTTTTATTGGCTGCTTCCATTTGAAGATTTCCTTCAATCCCTTTGTTGTTATAAAAATAAATAGGCAAACAGTTTGCTATAGCAAACTCCTTTTTCTTCCCCATTCTCTTTCTCTGAGTGTTCCTTCTTTATGAACCTGTTCTCATTTCATAGTCTCTTCTCTGAGAATATTAATGATTATAGATTTTGTTTTTCTTCAAATTGTTCTTTGTCACAGCATTTTTTCTCACTCACAGTTGCTTCCTTTTATAAAGATTTTGTAAATTATTCATGTGAAGGTCTATAAAAACCTTTGAGCAAAAATTCTTTTTTAAAAACAAAAATTGTATTTTATATAAAGTGATAACATTTAATTGCGTTATGAATCAAAATAACACTGTATAAACAGTTTTGGATTCTTGGTTGACTCATAATTCAAATGGGAGCCAGCATATTTAAGATGATAGCTCAACAAATCCTATGATCCATAAAAACTATGTGCCTCAGACTGCAGTAAATAGAAGGATTTGAGGGTAGTAGTTACTCTAGTGAGTGAATTATGGAAACATAAGTAAGAAAGACTCTTAGGTGTACATAAGCATACACACTTCCTCCTGTATTATAATATCTGTTTGACAGAATTCTGTTAGCTGCGAATTCTCATTTGATGAAATGAATATTTCTTCTGCATATTTTTATATAAATACTGTATATTTACTTCACTATATGTTTACTTTTGTCTCTATAGTTCATATATGTGCATACCCTCTACTTTGTAGTATATTTGTGTCTTATGTATAGTATCTACTATATATGATGAGCCTTATAATTCAGAGACTCTGGAACCAAGCTGTCTATATTAGCTCTATGAACTCAAGACCTTGAGAAAGTTCTTTTGCCTATTAGAGTTCAGTTTTATCATTTGTAAGCTGTAAAGTGGCTATCATTATCTCATATACAATTGTCTACTTAGAGTGCATTAGATTTGTATATTCATGCACACCTACCTTTGTGTATATATGTGTGTATCTCCGTCATCAAAATGATATAGATAGCCTTTCTACCATATTATGTTTATCTGCTATTCTGTAATTATAAGGTTCCCTTCCTACAATGTATATTCTTCTGTACTAGGTAGACGTTTCTTACATACGAAAATATTTCCATGCAATTTTTGTATATATGTATTATTCTTGCTGTTTGTGCATTCTTTCCCTTTGGACACTTCCCACTTTTTCTATTTTACATTTTATATTGGCTAGGGATGTGCCTCAATTGGTCTTCAGCATCATGTAAAAATCAGGCAGAATGGCATACCACAGCACTCAAAAAGTACAGTCAGGAAGATCAGAAATCAAAAGTCATTATTGACTACATAGTAAGTTCAAGGTCAGCTTGGGATATATCAGGCTCTGTCCAAAAAGAAATTTAATGTATATTAGATATTGAACATATAGCCTATTGTTATTGTATTAGTTACTTGTTTCTACAACAAAATAATAAAATCAGTTTAACAAGGAAGGGTTTATTTGATTAATACTTCGAGGTGCTATGGTCTGTCATGGTGGGGAAGGCATGCTGGCTGGAGCAAAGGGCATCAGGTCACATTACATCCTCAGCCGGGAAGCTGGAAGTGATGGATGCTTGTGCTCAGCTCCCTTTCTCCTGTTTATTCAGTCTGAAACCTCACAGGCCGTGGAGTGTTATTGCCCACATTCAGGGTGGATTTTCCCACTTTGTTAATCTAATGTAGATAGTCCCTCACAGAAATGCTGAGATTTCTTTCTGTAGTAATTCTAAATCCCATCAGGTTGACCATGAAGATTGAGTATCACACCTACTGTATGCTTTTATATATGCTGTATTAACGTCTGTGGATGTGACTCCTTTAAAACAAATACATTGAGGTTCATAGACTATTGCATACAGTAAATTTTTAACTCTATATGCTTTATTTTGTGTGTACATATGTATGCTCTATACATATATTGATATTATTTAATATATAGTACTCTAATATTACCTTTTTTGCCTATCTCTGAATGTATAACACATTACATGGTAAGCATGAGATATATTACAGGCTGTAGTCATATTCTATAATAAATGTAATTCCTTCCCATATATATTCCATTATTTAATATATATAAAATCCTAGCTTCTCCTGAATACTTCGTATATTATATCTCTTAATAGACTTTTTATCTGATTTTTTTTGCTTTGAGTACATTGAGTATATGCATGCCTATGGATGAATGTACATATATGTGTGAGTCTATGTACATATACATTGAGTGTGTATCCTATGGAGATCCAAGAGTATTGTCAGGAATCTTCCTCCTTATTGTTGTGACACTGGCTAGTCTGACTAACCAGTTTGCTCTGGAGATTATCAGTCTCTGCCTTCCAGGGCTAGAATTACAGGCAGACCCACATGGGCTCTGGGAATCTGAACTCATATCCCTTTGCTTGCAAGGCAAGGATTTTATCAACTGAGTCATCTCCTTAGCTCTTAGCTAATTGTTTTTGAAGTTCTTAATTGTTCCTGAAATCTTCTTGTGATTTTTAAAAAAGTGTCTATCATAGTCCCCTAATTTACATAATCTTTACATCTGTTATGAACTTGTTTCTAGTTTGGATGATTTTATTTTATTTTATATATATATACATACATATGTATATATATATATAGAGAGAGAGAGAGAAAGAAAGAGAGAGAGAGGTAGACAGAGAGAGGTTGAGAGAAAGCACATGTCATGGTGCATGAGTGCAGGTCAGAGGACATCCTTCAGAAGTCAGTTCTGTCCTTCCTACCGTGTGGGACTCTGAAATTGAACTCAGGTCACCAGGTTTGCAAACAGACACCTTACCCACTGAGCTATCTTGTTGGCCCCAGCTTGGATGGCCCCAGCTTGGATACTTATTACTGGTATATTTATGTGGCATCTAGATCTTCTTTTACTAGAAAGATCTGGCAGTGAAATTCTGAAAATCAAAACATAGTACCAATGTTATCCTCAATGTATAGCAGTAACCATATTATGTTCCCTGAAAACTTTTAAAATCGTGTCCTTATCTACTTGGTGTGAAAATTCTTCATAGAATTGTAAATTCACACTTTTAAAAACATTTTATAATTAGGTAGGTGAACAAAATAGGTAGCTTTGGTTGTTTTCATGAGCATTTCTCTAAATACATTTCTCAAGCATCCCACTTCTACATTGTTCCCAGTCTTACTTCCATCTTTGCTCATTTAATGGCATAAAAGGGACAAAGAATGCTGTTTTTACTGTAGATCAGATACGGTCGCTGTGAAGGAGCAAACACTTGATGCTTCCTGACTTTAATTGAATCCCAGCTCTTCTGCTTGCCCAAGTTATTTCCAGCAAGCCTTGATGCTGCTCTCCTCTCTCAAGGGGGTTGGAATCACTGCAGATTTGGACTGTGATGAGATTTCAGTTACTATTCCTTGTAGAAACATAATGCCCATTCAGCTCAATCCCTTGTGGCTAATATCTAAAGCACAACTTAGCTTTTGTTATTGACTCTAATAGTAAAGTCTTTAATTCTCTCTGTGTTATTATCTTTTATTAGTTTTAATCCTTGTTTACTTAGGTAACGATATTAAGACATTATAGCTAATTATGTTGTGTATCTTTGTGTATGCATGTATGTGTTACCATCTAAGTTTAAGCTGATCATGTTTTCTTTTCAAAAATACTCAGTTCAGTTACTTTATCTCAGTATATATGGAATTTTAAAAAATTTTTTAAAAACTTTAGTGTGTGTGTGTGTGTGTGCGTGTATGTGTGCATGTGTGTGTGTGTGTGTGTCAGAGGGCACTGTGTGTCCCTGTGGAGGACTAAGGGTGACTTTAGGAATCATCCTGGACTGCTTCTATCTCCTTTCCAAAGCAGTTTCCACTTAGTGTTTTTACATGGGACTTGGGATCTGAACTCAGAACCTTCTGTTTGCAAGGCAGAGCTCTTAATCCATGAGCCATCTCTCAGCCCTGTATGGAATGTTTCAGTAAAGCAGAATTTGAATGAACAAGATAGACAAGGACATTATAACTTGAGGAAATTCTTTATTCCAAAAGCTTTTCAAATGTTCTCTGAAGTCATGTTTAGGCTTGTAAAGTATTCTTTTGTTTTATAAAATATGTATTTTAATCCTTTCCTGTTATTTGTCTGCTATAGATAGAACAACAAACCTCAAAATGTCATTTTGTATAAAACATAGTTTTGTGAAAGATAATTTTTAATGACACTTAAACTTTAGTAGCAGAAAGATGTGCTTTAGTTTGTTCTTTTTTATTCTACTTTGAATAAATTAGTTTTTTTTGTTCTACATTGCTGCATAATGTCTCTTTGTGTTAGCATCTTGTATTTCATTTTCTAGAACACTGGAGTTCCTGATGAGACACTTGTCTCTTCTAGCAGACTATTGCTCCATCACAAATATGCATGCAAAGAACCTCGCCATTGTCTGGGCACCAAACCTGCTCAGGTAATTTTCATTTGACTTATGACTTTTAGAAGACAAACTATTTTGATTGAAAGTCTTGCATCGGTGTTCCTTAAGAAAAAGTTTTTTAAAGTAAAGCAAATATTTTTTTATCAGCATCTTCCTAAAGCAGGCAGCTGGAATTAGCTAAGTATAATTTCTTATACTGATTTTGCCTGTGATTTATGTGCTGAAAAGCGTCCTTTATGCCAGCTGTCTTCAACTCTAATAAGAATGTTTTTGACCTCACAGATCAAAACAGATAGAGTCAGCCTGCTTCAGTGGGACAGCAGCTTTCATGGAAGTGAGAATTCAGTCTGTGGTTGTTGAGTTCATCCTCAATCATGTAGATGTGCTCTTCAGTGGCAAAATCAATACAGTCATGCAAGAAGGGGCAGGTATGGCTTGGGCAGCTTTCATTTACTACCAGGAACATATATCCAAACTTACAAAGGATGGACAAGTTTGCATTTATCATTTCAGTGTGAGTGATAAAAAAACATATGTGTTCCAAAATATACAAATTAGTTACTTGCTTTGTATATACTACTAAATACTACGTATCAGACCTTTTATGATCTAAATTCATTTCAAACATCTCGAGTTGGGGAGATGACTCAGTGGGTTCTTACTTGCTGTGCAAGTGTGAAGACCAGAACGTGGAGCCCCAGAGTCGATGTAAATGCTGGGTAAATATGATATTTTATTTGTAATTCTGAAGCTCAGAAGACAGAGAGAGGGGCCCCTTGGGTCATACTGAACTTGTACACATGTACCTGTAGACATGAAAATATAAATACACATGTATATCACACACGCACCCCTGACTTCATTTCTCTCCTTTTTTCAAGCTTCTCTATCAAGGCCCAAGTCCCTGCTGGTATCTTCTCCATCTACAAAGCTGCTAACATTGGAGGAAGCCCAAGCACGAACACAAGCTCAGGGCAGTTCTCCAATTGTGACTGAAAATAAGTACATCGAAGTAGGAGAAGGACCTGCTGCACTTCAGGGGAAGTTTCATACCATAATTGAATTCCCACTGGAAAGGTAAAAATCTTGTATTAAAATATTGTTTTATAACTGTCCATTGTAGCTTGTTTTAAATTTGGTATTTTTTATTATATGTAAATTTTGGATCACAAATCATGTTCGTCAGAATATGTGACATTTTAACACTACATAGGAAATGATAAAAGCGATTTTTGCAAAACATTATAATTTTTAGAAAGGAAGTTAATTGTATGAGGAATATTACTAAGGAGCAGAATTATATACATTACACATTTATTATGTGGAGTTGGTTTTCTCTCTAAGAAATGTTACTTAGGAATGTGTTTATAAACAAACTATATTGAAACAGCTTATTCAGAAAGTAGTAAGTGGACACTGACTTCTTTGACATTGGTTCCTTATTAAACCTACGACCAGCAGTGTTAGCATCCCTGGTAATTAGTGAGAAATGTAGGCCCTCCAGCACCAGCCCATATTCATGAGTCAGGAGGAGGTAAATCCCAGCAGACAGTGTCTCATCTAGCTTTCCCAGGCAATTCCAATGGGCACAAAAAGTCAACATGGGGCCCAGAATAAATGTGAATATGACCCAACACAAAATATTATTTCTTTAAGACATTATGAGATTTTTTACCATTTTTTGAAACTCAATTACATGTTTTACATGAACTTTGTGGATAATAATATTGTGCCACAATGTCAGAAGGTTGGACACAGTGGGCTACAAGCACCTTCTCAGTGCCCCACCTCTGAAGACCTGTTTCTCCACAGAAATGATAATAACAGGTTAATGTATCATTACTAGATCCTAATAGAAAAGTTAATGTATGTAATAAGTTATTTTTGATATTCCTGCCACTCATTTGATCACTGTTCATGAATGAAAGCATTTTGCTCCTCTAGGTTATGTAGCACTAGTAAAAGTTCACAATTGTTCTTCTCATGTTTGTACCTTTCTTTAGCTTCCATTTGTTCTCCATGACTAAAAATGCATAAATTTGGAACATATTCCACTTTGTCATTTTTGAATTGGCCAGCAAGCAGCATCTTGGTTTTCTATCCTAGTTCCCTAGTGTACTCAGAAGCATGCTAACTGTTCTGTGATTACGAGGAGGGTACTAGGGTGTGGACTAGGATATTGACTTCATCACACTGGCTTCATCATTTGGGGAGTTGTTCAGATTCCTTAGTATGTATCTGTGTTTAACCAGCTTCCTCATGAGGCTGCATCTGGTTTAAAGGACTTACTGAGTACACACGAGACAGTTGGCATGTAGCCTGGCTATTAATGTTAAGCTTTCTTTCCTTCTTGTCCTCATTCTGTCTACTCACCTCTGACATTTTTTTTAGCTCTGGTTTACTTTCGGAGGCTTGTTATTGACAATGTCTTAATCGTCATCTTTTTTCATGTCATGAGGTTAGATGTAAATATGAAGACATGTGGGAGAGTGATCTTTGTGATGCTTTACTCGTGATAATATTTACACACTTACCTTCCATCTTGTGCAGCAGCTGCACTATGGACTGTACCACATGGTGGGCAGGGGCTCACTTACCTCTGCTGAGCCTCTTCAGGCTGCTTCAATCTTTTTGTCATTTCTTATCTATAAGAAAAAATAGATGTTTGGTTTTCTTAATACTGATGATATGCTGTTTTCTCTCTCATAGAAAGAGGCCTCAGAATAAGATGAAAAAATCTCCAGTTGGCAGCTGGCGTTCCTTTTTCAACTTGGGGAAGTCATCATCTGTCTCTAAACGGAAGCTGCAGCGCAATGAGAGTGAACCCTCAGAGATGAAAGCTATGGCGTTGAAAGGTGAGCAGCCCAGCACCTCGTCATCTGCAGCAGTCTGCCTGCTGGGTCTCTGCACTGCTGTGGTCCTCTGACCTTCTGCTGCTGTAGACATCATGACGTGCTTCACTGTGGAAGATGCAGTTGACGGCACAGATGACTTATCTTCATGATTAATTATCACCAACTCAGACAGTCACATGCAGAAGGACCCTGTTTCTTAAGGAAACCTGTAGTGTGTATGCGTGCGTGCGTGCGAGTGTGTGTGTGTGTGTGCACATGCATGTACATTTGCAAATGTATAAGCAAATAGGTTAAAAATCAGCAATATTTTAATATGTATTATAATAAATATTATATTGTGTTATTTACATGTTGCTCTAATAGATTTTAAAAATCTCCAACAGATTTTAAAGTGACAATCCCTTGTTTAACATACTTTTTTGAGTAGATAACTTTAACCAAGGACTCACTGATGAGGTTATTAGTTCCATCAAGTAGATGTGTAACTATTGAATAAATTATTCTTTTAAAAATAGTTAAAACTCATGTTCTGATAATAACAGCTTCTTAATCTACAAAGGATAGTAGTTGGTAATATAAAAAGTAATGTTCAGATCATTTATTTTGCAAGTATGTACCACCCACTTTAACACAGGCTGTGCAATTAAAAAGTAAGGTAATGCTCCTGCCTTCAGAGTCTAATTGGGAAGTCATCTGTGTAAGAAAATGAGTTTCATTATGCAGATAATATCTATAGAAATAAAATTCTGTAGTAGGTACCTGTGGTAGACATTGTCAGCTCTTATGGGGAATGGGGCTAGTGGCCAGGAAAGGTAACCTTTGATCTGGGCATTGAAGAAGGGACAGGTCACCTAGTCTACAAAGGACTAAAAATCCTGTTTCGGGAAGTGAGAACAGGGTGGGAAGAGAAGCAGGCTTGAGGAAAGTTGTATTTAAAAGACTATAAAAGAATTGTTATCAAGAGAGAAGAGTGAAAAGAGATGATTGAGAAACTAGGCAAAGGACTTAAGAGATGAGGCTTAAAATGGAAGTGTTTGTAATTGCGGAGTGCTACCAGTAGTCAGGGGGGATGAAAGTATTAGCAATAGGATTTAATGGACATAATGAAAATAACAGTACATTATATAACTTAGCCTGTTATAACACATTTCCACTCACAAAAGTATATTCTCAGTTCTGGAAAGTCAGAGTCTGACAGATGTCAGCAGAGCTATGTTCCCTCTAAGTGTTCCAGAGAAGAGTTTGTCCCTGCCCCCTCTAGCTCCTCATGGTTCCTGACATCTCTTGCCTTGAGATAGCATCACCTCAGCTTCTTCTCCATCTGCACAGGGGCTTTGTTCCTTTCTGTATTCTGTCTTTCTACAAGGATACTGTCAATTTAGAGCAGGGCCCATTCTAAGTCCAATGTGTTGTACGAGGTTGTCATATTGGTCTTTAGGAAATAGGAAGCAGCCTTTTAGTTTATCTCTATGTTCAAGTCCGTGATGTCTTAGAAAAGACCTCTTTAACAAGGGAAACCAAAACCAAATATAGCTCATAAAATAGGGTATTAAACTGAACATGACTGTCAAAATGCAAAGCTAGTCACACTTGGGAATTTAAACTATATTAAGAAAAACACCAAACCCTTTAACTGACTAGTACATAACAATAACAAAACTTTACACTATTTGCTTTGGGTTATTCAGGTGGCAGAGCAGAAGGAACCCTCCGCTCAGCCAAAAGTGAGGAGTCTCTTACTTCTCTCCATGCAGTTGATGGTAAGATTATAAGCAGTTATTTTATTCTATAATAGATTGCATGAAAGAATGAAAGCACAGTGGTTTTTTAAATATATGTTTAGTAGACAGAACTATCATTTTTGATGATAATATTTAGTATCATTCAGGTTAAAATTTGTTGACTTATTAATATGGTAGTAATGTTAGGATAATTGCTATATTTGTACTAAATGGCTGAAATATTTTAAAGCAAACACTTTGTTAATGCTTAAAAACTGATATTCTTATAATCTCATCTTTTAGATTTTTAGTGGAAGCATAATGTTTGTTACAAAGGACGAAATCCAGCAGTTTCAGTATTCATAAATGGCTTGATAAGGGAAAGTGTTCATTGGCACTTGAAAATGGCAACTTAACATGGGGGTTACAGTTGCATGGACCATACTGATAAGATTTGATGGCAGCACTTGAAAACACAACTAAAATATTATGAAAACAAGTATGTTTTCTTCTGTTTAGTAAAAGAAACTGCATATTTATTGCTAGTTGGAAGAAAGGTGTAATTTTTTTGAGAAAATCCTGGAAGAATACCTTCATTTGATATTTGGCATGTAAGGAAGATTATTAAATGATTTTGCAATGATTTTCTTAGTTTGCTGACACTCAGAGCACATTCTTCTGAAATGTCCTGGGGTGTCATCATCGTCATCATCATCATCATCATCATCATCATCTTCTTTGTTTATTGGTTCTTCCAACTGCCAGGTCCTTACTGACTAGTGTCTTTGCTTGTGATTCAGAGTCTTCTCTCACATCACTTTATGTGAGTGATTAGCATCTTAAGAATTTTTCCAATATTTTCTATTGAACAAAAGTCAAATGCAGTGGGTTGGTAAATGCTATGTTAAATATGAAGTAATATTCGAGCAAGGATTCATCTTGTGTTAGATACATTGTAAGTAGATGGTTTTGCTTCTATTTCACATATAATTTTCTCCATGCATTATAATTCTCACACAAATAGTATTTCTTCTTTTACTGGCTGGACCTTTAACAGCATCAAAACTCATAATATATTGGCTACCACTTTTGCTTGAGGAATTGCAGGCCTGTTCTTTATTCTTTCTCTTTTTTATTTTTAATTATTCTTTTGTTTCATGCTTTAATCTCCAGTCCCATATTCCCTTTCCTTCCCGTTACAACTCCTTTTCTTCCCTGCCAACCCTCCTGTTGCCTTGGTATTTTTGTTGTTATTGTTGTTGTCGTTATAGTATGAGTGGTCCACTGGTTGCATTTGGGTTGCCTTTGATGGCATGTGTCTGAACGCTTGCTAGAGCAAAACCATACAGCATAAACCAAAACCCATCAGGGTTGACCTTCATCAGTCTCTGGGGAAGGTGTGGGACCACTTGAGTTCTTGCTCTTTCGTGGTGACATGTTTATATGACAGATCCCATGTAGATCTTATGGAAATATATATAGCTGTTGTGTGATCATGAATATGGCAGCGCTTTCATGTGCACAGTATAATATCTAACCTCACTCCTAACCTTCAGACTTTTACATTCTTACCAATCTCTCTTTTGCAATGTTCTTATTCAATAGTTATTTTAAGTGCCTGAAAGTAATCCTTTATTAAATAGATGTGAATTTTTTATTTAGAAGAAAGGTTCTTTTTTGAAAAAAAAAAAGTTTACTGCTATCAGGATATTTTCCCACAATAATAAACTTTTTTTGGCTATTTTATACCCAAAGTGGGTTTTTTGTTTGCTTGCTTATTTGTTTGTTTGCATCTGTCCACCCCCTGTGCATGTGTGGGTGTGTACCAGAGGGCACTGTGTGTGCCTGTGGAGTCCCAGTGGTGACTTCAGGAATCATTCTGGATTGCTCTACCTCCTTTTTTACTTTGCTCTGGAGTTTCCCAGGCTCTGTTTTCCAAGGTCAGAGTGCAGGTCACTGCCATTTCTGAGCATGGAATGTGTAATCTGAGCTTAGGTCTTTCTGCTTTCAAGACAGAGGCTTACCCCCTAAGCTATCTCTCCAACACCTTCCCCTCCCGTGCTATTTTAAGTGATCGATTCTACCTCACAAGTCATTTGATAACATAAGCTACAATGAAATGAAAACTTGCCCAACGTTATACCAGAGTCAGAACCAGTCCTTGAATCCGAGAATCCTGAGTTCTTCTCCAGGCTATAGAACCATGTCTCCCTCTGTTTAATCACATGTGTTTATTACTTAGCATTTGCTTAAAATTTTTTCTCACGACAAGTATGACTGGTTTTTGTGTATCTGGAGACAGTTTTTACAGAGAAAATAAAAAGTTGCATTTTTCTTACCTCATACAGGATGTTAGTGCTGGCTAGGTAGGTGACTTTTCTTGGCAGTGTATGTCCTTTGGCATTCAAGATTTGACATCACTGTCTTCTTTTACCAGGTGATTCCAAGCTATTCCGACCCAGAAGACCCCGATCCAGCAGTGATGCGTTGTCTGCCTCTTTCAATGGAGAGATGCTCGGGAACCGCTGCAATTCCTATGATAATCTGCCCCACGACAATGAGAGTGAAGAGGAAGTAGGGCTGCTCCACATTCCAGCTCTTGTGTCTCCTCATTCTGCTGAGGATGTTGACTTGAGCCCACCAGACATTGGAGTGGCCAGCCTGGATTTTGATCCAATGTCATTTCAGTGTAGTCCTCCTAAAGCCGACTCAGAGTGTCTGGAAACTGGTGCCTCCTTTCTAGATTCCTTAGGATACTGCAAAGATAAATTGGGTGCCAATAAGAAAGACGTGGAAGCAGGTGGTAGCCAATCTCAGACTCCAGGAAGTACTGCAAGCTCTGAACCTGTGTCTCCAATTCAGGAGAAACTGAGTCCATTCTTTACCCTGGACTTGAGCCCAACTGAAGACAAGTCATCAAAGCCTTCATCATTTACTGAAAAAGTCGTTTATGCTTTTTCTCCGAAGATAGGACGCAAGTTAAGCAAATCACCTTCTATTAACATATCTGAGCCAATTTCAGTGACCCTTCCACCTCATGTGTCAGAAGTCATTGGTGCCGTCTCTAATATGGTAGCTCAGAATGCGTCGCCTCCAACCTGGGACAAAAGTGTGGAAGAAAATGATGTCACAGATAGATCCCCCACCCAGATAGTAAAAATGAAAACAAGTGAGAGAGAGGCACAAGAAGGCTGTGAACCTGAAGCCCAGCCCCTGGAGCAGGTGGCTACTGAAGAAGTAGAGTTGCCAGGGAAAGAGGAGCATCCTGTCTCGAGCAGTCAGAGTAAGGCTGTAGCTTCTGGACAGACTCAGACAGGTACCATTTGTTTTCCTCCATTCTTTCTTTAGGTTAAGCGGGATCTTCCATCCTGTGTGCCATCTGTGCCTTTTAAGAGAGAAACTTTCTTCATAGCTTGTCTATAAGCAAAGTGAATGTTCCTCTGAGTGGTGCTGGGGGCTTCAAGTCTTAAATTAGAATTAGTCCAGCAAAACTGAAAGGGCTCGTGGTCCTGCTTCAGACCTTTACAAAAGCCTCCTTTCCTCTGAGGGCAGTCAGAATTCACGGATAAACTTTGCACAACTTTGTAGCTCTTGATTCTACTTTCTCTTCTAATGCATATCTTTATTATACTTACAAATTTACAATCCGCCTACATGATCAGATGTAAAAGCTATTCTTATCAAAATCCGTAAGCACTTGAAGCTTGTGTGCTAGCTAAGTGGTCTTTTCTAAGCCAGCTGAGGATCTGGTTCTCCTTCTGCCCAATTCTGTAGCAGTTCGAGAGGAGTTGCAACCCTTAAACACTGTTTTAGTTTTCCTTTGGAACCTGGTGTGTTTTCAGCAGCATTTGCATGTGGGATAGAAGACCGTGGATTGCCATTTTGAAATATGGAAGGCAGCTGATGTTAATGATCTCGTGGGAAGTGTTTGGCTTTCCATATAGGATAACATAAGCTACCTTTTCATTCTAATTCTTTTTCCCAATTTCCTACTAGGAGCAGTTACCCATGACCCCCCTCAGGATCCCGTTCCTGTCAGTTCAGTCTCTCTTATCCCACCACCACCGCCTCCGAAAAATGTCGCCCGAATGTTGGCACTAGCATTAGCTGAGTCTGCACAGCAAGCCTCCACTCAGTCACTGAAGAAACCAGGGACTTCTCAGGCTGGTTACACTAGTTATGGAGACATGACAGTGGCTACAGCTGAAGAGAAACTGCCTAGTTCTTATTGTAGTGTTACTGTAGATAAGACCCATCTCCAGACGGACCAGCCAGCAGAGCAACTCCACCTCCAGAGCAATGGACCTGGGAATTGCAACCAGCTTCTCCTAGAGACAGCAGCTGTTGGGGACCCCACCCATCCCAACACAACTGAATCTGGGGAGCATTTCCACCAAGTAGACTTGCCAGAGAATCAGCTACATCAAAACTATTTTTCTGTGGACCCAGAAAAGGCAAGAGTCACTTCTACTCCCTTAACAGTTGACTCAGAAAAACCTGATGACCACAGAAGTTTCCCTGAAGTCCAAACTGGGAAGAGCAGTGTGCTGACAGTCTCCTTTGTAGAGCCAGAGCAGTCTCCACTTCATTTCTGCAGTGATCAGCCCCCCTCTTACCTTGGTGCAAGTGTGGATGAACCCCATCACCCATCTGAACTTGCAGACAAATCTCCTATGCCTTCAAACTTACCTAGGGACAAAGTCTGCTCTTTTTCTGGGTCCCCTGAAGAGAATACCAGCACAGCCCCCGTAGCTTTTATGTCAGCGGCTCAAGGGACGCCTGACACAAGCCTCAGAGATGCCAGCTGGGCCATGACTCAACAACCTATGGCTGCTGACTTTGCGACTGCCACCCTCCAGCGAGCACACAGAACTAATCGTCCCCTTCCCCCACCTCCTTCCCAGAGGTCCACGGAGCAGCCACCGGTCGTGGGGCAGGTACAAGCAGCACCAAGTATAGGATTAAATAATTCCCACAAGGTAAGAAGGGGAGAAAGTCAGTGAGGTGAAATGTATTTGTCCAAAGGTATGTCATTTTCAATAGGGTGTGTTCTCAACTTGAGCTATAAACACTATTTTAAGTCCAGTTGAAGCTTCCCATGAAAGAGCTGACATTTGAGGTTGGACCCTGCTTTTGCCTGGGGACTGGTTTACTCAGAGGCTGAAACAGTCCTTTAGTGACTGTGTCTCATCCAGCCTTTCACCTTTTCTTCCTAAGTGAGATCAAGTGAGTTGCAGGTGCCAGCTGCTGTTTTTCTCTTCTACTTCCATTGTTGTTCACTGTAAGTTTGGGCAAATCACCTAATCACCCTATGCCAACTATTCATATCTACACATCAAAATTACTTCATTGTAAAAGTATTTGTACAACATTCTGACAAGTTTCTCAGAAGCATAAGGAATAATAGTATATTGGGATTTTTTTTTTATTTTTTCAACTTTAACCAGCAGATTGTTTAAAAAGTCAAATACTTACTTTGGTAACAAAATGGTGGATATAGAACACTAAGGCATTTTACTAATTTTCTCATTTTAAGAAAAAGCCACAGTTTTTTATGGTCATCTTAAACTGAAAGAAATTAAATTTCTAGTCCTTTCTGGAAGATGTTGTTTGTAGCACCTACTTCTCAGGAATAGTTTATTTGAAGTATTGCTATAAAGATCATGATTAGGCTGGGGGTCCACAATCAGAATGGACAGAAGGTAAGGAAAGACAGTGCCCTCTGATTTGAATGTCACATTTGAAAAGCTACTTTATTGCTCCTTCCTGTGTCACCTGCTCACTGTGTGCAGCTGTGTCTCTATGAAAAAACCCTTCCAACTGGTAAAATCAACTGTTTCCATTGAATGAGATGTTCTTGGTGTTGAAACTAATGTAGACCAATAGGACATTTATAAGTCTTGCAGTCTTGTTCATGTCTACACATTTGGATAAGAACATAAACTACTTCTCCCAGAAACATTTCTTGAGAGATGATAGCACAGCATATAAGAGTGTAGACCTTTTCCTGAACACTGGAATAGTCCACTGTTACTGCATAGTCTAGGAAAGTTCAAACTGCTAGTAAATACCCTGGGTTTCCAAATTACAAATGTACTAGAATTTGGCTCCATGAGGAAATCATAAAAAATGGATTCTTAATATTACTATCTTTCCACAGGTTCATGGAATGGTTCCAGCTTCAGAAAGGCCTCCTGAACCTCGAGCCATGACTGACGCAGCACCCTTTTTCATCAGCGATAGCAGCACAGCTGCTCAGTGTCCCTTGGCCACTTCCACTCCTCAGCCAGGCCTTCCTGAGAAAGTGCGGGAAGGTCCCAGGGCCCCATTGTTCCACCTGCGTGCTGAGTCTTTCCCTAGCCATTCTTGTGGCTTTACTGCTCCAGCACCCCCCACAAGGACAATGGAAAGCAAGATGGCTGCTGCAATGCATTCCAACAGCGTAGATGCCACCAGTGCTCCCAATTACCACTCCTTTATCACTGCTTCATCAGCTTCAGTGGATGATGTGTTGCCTTTGCCACTTCCCATCCCACAGCCTAAGCATGCCTCTCAGAAAATAGCATACTCCTCCTTTGCCAGGCCTGATGTCACCACTGAACCCTTTGGTCCAGAAAACTGTGTGCACTTCAGTATGCCTCCAAACTGCCAATTCCGTCCTGAGAATGTGCCTCCACATCACAATAAGCTGGAGCCACACCAAGCGTATGGTACCCGATCAGAGCCACCAGCTTCCATGGGGCCTCGTTATAACACCTATGTAGCCCCAGGAAGAAATGCATCTGGACATCACTCCAAGCCATGCAGCCGGGTCGAGTATGTCTCTTCTTTGAGCTCCTCAGTTAGGAGTGCTTGTTACCCTGAAGACATTCCACCATACCCCACCATCCGGAGAGTACAGTCCCTCCATGCCCCCCCACCTTCCATGATCCGCTCTGTTCCCATTTCACGGACAGAAGTTCCCCCGGATGATGAACCTGCCTACTGCCCAAGACCCCTGTACCAGTATAAGCCATATCAGTCCTCCCAGGCCCGCTCAGATTATCACGTAACTCAGCTTCAGCCTTACTTTGAGAACGGACGGGTACACTACCGCTATAGCCCATACTCCAGCTCCTCGAGTTCCTATTACAGTCCCGACGGGGCCTTGTGTGACGTTGATGCCTATGGTACAGTTCAATTGAGGCCACTTCACCGTCTGTCCAACCGTGACTTTGCTTTCTACAATCCTAGGCTGCAAGGGAAGAACTTGTACAGTTACGCTGGTTTGCCTCCACGACCACGAGCCAACATGACCAGCTATTTCTCCGGTAATGACCACAATATCGTCAACATGCCTCCAGCTGCTGATGTAAAGCACACCTACACTTCATGGGACTTTGAGGACATGGAAAAATACCGCATGCAATCCATCCGCAGAGAGAGCCGTGCGCGGCAGAAGATGAAAGGGCCTGTCATGTCACAATACGATAATATGACACCACCTGTGCAAGACGACTTGGGAGGAATCTATGTCATCCATCTGCGTAGTAAATCAGATCCTGGGAAAACTGGACTTCTCTCAGTGGCAGAGGGGAAGGAAGGGCGGCACCCAGCCAAGGCTGTCAGTCCTGAGGGAGATGACCGTTTTTACAGGAAGCACCCAGAGGCTGAGTTCGACAGAGCCCACCACCATGGAGGGTATGGCAGCACACAGGTAGAAAAGCCATCCCTCCCACAAAAACAAAGCAGCCTTCGGAACAGAAAGCTTCATGATATGGGATGTGGCTTCCCGGAGCACAGGGCACATCAGGAAGCAAGCCATAGGCAATTATGTGAATCAAAAAATGGACCAACTTATCCACAGGGAGCTGGACAGTTAGATTACGGGCTCAAAGGGATGCCAGACACTTCTGAGCCAGGCAACTACCATAACTCTGGGGGGAAGTACGTCACACCAGGACAGGAGTCTCTAAGGTTAAACCACAAAGAAGTGAGACTCTCCAAAGAGTTAGAACGGCCGCGGGCCAGACAGCCCCATGCTCCTGAGAAGCACTCCAGAGACTGCTACAAGGAGGAGGAGCACCTCACTCAGTCCATGGTCCCACCTCCTAAGCCGGAGAGGAGTCACAGCCTAAAGCTTCATCACACCCAGAACCCGGAGAGGGATCCCAGCATGCTGTACCAGTACCAGACACACGGCAAGCGCCAGAGCAGTATGACTGTTGTGTCCCAGTATGATAACCTGGAGGATTACCACTCCCTGCCCCAGCACCAGCGAGGAGGCTTCGGAGGGGGAGCTATGGGAAACTATGTGGCCTCCGGCTTTGTCCACCCGCAGAGCAGGACATATGCCACAGCACTGGGGCAGGGGGCCTTCCTGCCCACAGAGTTGTCCTTGCCACACCCTGACACACAGATCCATGCAGAATGAGCCCTGGGAGCAATAGAATTGAAGCAGCCTCTGCTGGACAGTGGACTGTTCTATTTTTTTCAATAACCAAAAAGATTTAGAAAAAAAATGCTACAAAACCCCTGACCACTTTAAAGAACCAGAATAAAAGTAAACACATCACCATCCCTCCCCCTTCATTACACCTCTTCCCATCTATAGACTGTGTTATTTTGTCTTTAAAAGAGATGTGAATGGTTATAAAGCACTGTGTTGAAAACCTAGGAAAGAAATCTGTCAGAGACCCTGCTTACCACATAGGGCTAATTCGTTAGAACCTGAGGACTGCCTTTAACTGATCGGATTTAACTTTGTCCCTCATCACTTGCTACATAGTTCAGAGCACTGCACATGTATTTCCTGGTGGGCTTCTTCATTTCCTGTTATGTTTCCACTTCCCAGTCAGGAACTACAGAACCTGCCTAGGTGGACACTCCATTCTGTTCTACTTCATTGCCCCTGTCCAAAAAACAGCTTGTGTGTTAAAAGTAGAGAGAAACTCCCTTATCTTTTATGTAAGTTATTTACACTACTAGCAGCATTATGTTAAGATGTAAAGGAATCTGCCTTTAAATATTTCATGAAGAACCATCGTATATAAGGCACCAGACAGGCTGACATACTCTGCATTCTTATTTCTGTTTTTTCCTCCCTGATCAGTGCACAAACTCTTTATCCCTGCAGAAGGGCTGAATTTTTAAAATTTTAAATTTAAGAAAGTTTCTTAGGTGGAAGAAAGTTAAGTTCTTATTGTCAGTGAACTTCGGTAACAGGAAAATTGTCAGTGCTTTTAATGCACTGCCTGTCTGCAACTTCCCAGTATATTTGGTTAGTTGTAGTTTTAGTAAAACATTCACCCTGTTGGTTTTTCTGAATCAGAAACATTTCTCATTAAGAGAAAAACAGCTAAGTTTCACCATATAAATACAGTTTCTTACAAATTTACTTGTTAACTTCTGCTTTACAAATTTATGTGTTAACTTCTGCTTCTAAGCTTGCCTAGAAGTTGAGGTTTCCTAGCCATTCCTAAAATACCTGTCAAGTCTTTGCTAGGAGACTGTATGTTCTTGCAGTAAGTAACCCCTGAATACACATTTCACCAGCGGGAGTCACATGGTGTTGGCTTACTTCACTTTTGATCACAGTCTTACTGTATTTTCCATGTACACCAGCATTTCAGAAACAGTTCTTTATAACTCTGTAGACATGTTAAACATGTTCAAAACCCAGGACTTTCTTTTGAAAGTTGCATTCCTTATTAGAGTAGGAACAGGACAGATACTTCTACAGGCCAGCTTCACTCCATGCTCTGCCCATCCCACCGAAGATGCACCAGACTAGCAAGGCAGTCCTGTTGAAAATGAGTCAGGTTGACATTTCATTCTGTATGATCATTTGAGTTTTGTACATCATGTATTTTACACAGTTTGTAAAAGATGGACAATTTCATTCCATATTCTTGGTGGTTGCTGCTCTGGCTTTTTAGGATTTGGAATATCTTATTTAGAGCAAAGGAGGAAACCTTTTAAGAGGCTGAAATCATGCTGCTATTACTGCTGTAAAATTGTATAAAAAGGATTCACGGCAGTCTTTTTAATTTAAGGATGTCATATAATTTCATTTTAAGGGTTTATATTTAGAAAAAGAAGTAAAAAGGTTTGAAGAACACATTTATATATGGAAATACTCTATAAGGTTTTCTTTTGTTCGCCAGAATTGATCAGAGAGATACGATGATGTCCAGAGTAGATATCCAGGAACACAGATACATGCAAAGTCTGTGGAGGTTTAGGTGTCTGCATCTAGAAGTGTAGGACAAACGACAAGTTAGTCAGAATGTGAGGAAATCTGGAGTGCTTCAGTCTACACACAGACACTCCTGGAGCACGCTGGGAACTTGACCTCTAGTGAATGTACAGTAGTTTCTTTTTCACCCACATCATCTTTTTGTCAAGTAGGCACCTGCTGCCCCTTGGAGACCGTAGGAGCCTGATGCTTTCACTGGTAGCACAAAGGTTCAAGAAGGGAGGCCGGCATGAGGGTGGGGCACGTGGCTTCAGTCACTGAGGGCCTGGAAGGAAGCAGTGGAAAATTCAGGCCAGTGTTGACGTCTGTGGATCTGTTTGTCACACACATCATTTATTCCTGAAATTAAAGTCTTTTTTTAATGAAACTGAGCTTAATTCCTTAGAACAATTTCCTTATTAGTAGCATCCTATGATTTGGAAATGTCAGGTAAATATTTTGAATTCAGAAAAATGATTCAAATTACTGGCATAAGTGTGAAAACAAACTTTAAATGAAGCCTAGAGTTATTTAGTGTATGTAGCAACAGCCTTAACTTTGGATTCAGCTATATGAAACCTTTGCCCACATGTTTTCCTAATATTGTGGGGTAGAAATCAGATGGCAAATCACTGTGAGCCGGGTTACCTCAGCCTTGTCCACCTTGTGTGTGACTTCACAAACACAGGAAATGAATGTTACTATTTTCAAGTGTTGACATGGAGCATTATGATCAAGGAAATGGATCTGCCTTATGCATTAAGCCCATGATTTCATTCTATTGATACTATATAGCCATGTCTCCAAATTTCATCTTTTTGGCACAGTTGCAATTCCACAGTTCGTTAAATTGAAAAAAGTATCCCTGGATATCTGGCTAGAACTTTACAAAGAGTTCCAGGGGTGCCATGTTCTTATTAATAAACTTAATCTGAGCCTTATTTCTTACTGAATTCAATTTTGTTTTAAACATAATTCATAGATTTTTAAATGTTCTTTTTGAAGAAGTCCCTGGGATGGTCCCAAGGGTAGGGCCTACTCGTGTGTTGTAATGACAAAGCATTGTTTTAAAATGTAGGGTCAGGTTAAAAAATTCTAGGACTAATTTGTGTGCAGAGGAGGGACCATGAAGGTGAGTGAGGACTGAAGAGTGAGGTGTCACTTTGGAAGCAGTAGTGATTCGTACAAGGTATTTTGAAATTTGCTCCTTTGCTTGGACAAGGGTCCTATAAAGTTTGTTTCTCTGTTCCAGCCCCGTTGGTCATCCATTTGCTATGTTGGCAAAGTGTCACCTGAGCAGAGAGGGTAAGAAGGTAATGAGAGCTGAAGTATGTCAGAAAGTTACTTCCAAATGGTTAGAGGCATGTGATTGTCAGTACTGTGTTACGGAAATGTCAGGAATGATGTATTTTAATGTCTGCAAGATAATGTTGGTGTGCACAGAGGGTCTTTTTTTCCTTATCTGATTAGTAGTTAATGTTCAAAGAATAAAAATGATTGTTTTACAGTTTAGATTCTGAGATAGCAAAACCTGATTTTTTCAACCATGACCTGCATGAGAGAAGCATCTTAGGAAGTCTTAGATCATGCTTTTGAGTTTCTTAATTTATATAGTGTTTTTTATGTTTTAATATTTTTGTGAACTGGTGTAAATTGTTGATGCATATAAGCTTGTGTATTTTTGTAAATAGTTTTGTGATTTATTTCTTGCCACCCCCATGTAAATATTTAGAGTTTCATTTCTTCCAAACTTATTTGAAGCTGAGTTGTGGGTTTGGGGTTTTGTTTCCTTGTTTGTTTGGCTGGGGTGGGGGGTGGGAAAGGGGATTTTGTACTTGGAGATGGAGCTATCTTGTGGTTTCAAGGAAATGTCCCACTGAAAGCAATTCAAATATCAACAGAATTATTTCAAGTTAAACAGACTTGTTTGTGTACGTGTTTCCTTTTTTATTTAATGTTCATTATAGTGAAATAGTAATCTATTGCAGATACTGGACTATAAGGCATGGGTATACTAAATGGTATATGTTATTTGAGGAAAGAGGTTAAACATCCCATTTTTGTTTGCCATACTGTGCAGTCTGGCCAGATTATCCTAATCTCAGACACAGCGACCTTCCATCTGTTCTGGAAAGTCTAGACAGACATAGCACCCTGGGGCTCTCCCAGTGGACCTCCTGCCCATTGCTTCAGCCTGCCACTCTGCAGTGTGCTAAAGCTGAACCGACCTCTCATCTCATAACCCTCCAGATGGGAGGCTGAATGAAAACCGTGTGTGTGTGTGTGTGTGTGTGTGTGTGTGTGTGTGTGTGAGAGAGAGAGAGAGAGAGAGATTGGTTCCCTGTGTATGTGATGCAGATGCAGCATGCTGTGGTGCCTGCGGAGGCTGGAGAACACCTTTCAGAAGTTGATTCTCTGCTTCTACCTTGTTGAGGCAGGGCATCTTTTTCTGCCACTGCCCAGGTTACTCCAGACTGACTGGCCCTCAAGCTTCCCACTGATTTTCCTGTCATCTGCCTGTCTCGCTGTATTGCTGGCATTGTTGATGTACAGCACTTTGTCTGGCTTTCTTTGTAGGCTCCAGAAACTGGATCCAACCCAAGTGTCACACTTGTACAGCAGGTGCTTTTACTGCCAAGTCATCTTCCCGGCTGATAAACATACTCTTACAGAATCTCCAAGCATCTTTGATCTGTCTCCACAGTGAAATGACCAGGAAGAAAACATTGATTTCAGTGAAATGAGTTTCTGTAGATCAGAAGTGATAAGAGTAGTATAACTGCCCATCAGGCTGGCCAGAACATGTTCCATCAACCAGGACTGGGGGATGAAGGGAGCTTTAATATTTGGTGATCAAATTTTGTTTTCCTAATGGGAGTCTCAAATGACGAGGCATTTTTCCTTCGAGAGGTGTTTGTTCCCTTTAGTCAGCAACAGGAGAGAAATTTTCTGTGTAGTTCAGGTGACTGGAGCCAAGACCTACATGCCTGACCACACTCTAGACTCAGGCAGCAAAATAACATCTGTTTCAGTGTAGGTACCTGGACCTGAGCCGTGTTCCCGTGGAAACCCATCAGATGAAAATATAGAAGATGCTTGAACCACTACTGCTTCATCCTCAATTTTTCTGGGTCTCTGACATTCCAATTGTTTCATCACCAAATTTCCTTTATACTGATGAAAGTATAGGACTTACTTCTCAAAATGTGCATTTACAAGGAATTGGTAGTTAATATTGTTGGTGTTGAGATTTTAGTCATTTACCTTGGTTAAAAGAAAAGTACATTTACATAAGGCTGACTTCCTGGGGCACCTGAAAACACCAAGAATACTGTTCACTTGACCATGCTTTTCACATTGTTGAGAGCATACTTCTTAAAAAGAAAGGGACTTAATTGTCCCTTTCAATCAAATGTTTCGAGAGTATATTTCAGACCATAAGCTGATGCCAGTATGTTTTAATGTCCATGTTTGCAAATTACTGTGATTTGGTGGTAATCTCAAGAGACACAGGCCTTGGATCTGAAATATCCTCCAAAGTCTGCTAAAAGCTTGCTCACCGACCTGTGGCCATTAATAAGTGGAGCCTTGTAGAAGGAAGTTCGGTGAGAAAACTGAGCTGTTAGATACAGTGGTATGTCAGATCCATGCTGATAGAGGACTTTTCCCCATAGAAAAATACAAGTCTGAGTCTGGGGAATGTTTCAACTGGTAAAGTGTCATGTGATCATCAAGGCTTGAGAGATGGCTCAAGGGTTAAGACTTTGCCTCTAAAGCAGAAGGTCCTAAGTTCAGATCCCAGGTCCCACATAAAAAGAGCAGGCGAAAAAGCTGGCAGCCTGCACTTCCTACCTTGGTGGGTGGAACTTGGAAAATCCCAGAGGAAAGCAAAAAGGAGGTAGATGTAATCCAGGATGATTCCTGAAGTCACCCTTGGTCCCCACAGGGACACACAGTGCCTTCTGATATACACACGCAAAATATTTTTAAAAAGACCCAAATTCAGATCCCTAGGCACCCACAATAAAGCTGTGTGGTGCATAAACATAACACCAGTGAGGGGAGGAGCCCTGGTGCCACTGGACAGCCTGTCGAGCTGAATGTATGAATTCTGGTAAGACGCCATCAAGAAACAAGGTAGAAAGCAGTGCTGATCTTGGACTTGCGCGATGAAAAACAAAAGTATGTCATGCAGACTTACCACTTCAGCTCTGATTCATTCAACCAACATTTTTTGAACACCCCCCACCACACGGCAGTTTTGAAAAGAATCTGTGTTTTCTTAGTCATTCTCAAATGTTGACTCCATCTGAAGCCCCTTCAGAGCTCAAGCATCCAGCAGTGTCTGCCTTGCATGGTGGCCTCTCATGGTTTCTGGCGTCAGTGCCGAGACTGACTGAGGCAACATATGTCACAGCTCTTTCAACAGATTCGTGTGTAGATAAGTCAGCTGGGCCGCTTTCCCACTCACGCCTTACTTTTCCATTGCTTCAGTAAAATTGAGGGCCAGGGTTTGAGTATGAAATATCCTCCAAAGGCCCATATGTTAAACATACAGTTGCCACCATGTGGCATTATCGAGAAGTGGTGGGACCTTTAAAAAGTAGGCCTTGTGGGAGGAAGTACACTGGGAGTCTGCCCTTGAAGGGGTGTAGTAGGCTACCTGTATCTCCTTTTGTTTCCTGGCTATAAATGGGTTCAACAGATCTCTCCTACTATACATTCTCACATGGCTGTGCTGTGGCATCATAGACCCAAGGGCAACAAGGACTTTAAACATTAAACCCTGTAAACTGTTGGCATAAATCTCTCCTTCATATAAATTGGATTACCCAGGTGTTTTGTCACAGTAATGGAGAGCTCAGTATGACAAAGGAGCCAGAATTTGCTTGTAATCTGTCTGTTGCTATGTTTAAATATGAAGCCCAGGCCCAATGGTGAGTTGTCTCTGAAAAAGATGATAAAGCAAAACAAAACCTGCTGAGTACACAACTCCCCTCCGTGTGCTCACCATGCAGGGAAGAGGCACCCAAGCTGTTAGGAAGTGTGGGTAGTACATATTTGCTGGTTGTCACAAATGCTGTGTTTGAGAAGCAGAAATTTCTGGGGACTGAGTGATGTGTTTCTTTCAAGCCTTTTACAAGAACTATTTCTTTTTTGACTTGCATCAGCTGTGGCCAGCAGTAAAGCAGCCTTTCTCACCAGTGACAGATGTGCTTGCTGCTCAGTGGTGGCTAGCACTCTAAGAAGCAGTGAAGATATTCTAACTCTGGTTTCTCATGGCTCACCCACTGGTCTGTGGGTGAGGTTGACATCCACAGAGATGAAGAGTCTGCAGAGTGAAGGAGAAACTCAGATAAAGATTTCAGGTTGGAAAGTTGAATCTTGACTGCTACTTACTAATTTTCAAGTCCTTATTGAACCAATCTGTAAAACTACTTCCAGAGCATTCAATCAAGCCATGGCTTTATTAACTCTAACATGGGAAAAATATGTATTACCACATAAATGTTGCTATGGAAATGAGGTATGCAATGCATACCTCAGTAGGGTCACTGAATAAAGATTAGCCAGGGTTTTACTATGATTCTTTGCAAGACCATGCAGCCATTAAAAAAAGATGGCATTAATCACTTATCAGGATTTATCAGTTTCAATTGTATCATTAAGAACTTGTCCACACCACCATTTACAAAAGAAAAAACTTTTGGGCTAAGAGGACAGCTGAGTGGGTAACTCACTTGTGCAAGCATGAGGACCTGAGTCCCAACGTGCATTTTCAAAGGCAGGTATAACCATGCGCACATCTGCTCAACACTGACAGGTGGACAAGGAAGATCCCAGGGGCTTGCTGATTAGCACCGGAGTTACACCAACAAGCACCTGGTTCAGGGCGAGCCCTGTCTCAAATCACAAGGTGTATAGTGACCCCTGGTCTACACAAGCATTCACATAAGCACATGCACCTGCACAAACACAAAGTTCTTTTGGAAGAAACCGAAAGGTTTCACATAGTTGACATAGCTACCAAGAAAGGGGCCCTGATGCGTAGATGTGCAAGACATAATTTAGGAATTGGGAGAGACTTACTTCCCAGTGGATCTTGGAGCATGATCTGGTAGTTGAGGATGCCATTCCTGACTGTGAGGGCTGAGGAAATAAAACTGTTTGTAACTCTTCAGGGGGAATATTGATCTTACACCACTGAATGCAATGTCTGCATTCTGCATTAGAGGTCAGCGACGCCTAGATTTGGTAACTGGCCAGTAGAAAGATGGCCTTAGGGGCCTCAGAACTGGGCCTGTTGCCAACAGGCAATGTACTGTTCAAGTGTCTGCTGGCTTGTACTCTGCCCTCAGCCCCATGGCTCATGGGCTTTTTATTACCTAAGGTACCAGGAGCACAGAGCACTTGTGAATTGCTGGGAACAGATGCTAGGGAGGGAAAGAGATCTGGCATTCTATAAACATTCTAAAGAAGTAGCTCTGACTGTTGGTCCATTTTCAGATGATAAGACTTGCCACTCAACATGCAAACATTTTACCCAGTTCAATAATGGTGAAAGCTCCCTGTTTATCCAAAGTAGAGGATATAGTGATCATACTGAGAGTGTCTAATAGCAATAATAGTTTATTGATCAATTACCATGTATTAGACTATCCTAAGTATTTTTATATGTTTGTATTAATCCACTGGATTTCCTAACAGCAGTGTAAGATAGCATTCTTGCTTAGTACTACTTTGTGAATAAAGGAGCTGAGGCTCAGGCTATGCAATGTGCCTAACCATGCCACTGAGACTAAATGGGTGTCAAACTCCAGTTTTTTGAGTAGAGTCTACATTTTATATAAACTCTTACCCTGACCATGAGACCCTGATCCAGATGTGCTTGGGTAATCAGACTGTTGGCAGTCGCAGAAACAACAACCCCTCCCCCAAGTCAGGATAGAGTAGGTTTATGCCTACTTCTATAGCCACCAATATATCAGTCTTTTAACGCACACAAAATTGGTGTCTTTCCTGCTCTGAGCCCCAGTGACTCCTGGGTCAAACTCCTATGCAGGCCTTCATTTCTCTAACAGCTATCCCTGGAAGCAAGGTTTCTGGATCCTGGTGATAAGGGAGCAGAGTGCTGGACAGTTTGGTGTGGATCATTAAAGTGTTTCTCAGATGTAAGATAAGTCACTCTAGCTCCCAGTTCTGTTCACGGGGGAGCCGCTGAAGTCAGCAGTCTGGGCTTCAAGCAACACGCAGTAATGCTCCCTCTACTGTGCTCAGATTCTCCCATTGATGTTGGTAAGTGACAGCCACAGCCTCACGGAAAACGGTACTTTGTGTTGTCATGCTAACAGAGAGTAATGGGTACAACCCAAGATGAGCTCAGGGAGCCGATGGACAGCAGAGGTGAGGGATGGAAACTTGCTTGACAAAGTGTCACTTGTTCTTGCTCTTTCGGGAAGAGGTTGACCTATATCCACAAGTTTTTGTTCAGAGACGGGAGGTGAAAGAAGCTTTTGAAACTAAAGGAGAGTGTCTCCTTTGAGCTCTGGAGAAATGGAGGAAGCCTTGCAAAGAAGCCTCTCTGACCTGTCACTGCCTCCTTGACCTCTTAGTCTTCTATGAATATGTGAAGTCCACTTCCACTCAGCCTCTGCGTTGGTCACCACACTTCCCCTTGGAATCCTCAGGCCCAGAGAGGCTCAAGTGCCTTGCTCCTCACTCCGTATTTGCTGATGACTTCCTCAGTTGCCCCAGCTAAAATGCTGTAGCATGCTCTCCATCCCTTTATCTGACGATTGCCTTTTGCTTATATTAGCTACATTCTTCTAGAATGCAAACCCTAGGAAGACAGGAGTTTTGTCACACTTTCTATTATATCTCAGTGTCTTGAAGCGCTCAGGCAATATGTGCATCAGTTGTTGAAAGACTACGATTTGTGGTAAAGCAGTGAAAGTGTATGCTCCAAAACCATTTTTGCTTGAGTGGAAAGAACAATTCTCATTGTTTGGTTTACTTGCATATGTTGTTATGATCACAAGTACAAGTGGTATTATTCTTGGTGGTTCCAGAAGGAAGACAAGCTAATATTTAGTTGCTGTTCAATTGCCAGTCACCAGTAGAATCAGTCATAAAGTGTGTGGAAATTTAGGGAAGGAGTTCCTTGGAAGAGGATGGTCCAAGTGCTCCTCCATCATCCTTGATGTGGGAGGAGAAGATGGGATGGCAACACTTTCCTTTTAGGCCACGGAGGCTTTGGGAGAGAAGGAAACATCAAGGTTTGATACAAGCATAAAACCATGTACCAAGAAATTGTATAATTCTAAGAAAATAAGAATGGGTTAATTCCTGGATGAACTGGGTCTCTCAGTTAAATGAATTTTAGAAGGAATGTTATGATGGTACCAGACTCTACAGGGATTTGTGACCCAAACCTCCTAAAATGTCCTTGGAGCCCAACAGCCACAAGAATCCTCTGAAAGTAGCTGCCATGACTGAATTTCATGGTTACCTGGACCCTGCTGGTACAGACAATACTTCCTCCCTCACACTTCTCTGGATACTACTTGCAAGTAATTTTCTGTGATTGTGGTGGGAAGTGATTCTTTTTCTATCCATGTTATTATGATGCTAAAGACTATATTCATTCTTCTGTTTTTATGATCCATTGAAAAACTAGACCAAGTAAGGAATGGCTTTAGTGAAGCTAGGCAAGAACATCCAATGTTGGTCTCAAAAATATTTTGCAGTCACAATGACTGACATGTCAACAACCCCTTAAAGTCTAGCATGGATCACAGAGAAGAAGGCTCCAGGCAGTAGGATCCTTAGCGGCAAGGGATTAACAGTCATATAGAGTTTCCATATTAACGGGGAGCCCATGAAGGGGCTCTGGGCTATGCCACTGAGTCCTGAACCCTCACTAGGGTGGAGGACTCAGAGGGAGGTGTGGCATTCACACAAAAGGATGCTCCAGGGGATGGGAGGGAGGAAAGAGGCGGCACTGGGAAGTGAGGGGGGTGAAAGGAAGGGAGTAAGAGGGAACAATGCAAGGGGGGATGACTGGGGAGGGGAGGAGGGAAGGAGAGGATGTGGGGTACCTGTTGAGCTTGTATGATTAGGAAAAAATAAAATGTGGGAGAAAAAATATTTTGCAATCCTCATCATCAATAGTGGTCCAAGATAACGAATTAAAATCATTGCTCCTCTCCTTTAAGCTAATGCTCTCCTTTTTAAAGGTAAATTCGGCTTTTTGGATGGTCCCCACTTAATCCTAGAGACTGTAACTGCTAGTCCAAAGCTTTCCTTGTGATTCATGGAAAGTAGCCCATCACCTGCTCTGGCACCTCCTGGTTCTTTACAGTGCTTTCAGCTTTCCTGTGGCTCACACCACAGTGAAGACAGGAGGCTGGAGTGCAGAAGGCAAAGTATGAACCAGTCTCAGTGTGCACACAGCTCTCAGAACAGGACTGGGAGAGACACTAACTGGCAGAAGCAGTCAGAAGCGGCTACTGCCTGACACACAACACTTACTTAGTTGCATGAGGCCCCTAATTTCAATCTCCAGTGTCATAGAATTGGTTGTGGTACAACAAGGGTATTGTGCTAGTGACTGAAACACTAACTGAGGAATTGTAGCAAGCCTTCAATGTCCCTTCCAACCCTGAGTTTGTGTGATATTTGTGGATCCTCTGAACATAAAAATTCAATCCACATTCTTCAAAGTGCCTCCTCTTCCAGCTTCCTAGCTGGAGCTCTGTAGCCCAGAAGTCTCCTCCATGGAAGAACACCTCTTTACAGAGATCTGTCATACCCAGAGAGTCTCTCCTGATTGCCTGGTTAAGGTCTGCACTTGATCATGTCGCCTTAAAGTCCTAAGTAACATTTCTCAAGAATGATTTATTGGTTTCACAATTAGTGCTGATCTTTTTTTTTTTTTTTTTTTTTTTTACTCTTTTGTTTATTCTTTTTTTTTCTTTTTTTTTTATTAAAAATTTAATTATACATTTTAAAATTTTTTACCAGTTCCCTCCCTCCCTCCTCCCCTTCCCCCAGTGTCTCCCCCCCAATTCCCAGAGAGTCCTTTATTGTGTGCGCCTAACTCTCCACTGGGTCCTCCTCTCCGATGACATATAAGGACCCAGTGGCATTTCCATAAGCCCTTTCTCTTGTTCCCCTTAAGCATAAGATTACTACTATGGCTGTCAATCCCTTGCCTCCAGGGGTCTCGGTGCCCTTAACAGATGCTAGACTTTATGAGGGCAACAGTGCGCTGGACATTGCGCAGGGCATGCAAAGTTCCATTATGATTGCTTTGGCCCCAACTATTGTTGAGAATCTTGCAAATCGTTGCTCCTCCCATCCTTTTGCTCTTATAATCTTACCGCCCCCTCTTCCGCAAATGTCCCTGAGCTCCAGGATGGGGAGAGATTAGGCTGTCCTAGTTCTATGTGATTGATATAGAGTCTCTGAAGTTCTGGATTGTGGTTTGTTGATTTTCTTTTGCAGTTTTGCTGCTCCTGCAATTCCCTTCACTCCATTCTGCTGGGCACTGTATGTCACCCCCTGGCCAGAGACAAAAAGCTGTTAAACTGGAGTCTTGTTGTAATAGCACATTCAAGGGTAGATGTAATAAGAGTAGGAAACCTCACTGAGGGAGGGGTCCATCACCCATTTGCAAAATGATTACTTTTTATCTGCTAGACTATATGCCCTCCCCTTCTGGTGAGATCAGGAAAGAACATCTGTGAACTTAACCAGGTTTCTCATTACTTACTTGCAGACCTTGATGGAGGCCTATTTTCTCTGCTGTAACATGGTCTCCTCTCTCCTCGTTTCTGGTGTGGCCCTCCTAACCCATCTCTCTTGTTCATAATCCTTGCAATTACTGTGTTACATAGGTTTACTTTTGAGTGTCCCAATGTGGGCTGGGCGAGTTTGGTACTAGGAGCCACCTATTAGGGAGTACATACGGCGCTTAATTTTCTGGGTTTGGGATACTTCACTTAATATAATTCTTTCTAATGACATCCATTTCCCAGCAAATTCCAGTAATTCATCATTTTTGATGGCTGAGTAGTACTCCATTGTATAGATGTACCACTTTTCCTTATCCACTCGTCAACTGTTGGACATTTAGGTTGATTCCATGACTTTGCTATTGTAAACAGTGCTGCTATGAACATGGTCGAGCTTGTGCTATCGAGGCGAACCTCTGCTGCTTGGGGGGTTATTCCCAAAGTGGGATAGCAGGGTCATATGGCATTTCAATCTTTAATTTCTTTAAGAATCTCCAGACGGCTCGCCAGAGTGGCTGTATGAGCCTGCATTCCCACCAACAATGTAGGAGAGTTCCCCTCTCCCCACATCCTCTCCAGCATTTGTCGTTGTTTGTACTGTGGATTTTTGCCATCCTGACCGGGGTGAGATGATATCTCAGGGAAGTTTTGATTTGCATTTCCCTGATGGCGAAGGAAGTGGAGCATTTTTTAAGATAATTGTTAGACATTTTAATTTCATCCCTGGTAAAGTTTCTTTGAAGTTCCAGGGCCCATTTTTTAATTGGGCCAGTGTTTTCCTTGGAGTTTAATTTTCTAAGTTCTTTGTGCACTCTGGACAGTAGAGCTCTGTCAGATATGTGGTTAGTGAAGATTTTCTCCCATTCTGTGGGTTGCCTTTGAGCTCGTGTGACAATCTCTTTATCTGAACAGAAGCTCTTTAATTTCACAAGATCCCAACTGTTGAGAGTTGGTAGCAGTGACTGTGCCATTGGATGTCTGTTTAGGAAGTGTTGGCCTAGCCCAATCAGCTCGAGGGAGTTCCCTATCCTTTCAACTATGGCTTTTAAAGTCTCTGGCCTGATATCAAGGTCCTTGATCCATTTGGAATTAAGTCTTGTACATGGTGACAAGTACGGGTCCAGCTTTAATCTTCTGCATGTGGAGATCCAGTTTTGCCAGCACCATTTGTTGAAGATGCTGTTCTTTTTCCATTGGATTCTTTGGGCCCCTTTGTCAAAGACCAAATGGCTGTAACTTTGTGGGCTTATATCTGGGTCTTCAATCCTTATCCATTGATCTGTGTGTCTATTTTGGAGCCAGTACCAGGCTGTCTTTATAACTATGGATTTGTAGTATAGACTTAGGTTTGGTATGGTAATACCTCCAGCTGTGTTTTTGTTACTCAGGATTGTTTTTGCTATCCTGGGTCTTTTGTGCCTCCATATGAACTTTGAGATTGTTTGGTCAACTTCTTTGAAGAATTGCTTTGGGATTTTGATTGGTATAGCATTGAATCTGTATATTGCCTTTGGTAGGATGGTCATTTTTACAATGTTGATTCTGCCAATCCAGGAACAAGGGAGGTCTTTCCACCTTCTGGTGTCTTCTGCAATTTCTTTCTTTAGGGTTTTAAAGTTTTCATTGTAAAGGTCTTTTACCTCCTTAGTTAGGTTTATACCAAGGTATTTCATTTTTTTAGGGGTTATAGTAAATGGCATGGTTTCTCTCAAGGCTTTTTCACTTCTTTCATTCTGGGCATATAGGAAGGCCTCTGATTTTTGCACATTTATTTGTATCCTGCCACCCTGCTGAACTTCTCAATTAGTTCCAGGAGCTTCCTGGTGGAGTTTTTGGGATCACTCAGGTATAAGATCATGTCATCTGCAAATAGAGATAGCTTGACTTCTTCCTTGCCAATTTGAATCCCTCTTATGTCCCTTTCTTGTCTTATGGCTTCAGCTAAGACTTCAAGTACAATATTGAATAGAAGTGGTGAGAGTGGACAGCCTTGTCTTGTTCCTGATCGAAGTGGGAATGCTTCCAATTGTTCCCCATTGAGCATAATCCTTGCTGTGGGCTTGTTGTATACAGCTTTTATTATATTGATAAAGGTTCCTTCCATTCCTACTGTCTCTAGCGTTTTGATCATAAAGGCTGTTGGATCTTGTCAAAAGCTTTTTCTGCATCTATCGAGAGTATCATGTGGTCTTGGACTTTGGACTGGTTTACATGATGAATTACATTTATTGATTTGCGTATGTTGAACCAACCTTGTGTGCCGGGGATGAAGCCTACTTGGTCCCCATGAATGATCTTTTTAATATGTTTTTGAATCCGATTTGCTAAGACTTTGTTGAGAATCTTTGCATCTGTGTTCATCAGGGAGATCGGCCTATAGTTTCTTTTTTAAGTGAATCTTTATTAGGTTTTGGGATTAAAACAATATTAGCTTCATAGAAGGAATTTGGTAGTGTTCCTTCCTTTGCTATTTGATGGAACAGTTTAAGGACTATTGGTGTTATTAACTCCTTAAATGTCTTGTAGAACTCTGTGCTGAATCCATCTGGTCCAGGACATTTTTTGGTGGGAAGATTCGAGATTACTTCCTCAATTTCCTTATATGTTATGGGACTATTTAAGTAATTCACAACTTCCTGATTCAATTTAGGTAATTTGTGTTTACTTAGAAATTCATCCATCTCTTTTGTGTTGTCAAACTTCACAGAGTATAAGTTTTTGAAATATGATGTTATAATTCTCTGGATTTCTTGGGTATCCGTAGTGATAACTCCATGTTCATTTCTAATTTTGTTAATTTGGGTTTTCTCTCTCTTGCTTTTGGTTAGTTTAGCTAGGGGTGTATCAATCTTGTTGATTTTTTCAAAGAACCAGCTTTTTGATTGGTTGATTTTTTCTATCGTTTTCTTAGTCTCGATTTCAGATATTTCTCCCCTTATTTTGCTAATCTCTTCTCTTCTACTGCTTTTGGGATCAGATTGCTCTAGTTTCTCTAAAGCTTTAAGCTGCATTGTTAAGTTGTTTATTTCTGATGTTTCCATTTTTTTGACGTGGGCATTAAGAGCTATGAACTTACCTCTTAGAACAGCTTTCATTGTGTCCCAGAGATTTTGGTAAGTTGTATTTTCGTTATCATTCACTTTCAGGAAATCTTGAATTTCCTTTTTAATTTCTTCCTGAATCCAGTTCTCATTCAGCATCATAGTGTTAAGTTTCCAGGAGTTAGTGTATTTTCTCTTGTTTGATGTGTTGTGGATGTCCAGCTTTAGGCCGTGATGGTCTGATAGGGCACAGGTTAGAATTTCAACTTTCTTGTACATGTGTAGATTCATTTTGTGGCCCAATATGTGATCTATTTTGGAGAAAGTTCCGTGTGCTGCTGAGAAAAATGTGTATTCTTTGGTGCGTGGGTGAAAAGTTCGATAGAGATCTGTGAGGTCCATTTCTTTCAGGGTTTGATTAAGTTCCAAAGTGTCTCTGTTAAGCTTTTGACCTGTTGATCTATCCCATGTAGAGAGGGCGGTGTTGAAGTCCCCAAGAATTATCGTTTGGGGGTTGATTTCTTGCTTTAGACGCTGTAGGGTTTTCTTAATGAATGTGGAGGGGCCCGTATTGGGTGCATATATGTTCAGTATTGTGAAGTCTTCCTGGTGAATTGTACCTCTGACTAAAATGTAGTATCCATCCGTGTCTCTTATAATTTTTTTTGGTTTGAAATCCACTTTGTCTGATAGCATAATGGCTACCCCTGCCTGTTTTCTGCTTCCATTTGCTTGTAGAATTGTTGACCAGCCTTTTATTTTTAGAGCGTGCCTATCTTTTGTGGTGAGATGGGTTTCCTGCAGGCAACAGATTGATGGATTGTGATTTTTAATCCAAGTTTGTAATCTGTGTCTCTTGATCGGTGAATTAAGTCCATTAACATTTAGTGTTATAATGGAGAAACTATTGTTAATTCCAGACATTTATTATGTTTAGTAGCTTTTATAAGTATATTGCTTCGCTTTTAATGGTGTTATATTTGCCTTCTGTTCTCCTGGATATGCCTGTTTTTTTCTTCACGCTTGAGTATCATTTCTAGCAGTTTTTGAAGGCCTGGTTTGGTGGCCATGTATCCCTTAAAGTTGTCTTTGTGCTGGAAAATTTTTCTTTCTCCCTCGATCATGACTGATAGTTTTGCAGGGTAAATCAGCCTGGGTTGACATTTTTGCTCATTCAATACTTGAAGTATGTCTCTCCAAGCTCTTCTTGCTTTTACTGTTTCGACTGAGAAGTCATTTGTTATTTTAATAGGTTTGCCTTTAAAAGTGACTTGTTTTTTCTCCCTTGAAGCTCTCAGCACCAGTTCTTTATCTTGAATGTGGAGTGTTTTAATTATTATTTGCCGCGGTGTGCTTCTAGTTTGGTCGTATCTATTTGGGGTGCGGAATGCCTCTTGTATATGAATGGGCCTCTCTTTTTTTAGATGAGGAAAGTTTTCCTTGATGATCGTTTGAAAAATTTCCTCAGGGGTGGTATTTTGAGATTCTTGCTCCGGTATTCCATGAATACGCATGTTAGGCTTCTTCAGGGTGTCCCATATCTCTTGGATATTTCTCTCAAGTATCTTTTTGGCTTTAACAACCTCTTCCATTGAGCTGGCTAGTACTCCCACTTTATCTTCAAGGTCTGAAATTCTGTTTTCTGCTTCATTAGTTCTGTTGATAAGACTCTCTGTGGCGTTCTGGGTTGAAGATAACTTGTCTTTTAGCTCAGTTTTAAACTCTGCTTGAGTTTGTTTTAACTGTTCTATGCCACTTTTTGTTTCTTGCACTGTTTTTCTCAACCCCTCTAGATGTCTGTTGTGTTCCTCTTCAAAGCGATTGATTCGATTATGTAATTCCTCCCGGATTTCCTCTTTCATAGTATTGAACATGGTAATGATCATATTTTGAAAGTCGTTATCCTGGGTCAGGCTTTCTTGGCCTTTTTCCGCAGGTTTGTTCTTGTTGGAGTCTAACATTATGGGATTAATTTCTTCAGTGGGAGATTTGTTTACTTGAGTGTTGCTTCTCATGGATTTGCACTTTGACTTTGGCATTGTCATTTTAACTCTTAAGATCTCTCAATTTCACTAAACTGAATTATTTGGCCTGGGGTACTGGTGGGCGGGGCCTGAACGGGGACTTACCTAGGGAGCGGGGTGAGGCCCGGGTGGACCGCGTGCGTGTCCCGACTGGCGGAGCGGGGTGGGGCGAAAAGGGAGGATGGGCGCGTCGGCGTGGAGCTATTTAACCCGAGGGCAGCTGGGGCGGGGCCCGGGCGCAGGGGGAGGTGCTCCTCGTCCCTCGGCCCCCGCGCGGCTCCGGCTGGATGGCGGGAGTCGGAGCCGGGTCCCCGTGGGCTGACCTGGGGTCCTAGAGCGCGCGTTGAGGCCCAGCTGGATCTCGCCTACGCGTCCCGACCGGCGGAGCGGGGGGTGGGGCGAAAGAGGGAGGATGGGCGCGTCGGCGTGGAGCTATTTAACCCGAGGGCAGCTGGGGCGGGGCCCGGGCGCAGGGGGAGGTCCTCCTCGTTCCCTCGGCCCCCGCGCGGCTCCGGCTGGATGGTGGGAGTCGGAGCCGGGTCCCCGTGGGCTGACCTGGGGTCCTAGAGCGCGCGTTGAGGCCCGGCTGGATCTCGCCTACGCGTCCCGACCGGCGGAGCGGGGGGTGGGGCGAAAAGAATTAGTGCTGATCTTCACTTGCTTATAGGCTCCATGATGGAGCTTGACACAAGGTCTTACTCAAGTAGGTTTATTACATGCACATACATATATGCTGACTAAAAAAGAAAGGGGCCAGAAACAGTTAACAAACTTCCTTGTTCTAAGTCATCCTTCCAGCTATGTCTTTTGTAACCTTTGTAATCCACAAGACTTCAATTCAAATGTGCCAACTGAATAGAAATTAGTACTTTAAGGGACCACCAGAGGGTGGTATTGACACATTTTTCATTCACAAATGTCCTTGGAAAGTATTTCTTGGAAATACTTCATTAAGCCTGTGATTGAGTAGGTGACACAGCAGCTGATTTTCTAGGTGCTCCATTTTCCATCTCATTTTTAAAAGAGTTTTAAGAGCAGCGACCCTACAGTGAGTGCCAGGACATGAAGAGTAGGAGCCGATAACTGCTTTGTCAAGTAAACACTGGAAGAAATATGAGTAGATAGACAGGCTGGACAGAAATCTGAAGAACTCAGTATGAGACCCCATGATTTCCAATGACTGTTTCGTATATTAAAGCACCTAAGCACTCTGTATTGCTTTCTTTCTGAGAATGGCAGGAAACCTTCAAACCCCAGCTTCTCTTGCTTGGTCCAGGCAGGACTGTCGAATCTTGACATTTCCCAATCTAGATGCACACCAGAATCTTTGCAGAGCTTTGTTTAACATGGAGATTTCCGTGCTTGCCTCATTGGAGGATTTTCTTCACGGTCCATAGAATTCGTCTTCCTTGGAGAATTTCCCAGATGACCTGGTTCCATCCATATTTAGAAGCTTTTATTCCTGGAGGTCTCCCTCCAGCTCTCTTTTATGACCCTGAAGTTCTGGGCTTTAATGTGGAGCCATAAAATATTGTCCAAGTTTCATTTTTCTTTTTAAAAGATTTATTTACTGTGTATGTGTGTACGTCTGTATCTGTGGAGACCCAAAGGTGATCTCAGCAATCACTCTGAATTGCTTCTACTTCCTTTTTGCTTTGTTCGGGGGATGCAGACCACTGCCATTTCTGCCTGACAGTTTTTACATCCTGATTCCAAACACATCCTTCTGTTTTCAAACTTAGATTCTGTTTGCAAGTCGTCTCTCCAATCCCCACTGCCACCTCCCTCCCCACACGTACAAAGTTTAATTTCTTCCGAATTTCATTTTTCATGGGCGTCTCTCCAACCCTCCAGAAGATGGCGTGATTGCATAGGGTTAAGAAGTTATGGATTGAAGGTGTTACTTGGCTTGTTTAACTGCAGAATTTCTGAGTCTGTACCCTTTATTCGCAGCCATTCCCTCAAAATGTATCTCTGTGTATGTGACAAGGGTCTAGAGGAGGTGTTGGGAAGTTTAGGGTATGATTGCAACTTCTTCATTCATTGTTAGGTGGCTAATCCGTTTATATTACTGATCCTCCCACATCATTTCCTATTGTTCATTGTACAAGTTCACTGTACAAGGGAGATACTGACTTGCAGTCCTAACTTTCAGAGCAGCTGAGGAACAAAGGAAGAGATATACAAGAAAATGCTCTGAAAAAGTTAAGATATTACTGTCTCAGTCTGTTTTTCTGTTGCTTTGATGTAACGCCTGACACTGGGGAACATAAGGAACAGAGACTAGAAATGTACCATGTACCATGAGGGCTCAGCTCATGACAGTGGCCGGCAGGTAGGCTGGCAGAGGACAGGGAGAGGAACCTCGTTGCTGACAGTCCTCTCTGTCGGGAATCCAGTTCCTCCACAGGCAGAACTTTCTTCCAAAGACCTCATTAAATGCTTCCCGAGGGTGGGTTCCTAAGGACCCAAGTGCCTCTTAAAGACCCTGAGGCTCGGTCAGGTAATCCATATTCAAATCATGGAAATCATCTGAGAGAAAGGAGTGCCCAGTGGATGTAAGAATTGGTCTGTCAGCTCCATAGAACCAAAGATGCCCAAACCACGATAGCTTCTGTCTGTAACACAATTTCCCTGCAACACAATTAATTGTCAAATCAGATCATAAGACTTACAGTAAAACAGTGGTTCCTGTCCATTAGCCCAGTGCCTACTTTCAGAGGCAACCTTTTCTTCCAGGCTCTGTTTCTGACGTTTGCAACCTATTTCTAAACTGTTTTGCCATTTAGACATCTAATGACTTTCCAGAAAGCAATATGAGGATAGTGTTTTCTGTATGATGCCATGAGGGTCACTTCTTCAGGGCCACATACACTGTGTGTATCTGAGATGAGCAGTTTACGAAGCTCATGGTTTTGAGGTGAGAGCAAGTCCATGACTGATTTGCTCCATTGCTTTGGGCCTAGAGTGAGGCAGTCCATCAAGATGGTAGTATATGATGGAGCAGAACCCATCCTTATGTCACAGCTGGAGACTAAAGCAGAGATTCGCACAGCTATCTTTATGAGCATGCCCTCAATGACATTTTAGTGTTACCTGCCACTAAATGTGGGTTTTACCTGCCATTAGGCCCCAGATTTTAAAATTTCTATAGCTTCCCAGTAGCACTGAGCTGTGGACCAACTCCTTAACACATGGGCCTCTGAGAGATACTCTAGATGTAAACTCTAGCATGCACCTGCACAACAAATGCCCCAATCATCCCCACTTTCCATCTCCATTTTTCTTTTTTTTATTTATTATTAATACATTTTTATTATTATTTCAGCTCATACAAACTTAATAGGTACACCAGTTCCCTCCCTCCCTCCTCCTCCCCCCGTACCTCTTGCTCCCCCTCCGCACCCCCCTCCCTTCCCGTCCCCCAGTGCCTCCCGCCCCAAATCCCAGAGAGTCCTTTCTTGTGCATGCCTGATTTTCCTCTGGGCCCTCCTCTCCGCATCTCCATTTTTCTATTCACACCACATCACAAAAATCTTAATCAGTGTTCAGTTGTTCTATGTGCCTAGTTCTTCACCTTCAGTGGGTGGAACTGTGATGTTCCTTTGCTGTCCATCAGTCTCCATTCCTATGCGGTTTCCACTTCCAAGGCAAGCAGAAGACAGCTCTCCTGGGTCCCTGGCTTCCCAAATCCACCCTTTCTGTCCCCTAGTCCTGCTTTACGGTGGGCTGTGATTACCATTTACCCTTTTGGGTTTTTTTTCCATGTTGTATTGGGGGGGTCTGTTGTGTGTGTGTGTAGGTACTTAGTATGCACCTGTGGGGGGGGCACGGATATTGGGTTGTTTGTGTGCACGTGCGAGTATTTATGCACCTGTGGGGGGGCACGGGTATGTGTTGTTTGTGTGCATGTGCCTGTACTTATGCACCTATGTGTGTATGTGGGGGAGGCATGGGTATGTGTTGTTTGTGTGACATGCGGGTACTTCATGCGCCTGTGTGTATGTGGTAGCCCAATATTGATATCAGGCACCATCTTTGTTCCCGCTTCTCTTCTGTTGCTGATAGAAATGCAGGACCAAAAAGAGCTTAAGGAACAAGAGCTTTATTCCAGCTTTCCATGGCTGTTTACAGCTCATCAGCATGCAGGGGGAGTTCATATCAACGTCAATCCAGAGAACTGGCCATACCGTATCTATAGAAAGCACTGCAAGAAAGATATGCTTTCTTCCTTGTTAGTATGTCCGTATGCCAATTTCCACCCAGCCCCCTTTCTGTCTTACCCACTTTCCTAGGAAGTGCTGCCCACCATGGGCTGGGCCTTCTAACATCCGCTAAATAATCCCACACGTTTGCTCAGCACTTGTCTTAACCAAACTCTTTAAGGATGTGCACAAAGGTTCAGTCTTCACCTATCAAACTGACACTTGTATCTAACTTTCATACCCTCAATTGCTCGTCCATCTTACACTTTGGAAGCTGGCGTGTAGTTAATCCAGAAGCTTGCATATAGGGTTAGTCGACTACCCAGCTTGCTCTGGGGATTATTGGGCTCTGCCTTCTGAGACTGGAGTTATAGCTGGGCTGCCACACCTACCAAACAGTTTTACAGGATCTGGGGGTCCGAACTGCAGCCCGTTCCTTTTGCTGGCAGCTGAGCCTCTCCCCAGCCCTGCCTCCCGTCCTTTCTGGTTGGCAGTCCCTTGCTTCCTGGATCCTGTTTCCCCTGTCTTGCTTCACTCCCTTTTTTAGTGGAAAAAGGTGCTAAGAAAGTAAATCTGTAGCTTTACAAGGATATAGATGTACACATATATTCTACTCTTACACTTCTTGAAGGTTTGGCTTAATTTAGAAGTATAAGTGAAAGTCAATTCCCCTTGGGATTTTGGTGGTATTGCTTTCGTTTAGTCTGTTGCCATTTTGTTCCCTATGCCTAATGTAGAAACTATCCTCTGTTTGGAAACTGGATCCTTTCCTTCTTCCCAGTGTTCCGAATTTTAATAAAGATGTACTCTCTGCTTAGAACTCTGTGCTCCTTTTAGTCGACAAGTATATGGATATCCAGTTCTGCAGATTTAAGTCATTCCTTTTTTTTTTTTTTTTTTTTTTTTTGATGCTTTCTTCTTAAAGAAGTTTTTAGGGTTAGGAACATAATATAGCTGAATTGATGAAGTGCTTGCCTGGCCAGCAGATGATCTCTGGGTTTGGTTATCAGAACCCACATAAGAATGTCCTGGCCTTAGTAGCACATGCCTGTAATCCAAGCACCAGGAAGGTGGAGACAGGCAGATCCTGGAGTTTGCTGGCCAGACACTCAGGCCTAATTGGTGAGTCCTGACCAGTGGGAGGCCCTGTCTCACAGGAGGTAGCCGATGTTCCTGAAGATAACCCCGAGGCTATCCTCTAGTCATTGTATGCACATGCAGACACACACACACACACACACACACACACACACACACACACACACACGCACGCACGCACACACGCACGCGCGCCAGCCCTTTATGAACACCAATTATTTGAATATTGGAACTTTTTGGCTGATTCCCAGTTTCTCTTATTTTTTCTATCATCTCTGACACTTTGCTTATTGTCTGGGATATTTGCATATTCAAAAAAATAATGCTTATGCTGATTTTTTTTAAACAAAGGCAGGCCACTGCCATTTCTGCCCAGTGTTTTTATGTGAGATTTAGGATCTGAACTCAGGACCTTCTACTTTCGAGGCAGAGTCTTAATCCCTGAGCCATCTCTTCTTCCCATGCTAAATTTCTTACTTCTCTATATTTTTAATTTTCCAAGTCTTTGAATCATTCCTCTCTTTCTCATCTTTATATGTTTTGTTTTGCTTTATTTTATTTTATTTTGTCTAAGGCAGAATCTCATTATGTAGCCCAGGTTAGCCTCAAATTAAAGATCCCCCTGCCTCAATCTCCTGCATGCTGAGTTACACTCTGAAGCTGCCGTGCCCAGAACTTTTTCCTTCTTTCATGTTTTCCCACATCTTTTTGGTTTCTTAATGGATCTGAGAAGATCCTGTCTCTGACATATCAGATGGTATTAGAATTGTTATTTCTGTTACATCCCTTTCACCTATGTATTTTCTGTTTCTGTTCCTTTGTTCAAAATTTTTCTCACACACCTAGAAGTCAGTGTCTATACATTCAAATTTGAATACAGCACCCATGTGCATGCCCCTCCCACACCGCCACAACCATCTCTCCCATCTCACTCCCACATACTAATGCTTACTGTAAGATGTACTGAGTAGGCAGGTTAAGTTGCTCGTAAAACCCACAATGAAGAAAATAATTTGTCCTCCAGGGTTACCTATGCTCAAACCCACAGAACTTGTGAACACATTAGCAATGCAGCAGAGGGGAATTAAGGTTAAAAATCTGTCTTCTGAAATAGCAGGATTACCTGTCGTCCCAACGAGCTAATCATGAAGACCATTATACAAGTGGGGCAGAAGAAAGAGGTATGGGATGGCAGGGAGTCCAAGGGAAGCGATGTAGAAGAACTCGCCTGGCTGACTTTGAAGTGGAGGAAGGCAGTATGAGCCAGAGATGTGAGCAGCATCTAGAAGCTGCTAGAAGCTTCTGTTGTCTTCCAGACCATATAAAATGAAGAGTCCTGCTGATGGCTTGATGCGGCCAGAGAGACTCTGATAACATATGCAGTTTAGAACTCCAAGAAAGAAACACATGCTCTTTAAATCATGGAGTTTTCCAAGCAGTAGTTATGGAAAGCAAGCCCACACACAGGGCAGCATGTACAAGTACTGAAGAAGCAGGGAAAAGCAAAGGGGCCAGGAAAACAATGATGTTCTTGAGACCAGAGGTGGAGGATGAACAAGAAATCTTCAGACCTTGGAAGCACGCTGCCTCTTACCCCCCAAAATGTAGTTATTTAAAGAGAAATAAAGTATTCCTATTCTCATTTTGAAGATGCCTGCCTGCTAGCACCAATAAAGTTGTTTTTGTTTTTTAGTCAGACTGACTCTGAAGGAGAAAGCAAGGAAACCTCAGGTCCATCCATATGTGGTTTCCTTACCTAAGAGGATTTTAGTTTGGGAGGTGGAAGCTGAGTTTCCTGATCAAGACTCCAGCCTTATCCCACCATATTTCCCTGGGTTTCTTAAGGTTTTGGACTTGGGGAGCAGAGTCTGTAGGCTTTCCATCGTGAATAACACTTATTGCTGATGATCTGCACATATGGATGCATATAAAATATGAGTTACCTTTTATTTTTCCACTTAAAGAGTCAAATATCTAGAAAGAATATGACAACTTCTTTAAAACGTAAAACCAAAGTAATCAAATGCCTTGATTAATCAAATGTTATTACTCAATCATAAAAAGAATATTAGTGATAACAATTGAAATTCTCTGTGTGTCTTCATAAAAGGCCACCTTAATGAATCTGACTACCACCACTCCCAGGTAGGTATTTGCTGTTTCTTCCAGTTTCACAATTTTTAAAATAAAATTGTTGTATTATGAGATATGATACATGAGGAAAGTGTCAAGTAAGGTTTATTGCAAGTGAATATCAGATGGCCATCATCCGGGTCAACAGAAACCTTGCCAGCACCCAGAAGGCTCTTTTACTCACCAGCTGTCTCTTCCACAGACTTCCTTGAATCCTTTCATTAAGTGATTTTTTTTCCATTTTCAGGAGTGCTTTGTGTAACCATATTGTCAATGGCAGTAGACACCTAATCAAGGCCCCAGAACAGAGACTTAGCTCTATTCTGTGCTAAAGCAGCCCAAGTTCTCTTTCAGACATCTCCACTCTTCGCTGCCAAGACTGGTGAAGTACATGAACTCTGGGCCCATGGTAGCCATGGTCTTGGAGGGGCTGAACGTGGTGAAAACAGACGGCGTCATGCTGGGAGAGACCAATCTTGCTCTTCTAAGCCAGGCACCATCCGAAGAGATTTCTGCACTCAGGTTGGCAGGAAGCATCATTCATGGCAGTGATTCAGTGAACAGTGCAGAAAAAGAGATCAACCTTGGTTTAGGCCTGAAGAACTGATGGACTACAAGTCTTGTGCCCTTGACTGGGGCTATGAATAGAGGCTGACAAAGCAGAGTCCTCTCTGCTGTTCATTTTGCTGACCAGAAGCCATAGAGTGGATCATTATTTTCTAAAGAATACTTCTCAATTAGAAGTAGTAGGGGCAGAGGGGGGAGAAGTCTCTACTCTTCAAGACCAGATCCTTGGCCACACTATGGAAAAGGATCTCACAATGAGCCATTATGAAACAGAGTCAGAGTTTATTAAAAGTAGAAAGGGATTCAGGGAAAAAATGAGCAAGTGGAGAGCAGGGATTGAGCCTTACAAGGAGGAATTGCGATTGATTATTTTAATAGCAGATATGTATACCATTTTGGTGGCTCTCAACTTACATCTCCAATGGCTGTGAACAAACTCTTTTCTTTTTCCTCTCATTTTGATAAATGACACAGGATGGCTCCGGCAGCACTTTGGATGGGATCATCAGGTAGAGAGATAGCAGCCGTTCAAGAAAATCCTTGTTGAGTGTTGCGGTTACTCTTCTGATGCTGTGAGAAAATATTCTGACCCCAGCAGTTTAAGGGAGAAAGAGTTTACTATTTGGGATACTGCTCCAGGGGACAAATCCATTATGATGGGACTGCTTGGAAATGAGCTGAAGCAGGAGGCTAGTTCATCAGGAGGTAGGGAGAGGAAACCAAAGAGAAAGCGGAACCTGGTTATTCAGCCTCAGCCTAGTGACATACTTCCTCCAGCAAGACTCCACTTCTGTCCCATTACCTTCCCTAACTGTGCCACCAAGATGGGGACCAGGCATTCAAGCACATGAGCCTGACAATTCACATTTAAACCATGACACCGTGCAAGCAAAAGGACCAAAGTTCTAATCTCATATAAAATGCCAGGTGAGCATGGTGGCTGCCTGAAATCGTAGCTCCAAAAGGCAGAGCCTAGGATTCCCCAGAGTAAGCTGACTTGCCAGATCATCTCTAATAGTCCCCTCCATATTTAATTGGAGACCCGGTTTGAAAATAATAAAGTGGAAGAGGATCAAGAATGGTTTCCAATATCACACATATGCACACATATATACACAAACCTACACATATGTGAGTCCACTCCCATGTTAACATGCAGATGCATATTTACATCTTTCATGTACATACATGTGGAAATAGAAAAAGATTAAAAAATTAGAAGACTAGCTTTGCATTAAGAGTTAGGACTTGTCCTTTTACTATAGATAGGGTTTCCGGTAAAATAGTTAAGTGGTAAGATTATTGCTGGGAAAGGAGGAAGGTCATTTATATTTGGACCTTAAACATGATATGCTGCTATTTTAAAACTCTCATTAGAAATATCTCTCTATATAAAAAATTACTTTTCTCTGTGTGGACAACCTTCATGGCAATTGTTATTTTGCCTCCATGTAAGATGAATAGGAATCTTTTATTCACTTACATGTTCTATCTTTTCCCACTCTGTGCCTCATCTCTTCTTCCTTTCATGTGTCTTCTGAGGAACAAAGTTTTAGATTCAGCTTAGTCAGGCTTATATATTTCTTGGTCTGTCTTTGAACTTCCATCTGGGATCATTTCCTTCTGTCTGAATAACATCTTTTAATCTTTCCCTTTGTGTTGGATCAGCTATTAATTGGTTATCTTAGTTTCTAAATTGAATATATTTCCATTCATTCTTAAGGTTTTTTTCACAGGCTGGCTATTTTTCCTGTCCATTGTTTTCTGACTTCCATTGCTTCCATTGAGAAATCAAATTTAAACACAGTCAGATTACTTTGAAGGTAATTTGGGATGTTTATCCCCCTGAGTGGAATGTAAGATTATCTGTTTGCCTTTATTTGTTTATTAGTTTGGCAACATTTATGATAATGCACTTTGATGGGGACATGATGACATACCCTTTTATATTTTACCTCTATTTGTAATGCCTTTAACTCAGAGTTATAGAACTTCTTAAATATGTTGCTGGATATTTTTTAGCTGTTTGAGTTCTTGGCCATTTTCTCTGTACATACTATGCCTGCTTAATTTCCATTGACTTTGTTCCTACACACGGCCTTTCAACCATCCCAACATAGGTGAGATCTATTCTCCAGTCCAAGCACACTAAGCCCAACAATATCCATCCACACACCCCCAGTGTCAACTCCCATCCCCAGAAATCACCTTACTGGGCCTCTGAACCTTCCTTAATCCTTCCCTAGTAATTTATCAAGATTTCTTACCTTATGAATAGTAGCTAATAGTGCCTTTAAGAGACATTTAAAAACTCATCCTCAGCTTTAGGGCTATGTTAGGTTCTCCTCCATCAGGAGTTAGATGTCCTCTTAGGATTTTCACCAGAACTCTGTCATTGGTAAACACAGGCATTTATCCTTAATGCTTAATATAAGACATTATCTAATAGATGGGAGTTTGTATCTGAGCATGAGCAGGAGTGAGTGAGAGAACAAGAGTGAGCTAGAAAGCAAGAGAGGAATGGCAGAGAAAACATACAAATAGCGGCCCAGTGGGAGCACTTGGGGCTAACTTTGACACAGCTTTGGTTCACATTTGGGTCAAATTTAAAAAAATTCTTTTTACTACATATTAAAAGGAAAAAGTGTTATTAATACTATGGATCCTCAAAGTTTCTTGCAAAAAGAAATCAGGTCTATTGAATTGCGTGTCTTTGGAAGTTAGGGGGAAAAGTGTCTAAAAAAGAGAAATATCAAGCCTTAAAAATTCTTCACTTTTAGATTTCCAAATTCAGACAATTTGGAAAAAAAACTGAAAATATTTTCCTGAGCTAAAAGCAGCTCTTCTGAGTTCTCCTTCATTACCTGACTCATTCATTAAAAATGCGTCATTGGCCTTTCTCTGGTTTCCTGCACTTGGGTTCCAAATATTAGGAATGTGCATTTCCTAACCTCAAAAAACTGAATCTAGTTAAAGCCAAACAGGTGAAAGCCATCTAAAGTGATAAATATGCATAAAGTTCTGTAATGATATGCACATATATTATAAAGCCCAAATCACTTAATAGCAAGAAAGAACATTTATGAATTATTCTGCTTTGGTGATTGTTTATTTATCATAAACCTTCATGTCAGTTCATAGTTGTTGACTACATTTGGCTTCCTATGAGAAATTCAAAAGTCTGTATTATATAAACAGCTTCACTGATTAATAACTAGTAGGTCTTCTGATCCACGTAGCATAAAATAATAGACAAGAGAGCATGCATGGAAACAAGTCTGGTCAGTGTTAGTTTTGGGTTAACCACCAACTAGATGGGCAACCTTGGTAATTAACTGACTTTGCAATCTCTCTGTTTGCTCTTCTATAAAACAAGGGTGACAGTATTTACTCCAGAACATAGCTGTACAGAGCAGGTGAGCTTATAATGATCTTAGCATACAGGCTGGCATACATACAGCTCTTCATGTAAATTCTTACTTACAATCACAGTTAAACATTTACTGGGAAAGTGAAGTGCTGCAGAAATAGCAAAATACTTTGTGAATTATTACCAACAGCATATTCATAAACAAGGAAAGGGGAACATTCATTTTATTTATGGGCAAGGGACATTTGAGATAAATACTCTTTCTGCCCCCACTCAAATGTGAGGGACAGAAAACCAGTCTCCATTTTATCCTTCTAAACAACATTTTAGTTTGTGTTATGCTCATACCTGAAAAGGTCAACTGGTGGCATTTCCTACCAAGGGTAATTTTGCTGAAAGGATTTTACTTTCCCAGTGTGCAGAGGCCTGAGTCCTTGAGTCGATTCCAATGATATCGGTGTCACCTGAATTAGCACTAGCTGCTGTTCAACCAACTCATTCCTCCCTCCCTGTCTGCAACTAGAGTATCATCTCTGGCTACTTCATGGCTTTCACTGAGAATACTGACCTTACTTATTTAATAGCTTGGGATCAAACTTCACAGAGCTGTGTTCACCCATCACCACGCATCTTCCTGTTAAAGTGTAGATTTGTCTACAATGGACATACACATACTTTCACCAATAATTAGCTCACTCACTGGACAAGACTTCTTCCACCTGGCTCTTTGATATTGACATTCCTGAAAGTTCCATCCTCAGTCCTCTTTTTCTGCTGCCATATTCTTTTGGAATTCTCTGCTCAAGGAATGCCTTTCTCACACATTTGGATTTTTATTCCAGAACTGTGTCTTAAGCTCCATATTTGTCACTCTTCACACCTCCTAAATCAGGGTAGTCAACAGGCTCTCAGCCTGGTCACACCCACTGAAAATGTCTCCCTAAACTACTACTTCTTCTGAGTCCCATCATTATTTCTTTTTTAAAGGCTTGTTCTAGTTCGTTCTTTCTTTCTTTCTCCTTTCTTTCTCTTTCTTTTCTTTCTTTCTTTCTTTCTTTCTTTCTTTCTTTCTTTCTTTCTTTCTTCCTTCCTTCCTTCCTTCCTTCCTTCCTTCTTTCCTTCCTTCCTTTCTTTCTTTCTTTCTTCCTTTCTTTCTTTCTTCTTTTCTTTCTTTCTTTCTCTCTCTTTCTCTCTCTTTTTCATGTGTGTGTGTGTGTGTGTGTGTGTGTGTGTGTGTGTGTATCAGCGGGCACTACATGTTCCTGTAGAGGATCAAAGGTGACTTTGGGAATCATCCTGGGTTGCTTCTACCTCCTTGATTCACTCTGGTATTTCCCAGGCTCCTCCACCAAAGCTGGAAGTATAGGCCACCACGTTTCTGCCTGGCATTTTTATGTGGGACCTGGGATCCGAACTTAGGACCTTCTGCTTGCGAGACAGAGTCTTAGTCCCTGAGCCATCTCTCCAGCCCCCATCATTATTTCTTATCTACATATGCAACTTAAATCCAAAGTTCTTGTGTTGGCTTCATATTTCTACTCTCATATCCTTGCCATAACTTACCTTAATCACTTTTCTAGCCTTCCCTTTGAAACTTCATTAAATTCCACCAGAGCACCGATGTTATTCCTCTGCCCTTGTTCCCCTCAATAACAGTATTTTCAAATGGAAGTGGGCATAAGATCACCCAAGATGTTAGTGTGTGAACTTCTGAGCCCTGTCCAAAATGATTGATTAAACAGATCTGAGATGGGACTTCAAGTCAACGTTTTTAGGTGGGGGAGATGGAACAGTGAAAATAATACTTGCACAGGTATGAAAACTGGAGTCTAGCTCTCAGAACCCATATAAAGCCAGATGCTATAGGACATATCTGTAACCCCATCACTCCCAGTGAGATGGAAGGAGACAAAAGAATCCCTGAAAGCTCACAGGACAGCCTGGCGTGCACAGCAATGAACTTACTTTGAGACCTTCTTTCAAACAAGCTGGAAGGCAAGGGCTGACACCCCAGGTTGTCCTCTGGCCTCTACACACATGCTGGGGCACGCATGTGCCTGCACACAAAAATAAACAGATACATGCTATATATACATTCTACACACATAGACACACACACACACTCACACACACACACACTCACACAGGAAAGAATCAACATTTTTAATACATGCATCATGCTGCTCCGAAGCACGTGGTCTGGGGACCACATTCTCAGTCCAATTCCAGGGTAGCCTGGTTCTCCCAGGCAGCACAGATGATCATTGCTTCCTGACCTGTATCCACCTCTCTAACTTTGCCTCTGTTTACATTTCTTTTTATGTACCGACGTCCAGCAGACAAGATTAAGAATGGGACATGCAGTCAGCTAAGCTCTGGGAATGTCTGCAGTTTGATCTACTGCTTATTCTTTTTTGCTTCAAGGATCCAGTTGAAGAAATCTACCTCCCAATGTACAGCAGGCAAAAGTTAAGATAAAGTAGCACTTATTCATAGCTTAGAGTACGCCCCATGTCTTTGAGCTCATGGTTCTTATTAAAGTTGAAATGCTGAACATGGATCAAAGAAAAACGAGCAAGAAACAAGATAGGTCACCTAGGTTAACAAATGGGTTAAGTTTACAAGCTGGTGCTGAATTCATTTGGCCGAAGGGTGAGCTCAGCTGGCCTGACCCAGGGGCTGGAGATGTGAGGACAGAGAAGTCCGTCTACAGAGCAGGCCCCCTGAGAGGTGCTTATTTCTTGGAGTATAAAACCTAAGAGAAATGTGCTCTTGAAGGCCCAGGAACTCCTTTCTAGCACAGTGTGGCTAATTTTTCCTCCCTTGCTTTGGAAAAGTGTTACAGAAAAGTATGCTGGGAGAAGGATGGCCCCAGGGGAGGAGGTGGACCTTCTCTTTCCACCACTTGTCCCCTGGGTGCTGAAGGGACAGTGGCATCAGATCCCTCCCAGGGATGGAGTCCCTGATTCCATGCCATCCCACACTCTCTGGAACACAAAGAAGAAGGTATTTAGATAGAAACTATTCTCTGCAAAATGATAGCTGTTGATTAAAGAGTGAGACCAGAAAAAATGAATTATTCCTTTCAAAGAATACAAATGAAATATTTTTTTAAAAACCAAATGGAACTGTTTCTTAGGATAGGATGTCCTAGGCAATTTAATAAGAGCTCCAGGATTCTAATCAAGAGAATATTCACTGCATTAAGTCTTCATTCACGAAGAACAGAAAATTATTTTCCTATAGTCTAGAGGGAAATAGTTCAAGATCCAGGGCCTGTCTCGGGCAAGAGCCTATCTTCTGCTTCCATGGAGGCTCCTTGAGCGCCATGGGAGGGACTTGTACTACATGGGCACGCGACAGAGGGCACAGGATCAAAAGAGAAGTCCCTCTGCACCAGACGTCTTTACGAAGCATGCCAGATCCCATTCTTAGGGAGAAACCCTCACAACTTACCATGAGACTTGTAAAGTCCCCTCTCCTGATACTAGCACATCTGTAATCCTTGAATTTTGGAGGAGACAAGGTCAAGCAAAGGCATCTTCTAAGGCTGCTGCTGCTCCAGGCTGCATCAGAGATTTAGGCCAAAGGCATCTTGCTCTGCTATGCTCTGGGAGGAGAGAGACACCTGCCTCCTCACCTTCGATACCAGTTCAATGTCAGCCCTTTGTGCCATCTATGTGAGTCCCCTTCTAGGAGACAGTGAGGTACCTTATCTTAACAGAGCACACGTGACAATCACTGTATCTCAAATTTGGCCTCTAGATGTTTAGGGGTAGTCACCCAAGGCACTTTAGAGAGGATACAACAGAGAGGCCCAGGACAGTGCAGAAGAAGTGTCATGATTAACCTGAACTGTAGATAGATGCCTCCCTTTAGAACTGAGCCTTGGATAGCCTCTGCTTCAAACCACGTACAGTCTGAGACATCATATGAAGCCAATCAGGACTCCTCCTACGTGTATTTACTTCATTTTCCAAACAGGAAATAGGAGGAGGAGAAATTGTGCTTCTGTCTGAAAACTGATTTTTATGCTACAGTGTGAGTCAGAAACACTGCCCACTGCAGCCATCGGTAGGCGGGAACAGCCCAGCCCCTCAGAAGCACAGCTTTCTTTCCATTGTCTGAAGTGTTCTGTTTCCAGAAGGGCCACTCTAGCCCGTGCTCCTTCCCTTAGGCTTTTTAGCCTGTAGATGATGGACCACAGGGAGCCTTGAGGGTCAACCTAGGGCAACTATGTCCCTGCCCAGGCAGTGAACTGTGAACTGTCTGCACAATTGCTCTGGGACAGCTAGTCAGAGGGTGACTGTACAACACTGGCGATGTGGAAGTCTCAGGGAGACCTGCTAGGGTTGTCTGAGGCTTGTCCGCAGAACTAGATGGGGAAAAAATGGCTTTCAGCCTCAATTCTACATTGAACCCCTTCTCCTGTATTCTCATAATATATGGCATTCGGCAAGCTCTTGTTCTTTGTTCCTCCTGGTTAAAGTGAAAAAGAATCCCTTAAGACTAAAGGAAGGATTTCTAAAATGGTATGTGGGCAATATTAGCAGTGCCACAGACACATGCTGGTGTGTGCCAAATTGGCAGGATTGCCATGTGTCTAAGGAGAGAGCCAGGAATGGTGGGCACTGCATGTGCTTCTTAACCCGAGCTGTTGCGCTTCCAGCCTGCGTCAGACTCTCCCTGTGGCTTCTGTCCAACTCCCAAGGGTCAAGGGTAGTTTTCAGGGATTCCTTCCTCTCGGTGCCTTTGTATGGAGGGATGACCCAGAGTGCTGTGAGGGAATCTGTGCAAGAATTGGACCCTACAATCCCACCTGCAGTCCTGGCCAACTCCTACTGTCCATGCACTGACTTGGAACAAAGTTCTTCCCTGGAGAGAACAGAGATAAGTCATGAATGAGCAGCTCTCAATTTGAAGAGGGTTTACAGGGAAGGAAGGCCCCAGAAGAAGGTGAGGGAGCAGCTTCCCTGGACTGAGTGCCACGTCACCCAGGACAGCAGAGGAAAATGCAGGGCGTGAGTACCTCTTATACAGACAGGAGTGGGGGTGGGGTGGAGGTGGGGACAGAAGGCACCAAGAAAGGGGGCTTTCCATTCTCCCCTGCTCTATTGGCCCAGCATGGACGTAGAACCTCATTTGTGAGCTTGCTAATGGGAAGTTAGGCATACAAGGAGCCGTCTTTCTCTGAGTTGCCCTGAGGTCAGAGTTGGGCATACAGGGGACCCTCTTCCATGGCAAGGTGCTTCTCTGTTGCTCAGGACTCTGAAATCCTGGGATCAGGATGGAAGACTACTAGGGACCCTTTTTCAAGGGGAACGGGTTCAGAGATTTGGAGTTGGTTCCATCTAAGCGCTTTTGGTCTTTGCCTCTTGGTGATGCTGGTATTCATCAAGTTCCTAAAAAGAGATGTCTGCCACTCGCTGCTCCTTCCCAAGATGGTACAGCATGCTAGGACAGGATGCCCACTCTGAAGAGACACGGGAGAGGCTGCCTGCCCGTCTAACCTGGAGAATGTGCTCCTTCTAGTGGAAGCCCAGATCGCCAGTGGGAGGGGCATTATGCCTTGTTTGTTTGTTCTTCGGTCATCCTCCCTGATGTGCGCCAAACTCCTGGCATTATGCCTAATATCTGGGAGGGATCTGTAGGAGATCAGGGATGGGAAGAAGACTGAGTTGGTGGGACCCATGTGAGGTACTGAATGAGCTGAATCCCTCTTGCAGAGGCCCCAGGTTCTGGAGAACAAAAGGATGTGACTGTCCAGTTGTCTGCAGGCCTGGATCCAGCTGTCTGCAGACCTGAGCTCAGGCTACAGTTCTCAGCACGGGAGGCTGGACCATTTCCATCGCTTCCCACCGACCAGTTCACGCCTTTGCAAACAGCTGTTTCCAGCTGGGGCCACAGCTAAGAACAGGGAGAGTCTCCAGGATTCTCCGGGATAGGACATTTTGGGTTGAGTCCCACTTGCAGTTTTACCCCACTGGATCACAGTCTGTCCCTGCAATCCCTAGTTCTGTGCCTGGGCACTTCTTACCTTCCTGAGTTTTGCTCTCCTCTGCCATAAAGTGGGGACAGTTGTGCCCTCTGCTTTGTGTGTGTTTTTTTGTGTGTCAGTAAAGGAAAGACAAAAGACCTGTTTCAGTGAGCCGACCTGCAGCGTCTGCTCCTCTGACCACCCCCAGCCCCTGCTTCTCCTTCCACTACCAGGAGATAGGAGGGAGCAGGTCACTGACTGGCCCTGATTAGTGGATGTTAATCATTAACGTAGCTGGAAGCTATGTGGCCCACATTGTGCAGCTGTGGACACAGGATTGCTGCTTTCCCTAGTACCTCACAACCAATGACGATCCTCTGATCTCGCCCCTGCTACCCTTTCCCTTCCCCCAAATTCAGTACTGATGGTTTCAGACTTGAGTTTTCAAACACATCTCCCTAAAATTGGTGATTGTGGCCCCACCTAACTATTTCATGCTGGGTGAACAGATCCCCCCCCCCCCGGGACACAGGGAGCTCCGGCCCTCACAATAAAAATAATCATCACCACATCTGTTTATATCCTGGTTTCTGGTGTGTGCAGGTGTATAGTGCAGAGTTTTGGGTCTATGTATATGTATGCAATGTGTGTTTGCATATGTGTGTATGTGTGCGTGCGTATGTACATGTACATGTTGGTGTGCGTATGTGTGTTTGTGTATATGCATGTGTATGTGTGTGTTCGTGGTGGTGCATGTATGTGAAAGTCAGAGGTCATCCTCAGGCGTTGCTTCTCAAGTGCTGCTTTCTGAGACAGGGTCTCTCAGACTTGCCTGGAACTTGCTAACTAGGGTATGCCAGCTAGCCAGCGAGTCCCAAGATCCACCTGTCTTCTCCGCCTCCCCAGTGCTGGAATTGCTAGTAATCACCATTGTACCTTGTGTTTTATGTGGGTTCTGGGGATCAAACTCAGGTCCCCATGCTTGCCCAGGAAGCACTTTACTGCCTATTTCCCCAGCTCGGTTTTTGTCTTTAGATTTCTATTTATTTTTATTAGTTTTACAAGCATATTGAGTACTAAATTCCTCCTTCTTTTTACCCCTTTCCTTCCTATCACCTTCCCTTCTTTTCACCAATCCATTCCACTGTCTTCCACCCTTCTTCCTGACTGCTTCTAAGGACTCCAGGGTTCCCTCTGGTTTGTCTGCTCTTTGAAGGGGTTCAAGCCTCTCATACCAAGTTATCCCTCCTTAGGCCACCTCATTGATAGGGGAGTTTCCCTTCACTCATCCAGCTCAAATCCCTAAGGTTTTCTCTGTGTGTTCTTATCTCTTTTGAGTTCCTTATGTCTTTGGAGGCATGTTGTTGGTATGTCAGTCACTGGTATATCATCATGCAGGTCTGGTAAGGACAAGTCTCACTGCAGTGAGTTCCTGGATCCAACAGTCATGACTTGAATGGAATATCTTGTCCAAAGGTGGACTTTCCCTTCTTTCCAACCTCACCATCCCCTCTTCTGCGAGGTTCCCTAAGCCTTAGGATAGGGAGAGATTAGGATGGCCTGATTCTGGGTGAGCATTGCAGGATTGCAGGAATTCTGCATTATGACTGGCTATCGTTGTCTACTTCGCTGTTCTGGCCTAGGCTCCATCCTGTCAGGGTGTCAAGATCCTCTACCTATTGTAGAAGACTTCTAGGCTGAGTGCTACCAGCTCTTCAAATCTATGAGTGTAATAGTAACTATTTACAAAGCAGTTTGGTATACTATTTTCCTGCCTATAGGTTCATTGGAACCTTTTTTTAGGTTCTTGTTCTAGTTAACAGGAATGTGTCCTATTCTGATAACCGAGTCTTGAGTTCAATCAGAAAGCTGTTGATTGTCTCCTTGATACTCATGCCAGTATATAAATGGGCAGTCATCTCTTGCTATAGTGATTTTATTGCAACTTTCAGGTCTCATGAGCTGATGAGGCCTTTGATTATTTCTCTCTCCCAGTAGTTTCTACAGTAGTCCTTGGTATTGTGTAGGCTATCCTTAGCAAGGAGGAAGTTCTCAGACCAGTTCCAGTTGGTGTATTTTGCCCATATTGTGTGATCCATTTGTGTTGCATCTTCTTTCTTTCGATTTCTTGAGTAATGTCTCTCACAACAATGAGATGAATGCCCCCCACCCAATTGTACACACAGTCTCTTGCAAGGCTGAGCCTCAGATACTCTCAAGCTTCAGGGTTGGGTTCTGTAGGACAGATCCTGGAAAAGATCCAGATGTCCTATGGTATGTCAGGTATGTCAGGTTCTCCCAGAGCCTGAAAGAGTGCTTGCTTTGTCAGCCCAGAGAGGATTCTCCTCACAGCAGCATTGGCCATTTCCAAGTTCTGAACCTGGATCACCAGACTGAGAGGCAGAGTCCCATCGCTGGAGGTTGACTAGGGACCCTTTCCAGCTCTAGGGAAATGATCGCAGCTGAAATCAACAGCCCTCATTCTGGGAATCCTGGGTACTGGGATCATAAAAGGATCTTGACTTGAGAAACAGCTAGATTTGGGGAGGGAAGAAGAGAACTAGGAAGCACCGAAAGGGGAAGTTGCTCAGGGAGCTGAGAGCAGGTGGAGTAGAGTGTGCCGTGAGGATACACACACAGCATACACAGTGCACACACATAGCACACACAGCACACACACAGCATACACAGCACACACACAGCACACACACTGCACACACACAACATACACACACAGCACACACACAACACACAGCACACACACAGCACACACAGCACACACACACAGCACACACACTGCACACAGCACACACACACAGTGCACACACACTGCACACACAGCACACACACAGCACACACAGCACACACGCAGCACACACACAGCACACACACAACACACACACAGTGCACACACACTGCACACACAGCACATACACAGCACACACAGCACACACGCAGCACACACAGCATACACACACTGCACACACAGCACACATACAACACACACACAGCACACACACACAGCACACACAGCACACACAGCACACACAACACACACACTGCACACACAGCACACACACAACACACGAACAGCACACACACAGCACACACACAGCACACACACAACACACACACAGTGCACACACAACACACACACAGCACACACACAATGCACACACAGAGCACACACAGCACACGCACAGCACACACACAGAGCACACACACAGCACACACTGCACACACAGCACACACACAGCACACACACAGCACACACGCAGCACACACAGCACACACAGCACACACACACTGCACACACTGCACACACAGCACACACACTGCACACACAGCACATACACAGCACACACAGCACATACACAACACACACACAGCACACACGCAGCACACACAGCACACACAGCACACACACACTGCACACACAGCACACACACAACACACACACAGCACACACACAGCACACACACAGCACACACGCAGCACACACAGCACACACAGCACACACACACTGCACACACTGCACACACAGCACACACACTGCACACACAGCACATACACAGCACACACAGCACACACACAGCACACACAGCACATACACAGCACACACGCAGCACACACAGCACACACAGCACACACACACTGCACACACAGCACACACACAACACACACAGCACATACACAGCACACACAGCACATACACAGCACACACAGCACACACGCAGCACACACAGCACACACAGCACACACACACTGCACACACAGCACACACACAACACACACACAGCACACACACAGCACACACAGCACACATAGCACACACACAGTGCACACACAACACACACACAGTGCACACACAACACACACAGCACACACACAACGCACACACAGCACACATAACACACACACACAGCACACACACAGCACACACACAGCACACACACACTGCACACACAGCACACACACACTGCACATACAGCACACACACACTGTACACACAGCACACACACAGAGCACACACAGCACACACAACACACACACAGCATACACACTGCACACACACACAGCACACACAGCACACACACACTGCACACACAGCACACACTGCACACACACAGCGCACACACACTGCACACACAGCACACACACAGCGCACACACAGCACACACTGCACACACAGCACACACTGCACACACAGCACACTGCACACACAGCACACTGCACACATAGCACACACACAGCACACACAGCACACTGCACACACAGCACACTGCACACACAGCACACACACACAGAGCACACATAGGCTAGTGTGTCTTGTGGGCAGGGATTTGTCCTCCTGCCCCATATCCAGGCGCCCGTTCTGTTCAGATGACCCTCCAGGCTGCAGTCTCTGACTGCCAGAACTCATTTCCTGAAGCCCATAATGAAGATGATGTGCCTGGAGTGGGAGGGAGTGGGGAAGACACATTAAGTGACTTGTCCATTCCGGAACCAGACATTGGGCCTGTCCAGGAGGCAGCAGGCAACAAGGAGTCAGGCACGCACACAGCAGAAAGGTACGGTGGGGGCCGAACTGCTGGAGTGAGGAAGCCAAGCAGCCTGGATGAGGTGGGAGCTTTTAGTCTCTGCTGTCCTTGGTGAAGCTGACCTTGAGGTGCCTTTAGATTCTCCTGTCCCAGTTTGGTTACCATGGGAACTGGAGTAGTAGCGTCATTGCCATTACTGTGTTGAGGTGAAATGCCCCAGAATGCTGTGAATACGAATAACCTGGAAAGAAAGAAGAAACCATCTCAAATATTATTTTGCTGGTCACTTCCTCTTACTCTCAAGTTTCAAGAGTCCAATTTTGTGTTCCCCAGTGATTTTAGGATGTGAATTGGGAATATGCCTCATGAATTCTCTCAGTGTGCATTGAATCTTTACTGTTTTCCCAGCTGTAAGTGTGTGATAATTACTTATTGAGTGAATTCACAGGAGAGGGCGGGGCTCTGATGAGAACAATTTGATGCCTCTCAGGACATTCAGTCAACAGTTTAGAGCTCTTTCAGTTCTGGCCTCTTGCTGAAGCTGCCATCTGATCAAGTGACATCACAGCAGAGTTGCAAACTGCTGCTGACATGTTTCATTTTAATTTCTGGGTAAACGAAAATGACACATTTAAGAAAAGATACTTAGGACTATGCTGACTGACAGGCAGTGAACTTTTAGAATGAGCCTGGGACTGCCCGTCAGAATGTCGGACGATGGACAGACGTGGACTGAGCAATCCTTAATTTTAGTTTCTCGAGTGTTGCTGAAATGGTGGAGACAGCCGTCCAGTCTAGGTTCCAATCCTAGCCCTGTCCCTCCACCCGTGTGGGCACCTGGCATGTCTGAGTCTCAGGTCCTCATCTGTAACATGGAATGACAGTAGTTCAGTCTCATGGTGTACTGTGGGTGTAAAGTGGGCCAGCGTGCATAAGTGCTGAGGAAAGTGCCGGAACACAGCAGAGCCTGCATATCTTGCTGTTACCATTCTCATATTTTATTCATTCTTAGATACTTTCTCTTTTCCCATTTTGACATCGGTGGAATCCAGAGGATTCCCTGTCTTTTATATACACAGAATAATGTGGGTCCTGTAATAAACTCTGCCTTAATCGCTGAAACACGTTATTGCTTTCATAGAGGTCAGGCTCCTTACATGCCCAGACCCTGACTCCAGAGTCCAATTTTTTACAAAGCTAGAAATCCAGAATAAATTTGATGACACATTTGGGCACTGTGGTGCAGCTGAGTTGACACAGAAAATTAACCATCGCAGGGTCTTAAGGGACACTCCGAACACACCCTTTCCCTTCATCAAGTCTTGGGGGTTCCCTAAATTCTACACTGTAGTCACCTATTACCCTCATAACAACCCTGCACCATAAGTAGCCAAAAGAAACAAATGTCATAGCAAATGAATTCTTAGCAATCTTCAGAATGTCTTCATACTGTTCTGTCATTTTCCAAACATTGTGGAGTGTGCACAATGCTAAGATGGTTACGGTGTCACCAGGCAGCATAACATAGCTGGGCCGTCTTCATGCATGTGAGCTACTGTTGACAAAAACATCATTGAGGGATACACAACTTCCTTCTGCAGACATGTTTAGGTCTTTTGTGTCTCGAGGCAGTAGCATGTAGTCAGAAACGAGTGTCCAATGCATGATTCTCATGCAGGTTTATCTGTCTTTAACACATGCTTTCAAAGAGTAATACTAATGATCATGATCATTGTTGAAGTCTGACAGGGTGATGTGCTTCCGTAGCCCAGAGATGGGGCAGGGGTGGAGGGGGGACTTCAAATAGAAATAGGCAGATCTCTGAAGCTCAGTGACCAACCAGTCTAGCCAACCAATAAGCTTTAGGTTGAGTGAGAGACACATTGAGCAGATGAGGAAAGACACTCATCATGGCCCTCAGGCCTCCACATACATGCACATGGACCTATATGCACACATCATACTAAAAATCACACACACCATATACCAGACACATTCACTAATCACTGTTGTTACTACTGTTTTATTATATTTAATACTTACGCTATGACCTTTACAGCACTGTCCTAAGCACTTTCCCAGCATTAACTCTCTGAATTAACTCAATGTTCTATCAGCTGACCCCTCCAATGCAGAGGCAAATGTGATTAACAAGTCTTTGGAAGGTGCGAAATGTGCTATCAGCCTTGCCTGGGGACACACCTCCCCAGGAGGCCTCCAATCAGAGCTGAGCTCTCTTTTCCCTTGCCAGTCGGCTTCCCTACTGTTTTTTCTGAGCCGCTGATGAATCCCACCTCCTGGTGGACATGCTGGCTCTGCTGAGCCGCTGGCACCTCATCTGCTCTTGGCACCTGCTAATGGCTTCTGAGATTAGCGCCTGTCTCCATTTGACTCGGCTTTGATGAGCAGAAGAGGACAGGACAGGCACCATTGACACCAGCAACATGCCAAGCTCTCCCCAGACCTCGGTCTTGAACTCACGCTTTGTGTATCCTTCACACAAGAGCCAGAGATGTGCATTCAGTCACCAGGAAGTCTGTCTGCCTCTGAGCAGGGTGGAAATGAGCCCCCTCGTTTCCCTTTGGTTGACACTGTAGAGTTCTTTTTGGATAGAGTCCATTTCTTTTTCATGTCAGGTCGTATTTAAGTGCTGATAGAGTCACAAACAAAAAGCAATCGACACTCTGGCGATCAGGCCTTCGATATACCTAGAGGACCCAGGCTATTATTTGGAAAGATGTAGTGGGACAGAGGGAGCTTTGGGAGTTGGCTGGGCAACAGGACAAAGAGGATGGTAACCTCATCTGGAAGGTAGAGGAGGAAAGGGTGGAGATGGTGGATAAGGCCAGGCTAGAGGGAGGCAAGGCACTGGGAAGTGTCCCACAGCAGGCTGCCACCACTCTGCACGCCTGGATGGCACCCTTGATGACCCTTCTCTGTGCTGCTGCTTCCTCCTTCCTGGCAGGTTCCGTCTGTGTCGCGTAACGAAGGCACACGTTCCTCAGAACTTGTCCTTGGGTTGTTGTGTCATTTTGCAAACATCATGGAGAGTGCACAGTGCTAGGATGGCTGTGCTGTCACCAGGCAGCATAACACGCTGGGCCATCTTCATACGCGTGAACTCTAGCTGACAAGAGCATCGTTGAGGGACAGGTGACTTTCTGATTCAGACATGCTTAGGTCTTTCATGTCTCAAGGCAGCACCATATAGTCAGAAATTCTCATCATCTTTGCCCGCCCCACAATCCACAGACCCCCCCCCACTTCCCTAATTCATAACTTCCTGTCAGAGCCAACCTTTCAGACCCTTCCTCAAAACTTTTCCACTTGCACACCTCTGCCTCCTTCCAGCTGCTCAGCCAGCACTCCTCGCCCTGTGCTCCCTGCTCTGACCCCCGGTATGTGCTCCCTCCCCTCATATGGTTCAAACTGTGCTCAGCCTGTGCTCCCTGCCTGTCCTCAGCCTGTGCTCCCTTGCTTCCTTAGCCCGTGCTCCCTGCCTGTCCTCGGCCCGTGCTCCCTGCCTCTCCTCAGCTGTGCTCGTTGTCCTCAGCCTGTGCTGTCTCCATCAGTTTCATCTGGGAGGCATATTTCAGTTTTGCGGCTCTCCCCTCCTTTCTTAACAGCACAGACTCTCCCCACTCTGCCTTGCTCTTTGCCGGTCCCCACACCAGGCTGCACGGCCTCGCGTCTACCTCTCCGGCTGTTCTGCTCAGCCACTCTCCAGCTCACCTGGGAGGAATCACAGGTACTTTGCAGCCACATAGGAGAAATGCAGCTCAGCTCTTTCCCAAGTCAGATTTCTCCCTGGTGTTTTCTGTCTTATTAAATGTTCTTAACTTCAGCTGTTAAACCCCACATGTTCCCCCAAAAGCCTGTGTATTAAATACTTGCTCCCAGCATGAGGTTGTTGGGAGGGTAGAACCTAGGGAGGTGGGAAGGTGTTCCACTCGCTGTGGCTGTGCCCTCAAAGGAGACAAGGGGACCCCCAGTCTCTTCCTCTTGTTTGGTGTCTCTGTGACCTCGGTTGCACTGTTCTAAGCTCCCACATCGTGCATTGCCCCACACGACGGGAGCAGTCAATCATGAGCTGAAACTTCCAAAACTGGGTACCTAAATCATCCTTTTCTCTTTACAAGTTGATCGATTTCAGACATTTTTATGCCCAGGGAAGCCGACAGACACACCAGTTGCTTAGGCAGAGAGTGAGGGAGTCAGTCTTGACTCAATCCTGGTGTCTCATTCCTCTGTGGACTGCAGCTGTCGACCTCCCTCTCTATCTACCGATTCCTTCTGCTTCTCTGAGCCAGACTACTAATGTCTTCCCAACACCTGTGTTCTCTAACTGCCCAACCTGCACACCTGCCCTTCCTGGGGTCACACGCCACACAAATGGTACGAAGTTGTTAAGTTTCATTGTCGTTTCTCTATTTTAAAACCAGACAGGGGCCCTCTCATGATAGCCCCTCTTTGGGCCGAATCCCAGCCATGACCTACTGAGCTATTGGGCTGGCTCTGGAGACCTGGTCAGGTCCATCCTGTGGGGCCTCCACTTCTTCGGGTCACCTGATGAGCCCTTTCCCAGCCCCCACAGCCCACGCTCATTCCTTCTTCCTGGTCTTTGCACAAGTTGTCCCTTCAGTTCACGCGCTATCTTCTTTCTGTGCCTTTGCTCGAATCCCTCCTGCTCATCCTTCACGCTCACGTCCACTGGCCTGTCCTCAGGAACTAACAGTTAGTTCAGGGGCTGCTCAGCCCGGGCTAGTGTCCTGCTGTCATGTGCACTCTATTCAGAGCAGACCTGGAAATGCTAACTCGGTGCTAATTGCAGAATGACTTTCCACATGTCTCCCCAGCCCGGATGAGAAAGTCAGTCCATCTGTTGTCACTACTGTGTCAGAGGCACAGCCCGCACCCTCTGGCCCTCTGTTAAATCCCCCAGGGCACATGCCCCCTACACCAGCTACACCCTCAACCCCATAGATCTGTTCATTGTAATTTCTCTCTTGAAAATGCTGGGTGGCCTCCAGGACCCACGGCTCCCATCAACCTTTGCTACTTGGCTGGAAGGGGCCCTGAGAAGGTCAGACGAAGTAGCTGATGTCCAGCATGAGGGTTTTTGGAAATTCACACTTTGTTTCAAAAATTCATGTGACATTTGCATCGCAGTCTAAAACATCCCCTTCTAAAGCAGAAAACTAAAAACATAAAGGCCAGGAAAGCCGATGCTCACAATGTTGCTTCATGGTCACTGCCAAGCTCTGGCCCAGGCCACGCACCCCAGGGACTGAGTGTGGCTGTAACGGCAATGCACAGGTGCTGTGGATGGTCTGACCTGGTTTGCCTTAGGATTTCGCACAGTTCGTTCCTAGCTGGGTTTCATTGGTTTATTTGTTTTGTTTGTTTGTTTGTTTGTTTGTTCGTTTGTTGTTTGCCTTGCTGTGTAGTTCAGGCTTCCTTCGAACTCACGTTCTTCCTTACTCAGTCTCCTGCATGCCGGGATGACAGGTGTGCCCACCCCTCCAGTTAAACCACCCTGTCTCCCTGACGAGCCCTACCTTTCTGCTGGTCCTGCCACCAGGGAGCATATGACAGGTTTTTCTTCAGAGTAGCAGGAGCTTGCTCAGAGTGTTTGTGGAGCTGCCTCACCTCTAAAATTCAGTGGGAATGTGTGCACGGGGGAGCTGGCTGAATTAGCGACTGCTTGTCCTATAAGCACGAAGACCCGAGTTTGGCTCCCTAGCACCCCCGTGAAAAGCCAGAGGCGTAGTGTGGCACAGGTCTATCATCCTAGCCCCAGGAGGCAGAGACAGGAGAATCCCTGACCAGCTGGTCTTATCAAATCAGTGAACTCCAGACCAGAGACTGTTGAAGGAAGGAAAGGAAGGAAGGAAGAGAGAGAAAGAGAAAGAGAGAAAGAGGAAGGAAGGAAGGAAGGAGGAGGAGGGAGGGAGGGAGGGAGGGAGGGAGGAGAGGGAGGGAAAGGTAAGAAAAAAAGATGGAGGTAGGGGTAAAGGAGGGGTAAGGAGACGGGAGGGGAGGTGAGAGAGGGAGGGGTAAGGAAGAAAGGAGGGAGGGAGGAAGATGGAGGGAGGAGGAGGAAGGAAGGAAGGAATGAAGGAAGGAAGGAATGAATGCAGGACGTCAGGCATTCAGGTACTGCAGGACGTGCGGCAGGAAGTCCGGCAGACTGCCAACTTCAAAACATGAGAGTTAACAGAGGAAGGTACCTGACATTGACCTCTTGCCTCCACATATATGTGCATATACACATGCATCTACATACACATACTAACACATGTACATACCTCTTCTCTGTATTTTTCTCTCTTTTGCACACACACACACACACACACATACACACATACACACACACACCACACCACACACCACACACCACACACACACTCACATCTGAGGGAAATAATACTGACAATTTAGTCCCCAGAGCAATCTTCATGGGAAAAACATTGGTGGTAAATATCCAGGTTTCTTTTGTTCAGTTTGTTCTAACAACCATCTCAATGGATATTTGGAAAGATTCCCAATGTGTTTGATTTCAGTAGTTTGCATTCAGCCTGTGTTCTCCCTTCCCTTCTGTAACTATCCATCTCTCCATCTGCCCAGATCACCTTCCAAACAAACTGCTTGTGTACATCCAAAGCTTCTCTTCAACCTCTGGGAAACTCTTGGCAGCTGTAGGAAGCAGCTCCTGAGAATGAAATTCTGAAATGGGATCATGCGCTGGTTAGGGTTGTGTGTTAGTCATCTTTCTGCTGCAGTCACAAAATACCCAAGATAACCAACTTTGAAGGAGGAAAAGCTTATTTTGGCTCCTAGTTTCAGAGATCATAATCCATGCATGATCAGTTGTTGTACCGATTACTCTTAACTGTTGCTATGAGAGAACACCCAAAGTCAAATAACTTAAAGGATAAAAGGAAATTTATTCACCTTAAGGTTCCAGAGGGAAGATACAGTCTTTCACGGCAGAGGCAGCATGGCTGACTGGCCGAAGCTGGAGACAGGTTATGTCACACCTATCAGAGAGGCTGAGAGTTGCAAGACTGGGGAGTCTCTCTTCTTCTCAGTCTTCTGTTCTGTGGTTCCTTTTATCTGGTCCACTGCTGGGAGGTTCCAATGAGATCTATGGAGGTTACAATTGGATCTAGGGCTGGACTTTGTATTGTAAATTCGTTGATCCAGATAATCTCTTCAGGTGGTCTCAGCTGATCTTAGTTGATGCCAGGTATGTGAAGTCGACACCCAGGATTAACTACCACAGTTGGTTTTGTTACTGTGTTGAGGCAGCAGGTCACGGCAGATGCAGTTGACAATGTGACAAAGCGGAACTGCTCGCATCGCGTGAACTGGGAGCCAGGGAGAGAAAGAAAGGGAGAGAGGAGAGGAGAAAGAGAGGCAGAGTCGTGGGGAGCAAGACCCAGAGGTCAGTATCCCGGTAGTCAAATAACCAGACACGCCACCAAAAGATCTGATTCCCTTCTCCTAGGCCCCAGCTCCAAAATGTTCGACTTTTAAGTGAGTAGACAAGTCTGCTATAGAAATCGAGTTTAGGAAGAAGGATGAGGAAGGAAGATCTACAGGCTGCGGAAGATCCAGGAGCGCTGCAGACTGTGAATCAAGCTTTCAACACCTGGATCTTCAAGGGTGGACATTCAAAACTCAAACTCCAGCAGGTGCAGCACTGCCTTTTACAGGTGGTGTGCGAGGTAGTGCGCCGTGGGAGACTTTCTGAGCCAGTGCTGGTTAGTGATAAGCTACAAATACTGAGAGGCCCAGCAGTCAGGCAACCACAGCTTCAGCACACAGAAGGCCTAAAGGCAAGGGGAACAACAATGTCTGTGGAGTTGCTGGTCTTGTTCTCTGTCCTGGGAAATTCAGCAACAGAGAAAGACATGCTCAAGCCCGCCAACCATCAGTCCAAGACATGGCTCAAAGCCAACATGACTCTTGGGCATGGGCTGTGCAGAAAATGAGCTCAGGATCTGTTTGTTAAGTCTCTGCTGAGACCAAATACACAGGCCCTGTAAATTCCTATGCTAAAGTTAAGGAGTTGCTGGGCAAGGATGAGACCCCCAAGGTTTGGAATGACTCATCTGTTGTATCCTCCAGGAAGAATATGACAAGTCATGGGTGGGCAAATGCGTAGAGGCAATGAATGAAATACTAACCTAATCAGGAGTGGGTAGATGGACCCTTGCTTGGGTGAGTGACAAGTCTACGTGGAATGTGAGGGAGGAAGAAGAGGGATCAAAGAGGAATATCCTCAGACTGCAGGAAGCTGTGAACACTCTTGGTCAGTTCCAACGTGAGACTGTTTTCAAAGGACACCTGGCTGGCATTGCCAGGTGCTTGAAGGCACCTGCAGTGGGAGACTGTCAACCTACTCACTCCCTGGGACTAGTTTTAGCATAGTAAATCTTAACTCCACTTTTTGGATTTTTGTCCTTATTAAAATTTCATATATGTATATAATGCATTTTGATCATATCTACCCCTCTCTCTTCCTTGGACATCCCTCCTTACTCTGTGTGTGTGTGTGTGTGTGTGTGTGTGTGTGTGTGTGTGTGTGTGTGTGTGTCTGTATGTGTGTGTGTACTTTTAGTGTTGCATATGTGAATATACTGAATTTATGATATTTTTAGCCATTAACCCCCTAATTCCGTCTCCCTTCCTTTTCCCCTTGCAACCTTTTATTTCCCTTGCCTAACTCCCTTCTATTTTCACGTCTTTTCACATGTATAGCCCGCTGGGTTTCATTTGGTTTGCTTTCGATGACATATGCCTGAATGCTTGCTGAATCAATTATCAGCAGGTATATTGTTGTTTACCTCCATATTGTAAAGGAGGTTAGGAATTCGGAGCTCAGTCACTAGATAGACTGTGGATCCAGGCTTTAGTCCAGGTCACCATGACTGTGGAGCCTCAGGGAAGCGGCGCCACTGCTGAACATGCCACACAGATGCTGCAGGACTGGTCACTGGTGGACAGGAGTGAAGTGTATTCAAAGTCTTGGTCCCTGTGACAGTGCCAGGAGTCTAGAGTCCAGGCCCGCTACCGAAGGCAATGCGAACACAGGAGGACAGTTCGCATCACAGCCACAGCTGACATCCTGTGGCCAGCCCGTGGGGAGTCAGAGCTTGTGAGCTGGAAGTGATGGTGTTGCCCAGTTCTTTTTTCTCCCTCAGTGCAGATGCAGTCACGCGCCACCGCAAGGCCAGCCTTGAGCAAGCAGGGCCAGCCTACTGTGCCGCTCTGCCCTGTCCTGTTTTGAGACGCAGCTGAGTATCCATTTCTGCTGCCACGTCCAGGGCAGATGCTGGCTGCGGTGCCCCATCTTCCTGGGAGAGCCAGGAGCTCCCACCAGGACTGCACCTGGTGGACGCCAGGCAAACAAGGTGCAGCTCTGAGTGCATTGGGCCTCATGCTCACTGCTGACAATTCAAGTTAGGATGTACTTGCACCTTGAAGGAATCTTAAAAATGAAGTAGCCCTCGACCACCATACATCCACTTCCTGCCAAGGTTGATAGTGGACCAGCATACCTCTGACTCTAGTTTCCAGATGATCAAACTCAGGATTACATGTCAGTCCTCCTGGGCTGGGGTCTTGACAACATGGTGAGTTGTCCTCGTTCAGCATTGTCTTTGGGTAACTCTTGTGTATGGTTACAGCTGTGTGAGGAGGCTCAGAAACAGTACTGAAGACTATTGCCCTATCATTAGTTACAGCCTCTGCTTCACAGGTAGAGAGGACGAGTACATGAGAAGCAATGTAACTCCTGCAGAGTCATGCTTTCTCATTTCTGATTGGTTAGAATCTGAAATGTTCCCAATAGGCTTGCCTGCCAGAACACGTGCTCTTCCAGCTGGTGGTGCTGTTTTAGAAACCTTAAGAAGTGAGCCTGACTGGCAGACGGGCTGATAGGGGTGAGCCCTGGGGGTTATGCAGCCCAGCCCTACTTCCAGCCAAGCTCTCTGCCTCTCAACCTGATGAGATGTGAGAAGCGGAAGCTTGGATCTCCCAGCTTCCAGAATTATTAAGAATTTCATTGTTGCTCAAGCCCCCCAAATCTATGGTATTCTAATATCACCCCAAGATGACTGAGACACCTTCCAAGGCCAGTCCCAGGACAAATCCCTTAAGCTGCATTTGTCAAACATTTTATCATGATGATAAGGAAAGCAACTAATACAGTGTATTGCTATCCATAATAGAAATGTTTGCACTGACGCTATTTATTTATGGGAGAGAGAAAGAGAAAATGCAACACATGCCATAGCACACGCGTGGAGGTCAGAGGACAAGTGTCAGGAATCAGTTCTCTCTTTTACCACGCGGACTTTGGTGATTAAACTCACCAGGTTCCGGTCACCTTTGCCCATCTTGCCAGTGTTGCATTTATACTCTTGTATATTATCTTTTTCTATCATTCCTCTGTCATAAGAATAGCACTAGAACCTAATTTACCAAAACTGTCTCTCAACTGACTGTGCACTGAAGTGGACAGGTCCCAGATTCAGTAAAAAACACAGCATACCTACTTGCATTTGAATTTCAGGTAAGCAAGAGTGAAATATTTTACTGTAAATATGCCTCCAAATATTACAAGAGATATACTTATATTAGAAGATTACTCACTATTTATCTTAAGCTTTCATTAACTGGGAATATCACAGTTTTACTTGCCTAATCTGAAAGTTGGCGTCCCTCTTAGTGGAATGTTTGTCATCTTCTTTCACGGGTGGTCTGAGACTGGCCTTGGGAGGCATCTCAGTCTGCTTGAGGTGTTATTATAGAATACCATAGACTGGGTGGCTTAAGCAACAATGAAATTGTAGTGGAGACTGGGAAGTTGAAAGTCAAGGTGCCAGGAGAGTCTGCGTGGTTTGAGGACTGGCTTACCTTACCTTCACAGAGTGAAGGGGACTTGCATCTTTTTTCTCTTCCTCTTTCACTTTTTTCTATTCATTGACACTTTCATATACAAATATAATGAATATATGTGTTTTCACCTCTTACTACCCAATCCCAATCCTCCTCCTGTCCTAGTTCATACTTTCTCCTTTCTGGCCAACCTCACTCCTACTTTCATGTCTTTTGCATATGTGACTGAGTTTCACCTGGGATGCCTGTACTAGCAAGTCCCCAAGTCCTCACTGGGGTATTGCTCACGTTTCAGTGGGTGAATCATTGAATAAAGAAGTTGCCCTTTTTCCTGTCTGGCTTTAACTTTAAATAGTATCTTGAGGAAGTGTGGTACTTCTTGCATCTCTCCTACTTTTAATGAGGGTCTTGGTTCCACTTGTGAGGATCCCACCTCATGATATCATTCAACGCTGATCACCTCCCAAAGATCCCACACCCCCAAATATGATCATCTTCAGCCTGAGAGAGTTGGGGGTGTGTGTGAACATTCATCTACAGAAGGCAAAAACAATGCAGCATACAAACCAAGAATGAGGAGGAGGAAGGGGAAGAGAAAAATCAGCTAAATACTATAAGGAAAGAAACCCCAGGAAGAAGCCAGTTGGAGGGGCTGATGCAGGTCTGGAGCCAACAGCCTGTCTAGAGCTTTCTTAGTGACTACCGTCCTGGCGCACCATGGAGAAGGAGTTGAGAATGTAGGTGGTGGATGTAGACAGCCAATTCCTAGCATCACATTCACACACAGTCTTGCTTCCTCTCCTCCTGGGCATGGGCTTTGGATGTGCAGGGCTGCTGGCCTTCTGCAGAACTACTTCTGCAATGAGGATCTAATATAGTTGGCTCAGCGTGTGTGTCTGCTGGGGCTGAGGTCATGGCTTTGCTTTATAACCATGGCAAACAATTTTCCAGGGTTTTTCTGTGGGAGGTTAATTTATTATATTCTTCTATTGTGGCTAATGTCCACGTGTCTCCTTCATATTTGAGTAAATTTAGCAATGCAAAGTAACTGTCTGGTGCATGAGCAAATGGTTCCACTGATTGCCCATGTGAGAAAACAGGTTCTTTGTAAAAGTCCCTGTGGGTTCCATTCCCATGATATGTGAACCCCACCTCCATTGTTCCTCACAAACCAAAAAGGAGGGGGGCCTCTTACTCTTTTAGAAAGGATCTTCACATGCCCCGTATCCAAGAGAAGTAGAATCACTCTTGCCCAAGACAGCATTCTGTGCACACAGTTCATGTGAAGTGTGGTGGGCTTTTGTCTCTAGTGCCTATCACAATCCCTGTGCAGGGACCTAGTGTAGTACTTGGCTTGGAGTTGACCACACATGTAGTCTGTGCTCAGGAAACAACTGGAGATTACATGAATGAGTGAAAGAATCCTATTAACATGGTAGGGCTGGGATGTGAAGTAATCCCCCAGCTTGATTTATCATACCATATTTGTTCTGAAGACCTTAGGAGAGAGAGCCTAGCTGGAGGAAGCACATCACTGGGGGGTATATCTTTGGAAGCTGTGTCTGGTTTTGCTCCACTCCCCTGTGTCTCTCTGTCTCTGCTTCCTGTCTGCCATGGGGTAGGTGATTTTGCCACACAGTCCCTCCATCACAATGTCTCAACACAGGCTCAGAATCAGTGATGCTGAGGACTGTGGGCTGAAGCCCGAAACTGCAAATCCAAACAAAGCATTTCCCCCTTTCACTGTTTTCCTCAGTTACTTGTCATGAACACAACCTAGGTATGTTGTAAAGGAAGAGAAGCACCCTGGGCGGGGGAAGAGAGGAAGGTCTCTCAGTCAGCTTGTTCCACTTGGAGGAACCACTACAAGCAGAAGTAGAAGAGGTGTGACTATCTGGACCCCAGGAGCTCAGCCGTAAGAGGGAAACACTGGCAGAATGAAGTAAAGGAGGAAGGGGCAAGGGGGGCCAGGGCGAGGCAGAGCAGGCAGGGACAACATCATTAATGCTGGATAGTAGGGGTGTGACCTTGCAGGAGGGGAGGGCAGAGAAAGGGGTGCTGCTCTTCTGTGTCCATCCCAGCTCCTTACCCTCTGCCCGAGTTAGTCAAGGGGAGAGGAGCAGTGTTTACAGTCCACAGAAACAGATGCATCCCATCAGGCTCCCTGAGCATCCTGGAAATAGTTCTCACCTATCTTCAGCAGAGAACACATACAGAGGCCAGATCCAAGCCTGTGCACTGGGAAGGCAGCTCTCCTTCCAAGACGGGCTGGGCGAAAGCTTGGAGGAAAGGGCCTGTAGTACCCCTAGGCTGTCATGCACGTGGGCGTGTGAAGCAAGGGAGACACACTGTGGTGGGTGCAACACGCTCAATGTCTGGCCACGGGTTTCTATTTATAGCGTGAATAGAAATTAGTGAGGGAAGCAAGGGTGACATCCATCAATTCACAGGTCAGTAAGGCAAAAGTGAGCTGTGGATCTTGAAGAAGAGCGGATCCCTTTGTGTCTTTGTTCTTAGAGTGGGACCGCTGCCATCTGGCTGGATTTTTTGCTAGAGAAACCTTGGGCAGCACTGTCCCAGCTCTCCTAAGTAGGGCAGGGTAGCAGTGGTCTCCCACATATGAAAAGCACCCTCATCAGATGCAAAGACTATTTCTTTAGTGAATGAAATGAATAGTATAGAACCATTCAAGGTATCATTGAAACTATAAGCAAGCCTGCTTCTGAATTATCTTCCAGAATAAGCCTCTCTAGGCACAGTAAATAAAAACCAAGGGGAATGGGGTGGAGAAGGGGCAGTGATGGAGGAATCCAATTTTATGCAAACTCTTAATGATCAAAGCTCTCTCTGCCCATGGATAGTTTCTTAAATTTTCCTCTGAGATCTCATATTGCAAAAGGAGTCATTTCATTTGATACGCCCTCTGCCCACCAGCTCTTTCCTAAGATTCAACCGTCTTTTTTCCAGTTGAAATGGAAATGCAAATCTGTAAGGAGAATATGGAAATACACTCTTTTAAGCTCACGATGTGTCAGACATCACAATAGAAACCAGGAGTTTAAAGGGATGCTTCAGAAATGAAAATAAGGCTTTTCAGTGGGCAGTGGAAATCAAAGGAAACTGAGGAGCTACCATGTAAAAGGAACTAATTAGGAGAAAAAGTCAGAGCATTCTAGATGATGTGACTCCTAGAGAAAAAGAAACATAGGTCATATTCAAAGAGGAGAGGAAAAGTCAGAGCGGAGCCCATGGAGTTGGGTGGGTTCCTTCGTGTGGCCAGTCTACGGCCAAGGTGTGCGCCTGGACAGGAGGAGGAGAGCTGCTGTGGGCGCTTTGAAGGTGGTATTCTTCCTGGGAGGGCAGAGCTGCAGCGCTCAAGTGCCCCTGAGGTGCATTTGCCTGACATTTGTCCAACAGCTCTCTGCTCAGCATCTGGAATCACAGAGTTCTCAGAAGCATCGACTGCCCTGTGATGCTTGGGAGAATCTTTCCCAGCTGAACATTTTGGAGAGTTCTGCAAGGTGATGGGTGTGGAAATGTTCCCTTCTGCTTACTATACAGACTCATCTCTTTTAGTCCATACCTTGCCTGAGGAAGCTCACTGGGGGGTCATGTTAGGCTACCTTAGGGCCACCTAGATACATACTCTGCTTTCTTGTAGTCTCCTCTGGGGGCTCAGCTTCAAGTCCCACTTAATACCCAACCCAGACCTTTTGTCCTTGAAGATCTATTATTTAGATGAATATTATTTATTTTTACTCTTTACATAAATACCATAAATTCGTGTCATCTCACTCTTATTACCCAATTCCATCCCCTTCCTGTTCCAACTGAAAACCTTCTTCCCAACCAGTCTATCTCTTACTTTCATCTTCTTGTGTGTGTGGGTTCTCTGAGTTCATTTGGGTAGCCTATACTGGCACGTGTCTAACTACTTGCTGAGCAGAGAGCTGTTGGATACTGTTTCCTGAGTACATCATTGAAAACTCAGTTCCTTTCTCCCTGCTTGTATCCGGCATTAGCCTTCCATAGTTTCTCAGGTAGGCACGGTGCCTCTTGAGAGCTTTCCCCTTCCATTGTGAAATGCTGATAGACCAAATATTATGCAGTCTTGTGTAGTAGACACAGTTACAGTGTGTTTATGGGTTAAGCAGCTCTGTCTTGTCCATAAGATTCTGTCTGACTGAATCCCTCTTTATCCTCTGCCCCTTACATTCTAACTGCTCCCTCCTTTTCCCTGAGAGGGGGTAATTTAAATGTTCCCAGCAGTCCACAGTTGCTTATTGTCTACAATTTGGGCAGTTGTGATTCTCTACATTCAATACCTTTCTTTGCAAAAGGAAGCTCCTAGTTTGAATGCTGAGAGCTCCCCTAATCTATGGTTATAATAATAAGTGTTTAGATGGCATAGGTGGATATATTTGAATGCCTCTTTTCAAGTGTCCTCATATTTATGCATGCACATTTAGGAGCTCACACATGCACATTTAAGAGTTTGGACTGAAATTAAACTCACAGAGGTCTCCGCTACTCTGAATCAGATTCTACTATGGTGCAGTCAGGCTTAGTGACCTGCAAACCCTGGTGCCTGAGTGCGTCCAGTACTGCTCTTGACCCTGTCTCTAGTCATTCTGCAAGTTATTCCTTACACACTTTCTCAAACCTACCTACTCTGCTCTGCTGCCATCTTAGTCCAATTCACCATCACCGTTTGCCGTTTCCAATCCATTCTCCATGCTCAAGCAGGACAACAGCTGAAGACCTCTCAGCGGATTCCATTGCTCTGAAGGCTGCAATCAAAATCCACACACTGTCATCAAGGCAGCTTTCACTGGCCCAGGCTGCTGCCCTCTGGCCTCTGCTCACTGAGCTTCAGTCTCACGCCCTTGCTGTGTGTCCCTCTGTTAAGCGAAGGGACATCTTTCTCAAGAATCTCCCTGTGCTCAGGGACTGTCACTGCTAGTTAGCTCCACTTACCCTTCAGAGCTCAGCTCAAGGGTGCTTCAAAGTCCATACTTTTTCTTTTCTTGTGTGTGTGTATGGCATGCAACCGTATGTGTAATTGGTGTTTGGATGTGGAAAAATATACATACCTATGCGGGCATGTATAGAAGAAGACACCTGAGTGTGTGTGCCTGTGGAGGCCCAAAGGTGACATTGAAAATCATCCTGGATTGCTCTGCCTCCTTATTACTTATTATTCCTTATTGCACAGTTCTCCTTCCAGGGCCAGAATTTCAAGATGCAGTTATTTCCATCCAGCATTTTTACATGGAATCTGGGGATCTGAACTCAGGTCTTTTTGCTTGGGAGACAAAGGCTTTAACCCAAGCCATCTCCCCAGCCCTGCGGACTATATTTTTTTTAAATTTCTTTATTATTGATTATTTATTCAATTGTGGGTATATGCATGTGTGCACATGTGTGTATGTATGTGTGTGTATGTATGTGTGTGTGTGTAGAACCACGGACAAATTTCGGAACCACCGTGGTCCGCCTTCACCTCCTCCTTGTTAACTCTGCCCCGGGATTCACAGGCTCCACCCTACCAGGACCAGAAACACAGGCTGCCCCTGCTTCTGCCTGGCATCTATACATGGGGTCTAGGATCCAAACTCAGGACCTTCCACCTGCAAGGCAGAGGCTTAACCCCTAAGGCACCTCTCCAGCCCAGACTATATTTTGTACTTCTATCACTACTAGTTGTATGTGTGTGTGTGTGTGTGTGTGTGTGTGTGTGTGTGTGTGTATACACTTTTACTCCTAGCAAAGGATTATCTGACACTGCGTGTGAGCTCATTGTTTCAAGCCTGTCTCCTCTACTGGGCTACCAGGTTTCTTCCACTCATGGTTGTATCTCCCATCCTGAGTCCCAGGTCTGTTCCCTGTGCTCTCACCCCCTGGACTGGGCACGGCAGGGAGAGCTGCTTAGTGCTGGACTGTAAGCAAAGCCTGCCATCCCCAGTTCTGGAGTTTCGAATTGGGAAAGGCTGCCTCTTGCTAGGCAAGAGAAGGCAGAGAGAACCCTTAAAGTAGTAGGCTCAGGATGAGGACCACCAGGGTCTCACCCCAGGTTTGTGGACAAGTGACCGTGGTTCCTTTCTTCTTTTCCATTTGGAGCATGAAAACACCTGAGGACTTGAGTTCAGAATCATAAAGAAAGATGGAGGGACACCCAGACCCCCTCCAGCCAGAAGAAGCTCAGTCAGAACCTTCAGGAAACAGATCAGCTTGCCACCAACCACGGCCCCATCCCACAGAGGACATCACATGTCCTGCTCAGAGTAGTTCCAGGAATCCCAGCAAGGACACCGTGTGTTCTGCAAGAGGCAGCTGTGGAACAGGCGTGGGCTCACCTCCTCTCTTGAGCATAAATCATTAACACTGGTGGACTAGGAAATGACTGATTGATTTCAAAGACAGAAGCATAAGTGTTCAGTCTTTTCTTTCAGTAATTTTCTTCTTGGGTATATTCATATATTTTATAGACAATTGTTCTTATCTATAAAACAATACTGTTTCAAACAAAAAAAAAAAAGGAAAGCAAATTCGTCAATGAAATGCCTCGGAGCAACCTGTGTGGACCCTTCTGTGGAGCACAGCTGAAGCTCTCAAAAACGCGGACGCAGCATGGAATCTTATTCGATTTTGCTTCCCCAGATCCTGGCAGGATGCTAGGAACACAGAGGGAGTCAGCGAATGTCTGCAGGCTCTGCCAGTGAATGATTTGTTAGTCTGGCCTAGAAGGACAGCCCGGAAAAAGCTTCAGGGGTAACCTAATTTTACTAGCAAAGAACCAGTCCCTAAGTCTTCCCTTCTCCCCTGAAAAGGATTTGTTTGGTGATGCGTGCGTGCATGCGTGTGCACAGTGCATGCATGTATGGGATGTGCAGGGTCATATGCCCATTCGTGCTCTTGTGAGGACCAGAGGTTGATGTCAGGTGTTTTTCTCAATCACTCCCCACCTTTTTTTTTTTTTTTGAGACAGAATCCCTCGAATCCCTCATTGAACCTGGAGTTCACCGATTGACTCAACTAGGTGGCTGATGTTTCCCCCAGAATCCTCTTTTGTCTTCCTCCCAGTCCTGGGATTTCAGGTGTATGCTACCATCCCTGCTTGCACGGAACTTGAACCATCTCTCTGGTTCCCTGTTGGCTGTTTTTTCTTCTTGTTTTTCTTCAATAAACACCCAGCTAGGCGTGGTATCAACCAATGTGATCCCAGGCCTCAGGAGGCACAAAGACACATACATACATTCCATCTCAGAGTGGGATCACAGTGCATGACCTTTTGATAAATCTTTCCCCTTGGAGTGACATCTAAGTCCTCCCAGACAGACTTAGACTGTCTGCTTCCTCCCTTTGGGGCTGCAGCCAGCCTGGTTCTCACTCAGATTCTCTCTTGTATCCTCTACAGCAGAACCTTCTGTGCACTCCCTCCCTTTTCCCCACTGTCCAGAATCAAGAAGCCTGCCCACTGAACCTAGTGACTCCAGGCCTCCTTAAACCTCCCTCCTCTGCCACTACAGCAGGTCCAGTAGAGAACCTGTCCCGGATTCCCCCTTTTTTGACTTAGCACTCTGTGAGTTTCCTTCTTTATTGGAGCCTGTAGTTCTTTTATTTGTGTGTCTTTTCTATTCCTAGTCATCCATGCTCCTTGCTCAACAATAAATTCTATGGTGGGCAAGAGAGCATATCATCTTTGTTAGGGTATGAATATTTATTTCATCCCCAGATCTGCATGTTATCACCTCATCCCTAAGGCATTAGAAGGTAGACAGAGTAAGTCGTGAGAGTGGAGCCCTCATGAGTGGGATTAGGGGTGAGGCGCACCTGAGGAGACAGCGCCTTCTTCCGCTCGAGGATGTACAGACGTTATTAATGAGGAACAGGCCCTCATCAGATGCTGACTCTGTTGGTGCTTATCTTGATGCCTCGGCCGTCAGCATCGTGAGCCATAAATTTTCTTTGCTTCCATATCACTGGGTCTGAGGTATATTTGTGACTGTATCTGGAATGGACTAAGAAAGCATTGACCACTGCTGAGTTTATAGCGTCTATTGCTTTTGGAACGTAGTGAGAACCCAGCAAGTATTGCTAATATGGTATGTGCTAGGATTTGGACTCAGACTCTTGCTTGAGCTCTCCCACTGAGTTGCAGCCCAGACTGGCCCCATGTTTTGTGATGCTCACTTTTCAACCTCTACTGTGTTGGTATGCCCAGCAAAACTCGGCTGAACCCAGAGGAAATAGGATGGATAGCTACTGGGTAGGTGCTCGGGCTCTCCTGCTATGTGGGACTCCGGGGAAACATGAAGACAGGAATAGCTCACCCAACAGGGTACCATCCTTATGTTCAGAAAGGTGCCGAGGACCTCTGAAGATGGTTGTGTTGGTGGGAAGGAGTCTAGCTTGGTACCTCATCTGAAGAGGAGGGCAGGAGAGGCTGTGCCAGTGCCTTACTGAAAGAGAATGATGCTGGAAGCTAATGGCTCTTTCCTTCCGTGGAGGCACAGTCAATTCAGGGAGCATACCTCATTCTTTTCCAGTTGTCTCCATGGACCAGGGCCAGTGTGTTCTCCTCCATGGGGAGAACAGATGGCAGATGAATTCCTGAGTGAACCCAGCTGCTGTCTAGGTAACAGCACGGTTAGGAGAGGAAACACGACTGACTGGGAGGTTCAGATCACACAGGGCTGGCTGCAGCTCTTCCATGAGCATGTTTATTTCGGAGGCGATTCAGAATGTGACAGAGACATTAGCGAGGGCACGCGAGAGATCTAAGTGCATGGGTGTCATGGTTTGAAATGTGAGTTGTCCCCCACGGGTCCTCATGTGTTTGAATCCTAAGCTGTTGTCAGAGATTGGGAAGGTCATGGCACTTTAGGAGGTGGAACCTTGCTGGAACATCACAGGGGTGGCCTTGAGGTTGGTTGGTCCTTCCCTGTTTCCACAAAAAGTCTGCTCTTGCAGTTTGCAGTTAAAACCTCTCTTATCCTCCATGACCTCCACGATGGACGTGACGTAAGCCACGTCTGCCAACTAGCCATGTCTTTCCTGCCATGTGGACTATATCTCTCCTCTGGAACTGTAAGCCAACTAAATCTCCCCTTCTCCCTTGCTTGAGTCTGAGTGGTGCTTCACATCAGCACGAAGAGTAATGTCTTTGATAGGCAGATGTCTCAATTACTTTCTTATGACCAGTACCCTCTCTCAAAATGACCCTGACTCTCTCTGTTTCTGCTCTTACCATTTGAGAAGAAGGAAGCTCAATGCCCTGGCTAAGGTGCCTAACTTCTCATCTATTCCACCCCTGGGATTTGGGGTGCTTTCTTCTAGCACATGGAAGCCAAGGTTATTTGAATACCAGCTTCCGAGAAAAGTCAAAAAGTCTCTTAAAGGAAGCAAAGCAGCCCATTTCTATTTCCCAAATTCCTCTCTAGACATCTGGTCACCACACAAGTCAACACAGCTCACCACTGGGCTTTACCAGGATTTAAAGATACACTTGTATGTCCCTAGTGCTGGTTTGATTGGCTCAGGCAGAGAACAACTTCTGGGCTTGCTTTTCTAAGGATAATGCTGTGATATTTGCAGAATTCAATACTTGTATCTAGTGCCCCTTCCTCAATTAGCAACCTGGATTTGACTGGTAGATATGCCATCGAGTTCTTTGTCCCTGACTTTATTTGTATCCACTCTGCAAGGATCCCCAGTTACTGCTGGCAAACAGAGGCATCCCCATTGGAAAGCTGACTATTCCTAGAGCTTCCTGGTCTACACCTGCGTCTACATCTTCCATTACCACCATGAGGGTGCTGTGCCCTTAGGAGCACCAGGTGCTCTTGCTTACTGCTGATGGAGAAGCTCTGTATCTGCTGGCATTTGTCAATCAGGTGGTTTGCTTATGTCTGGTTACCTGGGATGGATACTGTGCTAGACAAGGGATATCTCTCTGCACACTGCAGGTCACACCGCCTCAGTCCCGGCTTACAGTACACTTATGTTAAATCAAAGCCCTGGTCCGCCACTTTGTTTCTTCAGTGGTGTTTAAGAAAGGGATCTCTAGCTAACTAGTGTGTCTTCATGATGTCCATTGGATGACCAGGGCAGGAAGAGATGCCCACTGTCAAGTTCCTAGGCTAATGACACGCTCAATAGAAACCTTCAGTCTTCACTAGAAGAGTCCCAAATCCTTTGCCAACATTAACTGCCACAGCCTCCGCTAGCCTCTTTCTTGCTTGTTTTGGGGTCTCGGTCATTTTATGAAGGTCTGCCTTGCATGCAGACTGTCAGCCCCAGGCTCTCAACAGTGGGCATTTTTGAAATTCCTCCAAGGAAGAAGACACTTTATAGTTACTCATGACTTAGGCAAGGTGGATTCTAAATGTTTAACAATAAGGGCAAAGTGAAAGCTTCTTGGGGGTAGAGGGATGAGCTGATATAGTAATCTCTGCTGCTAGGGCTCTGTCTTCGTTGCCATCATGAACTGCATGTTCCACTGTGGAGATGGATACCCTGATATCTAGGGCGGCCATGACTCTCCGGGCGCGCCCTTCTTAACCTTGTCCCACACATCCATCCCCACAATAGCCTAGCTACTGACAATGCACGTCGAGACCAACAGAAACTAGAGCAAATGTGCTCAAACTGGGAAGCCCATGCCTTCTAGTTTAAAGGAGGAAGAATTCTCTAAGGTCAAGTCACTTTATTAGGTGAACTTTTTAGTCATGTAATGGTCCTTTTTTTATGAGAAGGTTGACAAATCTTAGACAATGAGGAAGAAGGTTTGACGCCATGGTTTTAGGAGATGTTGTTAGAAAAGAGCAAGCCCATCAGGGTAAGTGGCCTCTCCCAAAAGCCTCTCTTCCCTGCCTAGTCTCTTCATAGCTCATTAGTTCTCTGGTTGTTACAGAAAGGTGCTTCCTAATTATCTTGTCACAAGAGAGTAAGAACTGCTGCTGGTGGAAGGAGGCCTGAGCTCCGTAGCATAGCATAGCCCACACCATTGTGAAGGGCGGGACTCTCCTTATACCCACAGCTCAGGACGAGGGTGTTAGTGCAGGATGATGACCTGGGAAGTTATCCTGCCTCTCATCTGTGGGACCCCTGTGACCTGTAGAGGTTCCCTGGTAACAAAGGGCTCCAGAAATCTTCTCAGCAGTGTGTTGAGAATCAAGTGCCTGACTTGTGATAGATGCTTAGCTTCTGGTACACATGCAAAGATGATTCCAGAATGTCGTCTTAGAAGACAACAGGTATAATGTCTGCTTTTGATCAATTTCAATGCAAGCAGCTTCAGATTCTGTGGTCTTTATCTCACATGAGTCACATGTCTGAGACCCGCTGAAGACAGTAGATGTTAAGAAATGTGCATGAAGATATGAGTTGCTACCAGTGACAATCAGGGAAGTTATCCTCATATAGACGGGGATTCTTCTCTTCCACCAGAGTCAGTTTCTTCAGCCAAAGAAGCAGAGGGGAATGACCCAAATAGACTCTCTGACTATACAATCCAGTGGAGGGTACATCCAAAGGGGGAGGCAAGGGCAGTGCCCTTTCTGTCCTAAACTGGGAACAGGATCCTGTGGCAATGTTGGAGGAACCTAACAGATGTTAGATTGATGGATAAAGAGAACCAATAGGAAGGAACTCATCTTCTTGACTTTCTGGTAGTTTCTGTAGCATGTAGAGAAAGGGATGTTTCCAGAGAAAAAAGGCATAAGAACGAAGGCAGGAAGACAATGCCTCAAATTCTGAAGGTATCATACGTGTGCTCTACTTTTGGGGTTTTGGAGAAGCCAAGGCTTTTGGGAATCACTGTTGGTCTCATCTTACACCCTACTTCAGCTTTGTGTGGCCCAACAGGAGTGATGTGAGCTCAGAACCACCCAATAAGGACCAAGTGGTTTGTCTGTGGAAGCAGTGATTTGATAGTGGACCATTAAAGTTGCTGGGCACTATCAGATTCGGCACTTAGTAAATTCCTGTTTATTCAAGAACTTTGAGAAAATGATCTGAAGAACTTTTTAAACATTAGTGAAATCATTGTTCACAAAGATGGAGATGTCCTTGGTATATGATGTTAGCCTTCTTACCTTTAAGTAGCCATAACAGGAGCTAGAAGAGGCAAACTAGGTTAGTAGTTTCCTAATCCCAATGCACATTGAGTCTCTGGTCTGTGAATGAGTATCTTTAGGTAGGAGTGTGTTGATCCATCCCTCTTTGGTGGCCTATGTAACTTCTCATTGGCAGTGGCCCTGGCTCCTGGGGGCCACTAGCAATGAGAGAACTGAAGGAGTCCTCCTGGCCAGTTGAGGGCATGTTTCCTAAATGTGAGCAAGGCAGATGTGAAACAGAAGCCAGGCCTGCTACTTCTTATTCTTATCTAGATGCCTCACTGTGGGTCCTAACTGACTGGTTGTAAAGACAGGCTACATAACTTGCAGGGGGGGTGGTGGTGGAACTAGCCTAACAGTGTCAGCTTGGGATCTGGAAGCCTCCTCTCTCTCTCAACGTGTACTTCACTGAGCTGATCAACTGCTCCACTCAGCCTCCATGTGGCAAGAGTAAAGTCTCAAGAGCTGTTGATTTCAAGACTCTTCTCTGCTCTTACCTTCAGCATGGTATCCCTTTTCCCAGTGTTCCCATAACTCTTTCCTCTCCTGTTCCCAAAGTGAAGAGGAGGCAGACCTTCTGCTTGTATTCATCCCCTGGGCCACCAGGCCTGCCCCACCCCTGACGGCCCAACCATCTTGTTGGTGCTGCCCTGGAGGAGGTCTAGTGACTTCTCAATCTAGCCTGAGGCTCGGCGGTGCAGGATCCCTTTGCTCACCCAGAAGTCCCAAGGCAACAACTGAGGCAGATGATTTTTTGTTATTGTTTTTTAGACAGGCTGGCCTCAAGTGTACAGTTCTCCCACCTCAACCTCCCAGTTGCTGCTAGGATTTCCGGCATGTATCACCACACCAGTCTCCAGTTGATTTTCAATTTTTAATTTTTCCATGCTCTCCTGTTTTCCTTCTCTCTGTAACTTCTTTGTTTAGTACCAGCGAGTCCATCTGGCCTTCTGAAAACCAGATTTTGCTCAGGACTATTTCACAGAGTTTTCGAGGTTCTTGGGGGCCAAAAGGTCTACACTGCGGTTCTCCTTTGGACAAGAGGTGTAAGATCCAGTGTGACCAAGAGTGTGCTGAGCAGTCGTGACGACAACGCTGCGTGTGCTCACAGACGTGAAGTGGCTCAGAGTCTCTCTCTAATGAGGTCAGCTAGTCAGTGGGCCTCACTGGCTACACAACACAATGGAGGGCTGACAGAGGCAAACAAAGACATCGCAAAGAAGCTCCTAATATGTGGTGTTGAGCTCGAGCTAAAAGACTTTGCCCTACACTTTGGGTAAACCTTAACCTAGGGGACCTCTGGGATCTCAGCCCCAGCTGGAGGCCTGAGCATCCATGTGCAGAATCACTTCGATCCACAGCCTCGGTGATGAGATGGGGGTGGGGAGAATGGTAGTCCCTAGAGAGGGCTGTGAGACCCAGGGACGGAAGTGAGGAGCCAGTAGTCAGAGAGAGGATAGATGCCACCCTGGACTTCTTGCTGTGGGAAACCCACCCTGGCTCGAGCTTTAGCCAGTACTCAAACTCAAGGTCTAGCCTGCCTAGGAGGTCCAACAAGGGCCACTTGCTGGTGGGATGAGACTCTGGGTGGCACACAGACCTCACATTGAGCTCCTAGTTTTCTGGGATACATTCAACCCATTGAGCTCATCCTCTTCATCCTGCCCAGCCTCAGCACAGCCCCCCAGTAGGGGAGGGCTGGGGAGGTATTGGAGGAGCCGGCCATCTCGCTTCATTTCTGCCAGCTCTTTGGCACAACAGCTGGGTGTATTGGTCTCATAGGTGTCGTGGAAAGTGTTGTAGTCCACCTCGTAGAAGCCTTTTTCCAAAGTGAGGACTGGTGTGAACCTGTGACCCCAGAGCACTTCTGTATCCATGTAAGAGCTTCGTGCTTGGCAGGTCATGCCTGGGGCAAAAGAAGACATATACATTAAAATGAAAATCTTTATTGATCTATCCGTGCATTCAGTTGTCCATCCATCTAATCATCCACCCACAATCATTTATCCACCCATTTGTCCAGTTATCTTTCTATATGCAGCCATCTACCCACCTGTCCAGACATCATCTGTCCATCCATTCACTCAATCCAACTCTTATATCCATTCTCTAAATTGCCCATCCATTCATTTGTCCATCCACACAATCACCTGTCCACCCATCTGTCCAACTATCGTATCCATCTAACCATCCTTCCACAATCATTTATCCATCTAATCATCTATCTATATGTGATCATCTACCCATTCATCATCTGTTGATCTATCTACTCAATACAACCATCTGCCCATTCATTAATTTACCCATCCATCCACGCAATCATCTCTCCATCCATCTGTCTAACCATATATCCATTCATGTGATCTCATTCCATTCATAATCTATTCATCTCAGCATGAATCCAACCCATCTATCTATTCATTAAATCACCCATTCGCCCATTCACTCCTGCAGTGGTCCAAGCATTTCTTGAACATCTAATTTGTGACAATCACATGGCAGATAATGTTGAGTTAGATATGGTCTTTTTCATGGAGGTGATCAAAATTCAATGAGGGGAGAAAATGACAAGTGAGCATGAAAGATTCTGAAGTATATTCCTGAGACCAAAGCAAATACTTTTTGGAGAAACTGGAGACGAGGACATGGTTCTAGAAAACTGCCTTTAGATTTAGAAAAAGGAGATAGGAAAAGAGGTTGAACGAAGATAGATTTGGAGCAAGAGAATATGGAGAAACTGCCAGACATTTAGAACATATGGGGAGTGTTTAAGGTAGAAACATATGGACAGAAACCTGTACATTCCTGCACATACTCTAGAACATATGTGAGTGCATGCATGTACACACACACACACATACACACACACACACACACACACAGCTTAGCTTTGGGATTCTAAACGTTCTGATGCCTCTGGTTCTTCCCCCACATAGCCCCTGTCTGTCCGTGTTATTTTTAGGTGTTCTTTCTCTCCAGAGAGGGAGGGCAGCTTTGTTTATGGATGAGAAAGCCTCTGTGCTTAGGGTCACAGGAAAGCAGATTTTCATTTCATCTTATGGCCAAGGAAGGACCAGCTGTGCTCTTCGGGCACTGAAGGGGAACCTTTTCTAGTTGCTTCTCTGGACCTTCTCTGGGAGAGGGGCCATACACACCAGATCAAGACCAAAGGCCGCTTCTCACTCGTCTGTGCTGTGGTATCAGGGCACCCTGGTAGCACACCATAGGTGCTGGCTCTGCAACCTGCTCTCTGATCTCAGGATGATGCCTGCTTTAGTCAGGCTTTGCCCATGTCCCTCCATTCAAACCCCCTCCTTGTTACCCATCCTTCAGTTCAGCCAGGGGAAGAACTCAAACAGCGTGCTGACCAATCTAGTCCCAGGCCTGATGCCGCAGGCTTCCAGAGACTCCAGAAGGTTAGTGGTGCAGGCTTCCACGGTAGCATCTGTCTGGAAAGTAGCTCTGGGCTCTTGTGCTCGTCTTCTTGACCCTCCTCTAGGGCTGTCCTGTATCAGAGATCCTGCATGTGACCCTAGCTGCTTGAGACTCTGTCACCCTCGGACACACACATCAGATGTTGTGCTTTACCCATAGCACTGCATTTGGTCATTTAATCCTCGCATCAGCCACATGTGACTGATTTTTTTTTTCTCCTTTGCAGGCAATGCAAGCCATGTGCCTAGACTCCTGCAGGTGACAATGGCAGAACTCAAGCAGGGCCTGAATCCATGTCAGGCTCGGCTCTATGAGCGCAACCATGAAGTCACTCGTGTCATTTAGTGAGTGTCATTTAGCAGGTCAGGGTCAGCGTCCATTCCCTCTGCAAGGTGGCCTGAGGGTGCTACATGACTGGTGGCAGAGGCAGGGAATGTCAAGATCTCCCTTGTCCAAGTGATTCCCTCCTTTAGAACTTCAGCGTGCAGCTCCTCCCCAGAAAGCCAGCCTGTGTTCTCACCCTGATCCTTGTGCCGAGGGCAGAGTAACCTGGGAGTCCCCAGCTCTTCACAAATCAGACTGTGCTTAGCCCCAAGGGCTCCCCCAGCAGCTGCCATATGCTTCCTGGCCAGGCTCTGCCCAGCAGATGGCAGGCAGCCCCTCTAGCACAGTCCCTAGAGCCTGTTAGCATTCTGCTGGTTCCACTGGCTTAGACGCTAGAAGGATTATGGAAGTCTTGCTTGGGTCTCCCATCAACAACTGGCTTCCTCAGGGCAGGCTACTATGTTTGCACACCTTTGTTCTAACATTTTAGGTGCTAATGGGGCTTGTAGCAAAGGCTGGAAGTTTGCAAATGATAGACCTGTACATGGATACTTATTATCTACAGGACCTTTTGGAAGCTCAGAGTCCCCAGGTCTGTAAAACAGAAGGAAATCAGACCTGTGCCATTTACAAGGATTTGAATGACATGTGAATTGTTCTGAGCATGTGTTGAGTTTTCTACAAGTAAGTCATTAGGGCCTGGCCTGATACTCCGTTTCTTTGTGGATAAAAGAAAAGGACCGGGCTGGAGAGATGGCTCAGGGGTTAAGCCTCTGCCTCGCAAATGGAGGGACCGGAGTTCAGATCCCATGTTAAAAAAAAAAAAAAAGTCAGGCAGAAATGGCAGTGGCTTGCACATCTGGCCCTGGAATTTGGAGCCTGGGAAACCCCAGAGCAAAACAAAATAGAGGTAGAGCAATCCAGGATGATTCCTGAAGTCACCTTCTGGCCTTCACAGCCATATGCAATACCACACAGTGTTGTGGTCAAATTAAAAAATAGCTGTCAGCCTGCTAAGTTAGATAGGAAATATACCAGCTGACTGCTTCATGTTCCTGCCCTACTACCTTCTGCAATTCTGGGAAAAAACAATCAGGGTTGGGTCTCTCTGAAACATTCTTGTGATTGTAGTTTAATCAATCATGGTTTAATCAAACACCCAACACTGGGAAAGTCCATTTATACATAATTGCTAAAGCCTGGCTTCTATGAAAAACTGCTCGCCTCCTGTCTCTTGCTTAAGATGTGGTCTCTGCCTCACAGAGATCTGCCATGGCCTCTTGGCTGAAGAATGTGGTATCCTAGCTCCCAGGTAGTGTGAGAGTCAATTGTTGAGCAAAGGACAGGGTTGGGGTGAGCTAGTGTCAGACTGGACACAAAGAGGGCATCTTCTTGGGCATACATGGCTGTTGGTGCCTCAGTATGGATGCACTGTTGTCTACACAAGAGCTTTGCACACTTTGAATTCACTGGACCAACCTTTAGGAAAAAAGATGGACAGGCTGCTCTCAAGTGGGAAAGCAGAAAGACCCCTCTGTTCTAGATCTGGGCACAAGTCCTCTAATAAAGGTCTGTGTAAGGGTTCTTGTGAATTTAGGATGGCGTGCTAATACCATCATCTCCTAATTCAAGACTCACGGTATGTGCAGATCCCCGAAGACCAACTCTAAAACATCATCCCCTTTTGTCACCCTGGGTTTCTCAAAGTCATTCCACACCATCCTAGAGCAGAGAACACTGTGGCCTGTTACACATGAGGGCCAGCTCTGGATTCCTCTCGGTCCTGGCCCTGAACTTGGTGGCACATCCTCATGTCTGTTTCTCTCTACATGAACATCATCTTACAGAAGGAAGAGGCAAATGAGGTAATAAGTGTTGAAGTCTAGAGCCACACTGGAAGCTAGTGGGTTCACCCTACCTTAGCTACTTAGGACTAAATTACAGTTCATTGCCATTTCCACTAGGCATTTTTATGTGAGATCTGGGGATCTGGACCCAAACCCTTTTGTTGGAGAGGCAAAGACTTTACCCTCTTTGCCATCTCTCTAGCCCTATCTCAGGATTCTTACATAAACTTCCATCTTCTGGAGTCACAGGGGCCTGTTCTCCAGGATGGGAAGAGGACTGTGAGGCAGAGGCAAAGCGTCTTACCTGTGGCTTCCACCATTCCTTCTAGAATGACCACGACTTCGAACTCCTCCTGATCCAGCTGAGCCCGGGACATCTCCCAGAAAGGGCTCTTCTCGTTGATCTCGTGGGAGATGATGAGGGGCGACACCAGGAAGAGCCGATCATCGCCAGTGTCAAAGCCCACGTTAATGTCCGTCTGGTTCAGGGGGATGAATTCCCCTTCTTTGGTCTGCCGGGACTTGATGAGCTTTGCCCGGATGGAGGCCTCCACGATGTGGGAATTGCGGAGGTCGCCCACCCGGAACATGAGGCACAGCTTCTCATCGCGCATGGAGATGACTGCGTTGTTGGAAAACATGAGGGTCTCTGCTCGCTTCTTCGGCTGGCTGATCTTGACGAACATGCAGCCCACCATGAAGGCGTTGACGATGGAACCCAGGATGGCCTGGACGAGGAGGAGGATGATCCCCTCGGGGCATTTCTCCGTGATGACCCGGAAGCCGTAGCCGATGGTTGTTTCTGTCTCTATGGAGAACAGGAAAGCAGACACAAAGCCGCTGAGGTTTTCGACACAAGGGATCCACTCTTGGTCACCCACGTGATCCAGATCACCCCGGATGTAGGCGATGAGCCACCAAATAAAGCCAAAGAACAGCCACGTGATGGTGTAGACCATGGTGAAGACCAGCAGGTTGAAGCGCCACTTGAGGTCCACGAGCGTGGTGAAGAGGTCGCTCAGGTAGCGGTAGGTTTCCTGCACGTTCCCGTGGTGCACGTTGCACTTGCCGCTCTTCTCCATGTAGCGCTGGCGGGGCTTCTTGCCTTCCGGCAGCAGGCGTGTGCGGTCAGTGGCGATGGGGATGTAATCCCGTGCCTGCTTGGGAATCTTCTTGGGGTCCCGTGGGGTGACTCCGATCTCCATGTCCTGGTTCATAGCATTCCTAGAATCACCAGCCATAACTGGAACACATTGAATTTTAAATAAAAGACACTGTTATGACCCGAGTGCACAGTTCTCATCCCGACTCCTAACTGCGGATTTCATGGGCTTCTCTCTAGGGCACAGTTGTTTAGACTATGAAATTCTCAAAAGCAAGGACTTAATCCCTAGAGCCCACTGCAGAGTCTAGCATGTGACAGATGCTCAGGAGTTTGTCGAATGACACAGAAGCTTTAAATACCTACTATGCACCATGGACTATTCAAGGATTGACACTTACAATCACTACACTAGCCCATGGAGTTGAGATTGTGATGCTCATGGGTATTGTATTAATTTCTAATAGTTTATCAGAATGTAAAGGTCACAAGAAGAATTTTATATTCCTTTGTTCTCTGATACCTCTCAAGTACCCAGAGGGTCTGCTGACGTATTGTAATTCAAAGAATTGTACAAGGATAAGTGAGAAAACATGGTCCCAAAGAGGGGAAAGGACACAGGGCATGGGAAGAGAAAGTGCTGATGGCTCAGGTTACTGGGGCTCCTACTCACTTGGCCCAAAGCCTGAGCTCTGACACCTCCCTTTCACTGGGGATCATTTAGCAGCAGACAGGAAGGAAAAAGCAGCATGTGTGTGGCTCACCCCGTGATCACTCCTGCTGTCTGAGTGGGGAGTCTAGCCGGCTGAGCACTTAATAAAATGACAAACCGCTGTGGACATGCACCCCTGAAAAATCTGATCCAGCTAGTCCCGAGGAAAGATGGACAGGATGTTCATGTCCAAAGGCTTTCAAAAGAACTGTTTTTCGAGGGCATGCCACACTTCAAAAAGAAACCCAGAGACCTTCAATATCCATTCTATTACTGTTTGGACATTCTGTTCAAACCCATTTAAAAATACTTTAAGACTCTTACAAAGATAGGAAAGACCATGAGGGTATGTGTTACCAAGAACTGCTTCATTTGGATGCAGGCATTGGGTTAAGAAATGCCAGCATGTTTAATCCTACCACAAAGAGATTAGACCAACAGTTGCAATATGTTCATTTTTTGTTTTTTCTGTTCATTTGTTCTTTATTATTTTAAATTTCATCTTGTGTGCACAAGTGTGATACATGTTTGTGTGTTTGCATGTGCATAATATGTTCATGTGCTTGTAACGGGCCATTGCTCAATGTCAGATGACTTTCTTCTATCCTCTCCACCTTATTTTTTAAGATAGTATCTCTGACTAAACTTGGAGCTCACTGATTGGCTAGATGGGCTAGCTAGTGAGCTACAGGAGGTTTCTGTTATCTCTGACTACCCAGCCCTGGGGTTACAAATACACCACCACACCCAGTTTTTTTTACATGGGGTTATAGGAACCCAAACTCAGTTCCTCATGCTTATGCAACAAATATATTACCAGCTGAGTCATCTCTCCTATTTATGTATTTATTTATTTATCTGTTTATTTATATATTTTTGTTTGGGAGGGTGTGTGGAAGACAGCCTTTGAGTGTGTCTGCCTGTGGAGGCTGGAGGATGACATCAGGAATTATCTGGGATTACTCTACCTCTTTATTGCTTTGTTCTGGGTTTTTCTAGGCTCACTGCAGAGTTTAGCATGTGACAGATATTCGGAGTTGGGCTTGCTGGCATGTGTTACCACACCCACAATTCATCCATTTTTCAGTTGAGGAAACGAAGCTCATGTAACCTGTGGCCGGGTTAAGTTAGGGATCTAGGTTGACCTTGCTCTGTCCCAGAGTCTTAACCAAAACCCTCCCCATATAATGGCCTGAAAACATGATATTCTAAGGCTCAAACTCTGGCTGATGAACTACTTTCTCCAGAAAGTTCTATGAGCTCTGATCTTGGGAGATGTCACCTTAGGGCCTGCTACCATTCAGGCCTTCTTCATCTTCATAAGCAAGCTTTCCTGGAATTCACAGTACACCTTTCCCAAGTGTATATGACATTCAAGTCCTCCATTTTCTTTCTTTGTACCAATTAAGAAACAAAGGGTCTTAACTGCTCTGTGACCCTGACAGGTATAGTTCTTCTTCAGCAAGGTTGAATGCAAACTTAGAACATTCCCAGGCACTCAATTGTTTAGGTTTGGTCCTAAGCTGATTCTTTAAACCTTCATAAAACTCCAAGTCCCAAGGCCCCTGTGGTAAACAGGTGGAGTTTCCCACCATTCCATGCCTATCAGGAGGGTGACTGTGTTCCTTGCATGATTTCCCCAAGCACATGCTCTGGATCTGTTACCCTGGAGTTTGGTACATTCTTCTATGGACCCTCGACAGTGTCCTGTCTTGACACAGTTGAAGCCAGTCCCTTGTGGAATCGGCACAATGTTCTGTGATTACATCTCTGTTCTCACCTTAAAAGGCATTTTCCTCTGCGATGATTCCTTGACAGTTGTCTATTCTCACCCCCACCCATGTCATACTATAATACACTCTATCTTTTAACTACACCGTCTATATCTTGTCTGGATTCTTTTGGCACCAATCACAAGGGGGGGGGGTGATAAAGGGAGGCCAGAGCAAGATCCTGGTGATGTAGACTAGAGAACTAACTGACCCACTTGGCCAAACCAACACCATTTTGCCCATTCTGGGAAGCCAAAGGACTCTGGCACATGTTTTTCTTTGTGCCTGAGTAGTTAGTTGTGGCAATTCAAGGTAACCTTTAAGATGTCATGTTGAGGAGTCATCATGCATTTGAAGAGCTATCTGTTTCAGACATTCGGCAGTCATTTCCCACTCTGCACAAAGCCACCTGCTCCCACACGTGGCAGATACAAAGACAAATGAAACAAAGAGGGACATGTTCAGAGAATCCTTAGCAAGTCTCATGTTGGGTTCTGCTCAGTCCCTTGGTAATCTTTGTACGAAAAAACCTAATCAGAGATGCCCACCTAGTGAAGTATGTTGTTAACCTGGAGTTCTGTGTGCTTCTGGGACCCTGTTGTAGCCCACATAGGTTTCTGTTGGGAGTATTGTAGGCAGCTCTCCCAACCATGATGTTGGATATGGCCGCCACAGAGTCAAGGGAATGAGTCATGGCTTGGGCACTTGGGTAAACACATCATCCTGCTCTCAGCACTGCTGATTTTCTGTACTGTTTCCCTCTTCATTTTGAGATGTCCTGTCATGCTGTCTTGTAGGAGAAGGCCTTGCTATGTACCATTAACAGGAAGATGTTTCTTGGGATACCTCAGTCCAGCTCTGAAGTCATACTGTGGGGTTGCTTATTTCCGATTTAAGACGTGGTACGGCAATCCTGGACCACCTGGTGGTATACTTACAAAAGTGCTCCCCTGAGATGATGTCATGATTTAAAATGTGAGTTGTCCCTCCACAGGTTCATGTGTGTGAAGCTTTGATTGTTTGGGAAGGTCATGGCACCTTCAAGAGGTGGAGCTGTGCTGCAGAAAGGCAATCACAGGGGGTGGGTCTTGAGGTTGATTAGTCTCTCACTACTTCCAGGAGAGGTCTGCTCTTACAGTTAGCAGTTTTGCAGCTCTCAGACTCCTTCGTGGACATGACTTAGGTGACTCCAGCTTCTGCCAGCCAGCCATGCCTTTTCGGTCTTATAAAGGATTAAATCTCCCCTCTGGACCGTACGCTGAATAAATCTCCCTTTTCCCTTTAAGCTACTTGAGGTTGAGTCTTGTCTCACAGCAACAGAGAAAAATAACTGGTACAGAGATGTTGCCTAGTACTGGAGGCCCCACATAACCATCTTATTGTTTGCACAGCAATATTTATATTTCTTGCTCCCCCAGGATGTGCTCCACTGTCAACTTGGTTGGATGAGAAGCACCTCGGGTTGGGTGAGGCACACCTTTAGGCCTATTTGAAAGAGGTTTAATTGAAGAGGTAAGACCTACCTTGAATGTGAGTGACACCATCCCATGGATTAGAGTTCCAGATTGAATAAAAGTAAGTAAAGGAGAAAGTCAGCTGAGCACTGAAATCACATTTCTTTTGTTTCTTGATCTGCCTGGATGTGAGTAAGCCCTCGCTGCCTGCACTTCCAGCTGCTCCTGCCTCCTACCGCCACACCTTCCCAATGTGACGGGCCGTACCTCAAGCCATGAACCACAGTAATCCTTTCCTTCTTTGAGTTGTTTCTTGCTAGGGACATGACCACAGTGACTGGAAGAATAACCAATACCCATGGCAGGGCTTAGATTTGAGCTTACCATCATCCAACAGTCTTGTTCTGTGGTCCATAGACACACAATTTTGACTGTCTTTACCTCAGCTTTCTGCGCTATAAATCTCAGCGAATATTCTCTGCCCTCCCAGCCCTGGGAGCCATTACAAGGTGACATGGAAGGAATATGTGATATGTACATAAATACAGCCATATACGGTATGGTGGTGCATTTAAGAAATTGGTTCCCTGAGATGATGCCACTCAGTAATAGAGCTTAGAGTTAGTCATCTTAATTTGTGCAAAGTAAATTCTGTAATGTTTGCACAACAACAAAATCACAAACATTATAGGGCTTACTTTGCACAAATTAAGTGCAAACCTCTTGGTAAGATGCATGACCATGTGTGTTCATAAACTCTCCTTGCTGAATTTAAATGCAACGTCATGTTCAATTAGCTTTATTTTAAGCATAAAGAAAGACAGAGAAAGAGCATCTAAGTCAAGCAGCCTCAATAGTATATGCTGCATGGGCATTAGTTGTCTGCACAGAGTCCATACCAACTGAATTTCTTTGAGAGTAAGAACATGCTGGTTCTGGAGGTTCTGGTCTCCAGTGCTGTGAACCTATCAAGTCAACAGATTTTCAGGGACTTTAAAAATCAGATTCATGGGGCTGGTGATATAGCTCAGTAGGTAAGCAAACCTGGTGACCTGAATTCAATCCTAGGGAGCCCGTGTGGTGGAAGGAAAGAACCAACTTTACCAAAAGCAAAGTAACTCTTTGACTTCCATTCATGAGATATGACACAAATGTGTACACCTGTTCTTTCTTGTAAATAAATAGATGAATAAAATCAGATTCTCAAGATTCATCCTAATAACTGCATCCATTCTGTAAACATGAATCGAGGAGCCACAGTAGTCTAGCCTCCCTGCTTGGAGCTGGACTTGAAGAGGCGAAGAAGGTCAATGCACACGTAGCTCTCCTGCAGTTTATGTTCTAGCACTGCCTCTTTGAACTAGGGTTTATGCAGAACTGTATGTAGTCAGAGAGGCAGGAAGAAAGGCCTGGGCCAGGCGGAGGCAAGCTGACTACTCCAGCTGCTCCCTGAAGGGCGCAGCACAAAGCGCTGGCTTGAGCAAATCCTATTACGTCTCCTCACTTTGCTACTGCTCTCATCTTCCCGCCTCCCCCGTGCCTGTGGATGGGAGGATTTGCCTGGCCACGATGAAAGGTCTCTGCAAAGACAGAGCTTCAAGTCCAGCAAAGCGATTTAATCCCTTTGATATAAAACACTCCAGGAGTGACTCAAAAGAGCCCATATCAAAGTCATTTGTATTCTAGATGATGGGTGAGTGAAGTGGACATTCATTTAAAAGGGCCTTTAGTTTAAATGGACACTCATTTACGTGGATCTGTGTTTGAAGGAGTCCCCCAAAACACCCAGCACAGTGCAGAAAGCTCTGGAGCATGGGGTGGTCTGGAATGCCAGGGGTCTGGGACTCCCTGTAGAGCAGTTTGATAGGAACTGTGCTTAGACTCCATGGAGGCTTCCTGGACAGAGCACTGGACTAGGAGCCTTGTCTCAGACTCGATTTCCCTATTTACGGAAATGGGAATCACAAACATCTTCATGGATTTCTCATCTCTTACTCACATATATGCTGAGGTTTTAGACATCTATGCAACTGTACTGTTAAAGCATGAAAACACCCCAAACTGGAGCAAGTAGGCCACCCCAACCCTCTCAAGGGCCACCTTAGGTATGCAATATTAAAGGTGTTAAAAACCAGAGTCTGTACCATGCATAGGGAAGACAGAACTCTAAGATGCCCTCCACAGTCCCTGGCGCTGGACACACTGTCTGCAGCCTGGGGACATGGGTCCTTCATGCCCATCGTAGCACAGCTGGCAGAAAGAGACCATGGATGCTGAATGGTTTCCAAGCCCTGGCCGCCATGAGATCATCTGAGCTCAGTTGGGAGCTTCCAGAAGTCAAAGGACACCAATGGTTCCTGTGCCTAGGATAGAAGCTTCTTGTGCCCACGGCTCCACCTCTTCCCTCTGGCAGGGAGATTTTATCTGCATTTTACAAAGGGGGAAAACAGGAGCTTGAACATCTGACCAAGAGCACAGAGCTCATGGCAGGGCAGTGACTGTGAACTCTCCCCCCCCCACCTCAAGGTCTGTGGCTGTCTGGACTGTAAAGACTGCCTAAAGAGGTTTTGGGTCCTTCTGGTATGCTGGAGATCTTAGTCGGGAACCTATCACCTCCTCTTCCCCAGGAAACCATCCTTGGAAGAACTTTCTAAGAATGTCTCCTCTTCACTAGTCCACACCTAGGAAAATCCTGGGCTGGTCAGGAGCCAAGTCAGGAGCTGTTCCTCTGCACTCTGGCCAAACGCAGCCAGTGACCAACTTCCTGCTTCCTAGGTCCAAGGGACTCAGTCCTTGAACCTCCTGCATCAGTGAAGTGCAGAGAGGCTTTGGGGAGGCAGCTTGCAGCAGGACAGGGGAGCTCCAGTGCAGTGGACAGCCCTGAGTTGTGCAGGTGCAGGTCTTGAGATGGCCTAGGACCCAAGAGTCCAGCACCAGAAGGAATGTGACCCCTTCCATCTGTCAGATGTTAGGCATGTTGAGCACAAAATGGCTCAAGCTGCCCCTGCCTCCCTCTGATGTACGTGTTCAGAGAAAGGATGCTTCGCAGTTCCCAGCCTCCCTAGATAAGGCAGCTCCACTCTCCCAAGGACAACTCCACAGTCCCCAGCTTGTCTGCAGCTCCACCAAGGATTTTTTTCACAACCCCCCACCTTACATGTCCCATGGTCACATGACCATGCCCTATAAGAGACCTTAGATCTAGATCTCGGGGCTGCCTCTCTATCTGATATAGAGACACTCTACTTGTTTGCCTTCTACTTGTGCTGTTTTTCGGTGTGACTTTGCAACCCCGATCAATCTGAGGTGGGGGGGAGCTTTCCTGAGAGAGCCCACACACCATCAAGAGGTCTTGGATTGTGTCTCTACTGAGACTAGAAATGCAGTTTTCCATTCTGCCCTGTATTTGCCGGTGACCACAGGGTCTGAGGTGAGGGCAGCCAGGGAGAAAGCCTCAGGGGACCTTTCCTAGAAAGAGCACTTGCCAAAGACCTGGGGAAGGGGAGACAGAGATGGTGTGCTCAGAATAATTAGGGGGTGAGAGTGGGATGGTAGGGGTTTGGGTGAGCAAAGGTCAGTCTGTTTTCTTCGGGGAGGGTCAGCCCATGTTCACCCCTCCCCACTAGAGATTGTGCTTAAACCACACTGAAAGGCTGGCACATCCCAGGGGTCATTTCTGGTGTCCTGGCTTTTCAAAATTATCAGTCTTAAAACAAAAACTTCCTTTTAGTGCACTCTAAGGCTTAATGGCACAGAGACCAGTAGGAATAAATCTTTAAAATCCTTGACAACCTTTTCATATTGTAGCGATTTGTTCTCCCAAGTTAGGTAGGGGATATTTTTTAATTCCTTGCTATTAAACCCATACTAGTTTGGGACATAATACAGGAGGTAGTAAGTACGAGTGCTCAGAGGACTCAGACACAAGACTCTGCCCATCTATCCATCCATCCATACAGTGAATTCGTTGGTCAATCAACTTCCATTGAACATTTGCATTGATACTGGGTCCTGTGGTAGGGGGTAAAGGGAGCTAGATGCTCCTATTCCAGTTTGCCCATCCTTTCCATTCGTGGAATTGTTGATGAAATACAGATTCTGACTTGCTATGTCTGGGGTTCCCTAAATCTACATTTTCCCTCAAGATGTGCCACAGATGCTGCTGCTCCTAGTTCTCAGTGCGTCCCTGAGTGGCAGGGCTGCTGCACCTGAGTTCAAGCAGCAACCGGTTCCAGGGACCTCATCCAATATCTGATGCTGCAGCGAAAGACCTAACCCAAATGATTAAGGATGTCAGGTTAGGTAGCAGGGGGCACACAGGGCAGCAAGTCAAGTGCCATTGAGAATAACAGAGAAACCAAAGCATACTCTTCTTTAGTCGTGTGTGTGTGTGTGTGTGTGTGTGTGTGTGTGTGTGTGTGTGTGTATGTGTAGTCGTAGAAGTTCAGGCCTGTGTGTGTTGTGGTAAGAGTGTAGAGATCCGAGAACCTTGATTGTTAGCTCTTGCCTCCGTCTTGTTTGGGGCAGGTCTCCTTGCTCTTTGTGGTTGTGTAAGCCTGGCTAGCTGGCCTGTGGGCTCTGAGGATTCTCACTTCACCTCTCATCTTGTCCTGTAGACTAGAATTACATGACTGTGCCCGGCTTTACATGGGCTTTACCCGTGGAGACAACTCCATGGCCTAAGGCGCAGTTGTTAATTCTGCATGGCTGAGCAGGTAAGTGAGGATCAACAGTTGTAGTCCAGAGGGTTGCTTTGGCGAGCAGGGCAAGGCAATAGAACCTTGGAATGATAACAGAAGGCCAAATGGGACTAACAGCTCAAGTGTGGTGTCCATTACACCCATTTCTACCTTGGATATTTCTTATGCATTGTGTCACTAAGTTCTCAAACACATCTATCAAGTCCTCTGGTCACAAAAGCACAGCGACTTAGTAGCTTGCCTGAGGCTACATGGGGTCTGAGTGGCAGGACTGGGTGGCACTTGACTTCCTAAGCTCTGAGCACAGGCTGCTCTGCATGGGCCCCTCGGGTTCAACCAAATGGTTCTGTGCCTCTGGGTGTGAGGGATAGTACTAGTTGTTGAGCCAACACTTAGAGGCAGGACTCTGGGCAGTGAGGGATTGTCTTGACTGAACGAATTGATGTGGGAAGACTCAGGCCACTGTGGGTGGGACCATCCCCTAGGCAGGGACCGTGGAACGGCAGAGGCATGAGGAGAACTGAGCCACGACAAGCAAGCAGTCACGCACATGCTCCTTAGTTGCTTTCTGCTCCCGTGACAGATGATGCGACCGGCTGTGACTCCCGTTATAAGGTTCTGCATCCGGGGACTGTGAATCGATTAAACCCTTCTCCCTCTAAGTTGCTTGGTCAAGTGTTAGTTGCAGCAGTGAGTGACACAACTTCAAACAACGGGCATCGGACCTGGAGAAACCTGGCCCAGGACGCAGCCAGACGGACAGACATCTGGTCTGTGCCAGGAAGCCAATTAATCTCTGCAGCTTCGCGGGCTGCCAGCAACATAGATGCCTCTCTGTTCTCAGTGGGGCTGTCTTCTCTCTCTGCCCTTTTATTTCTATCCAGATACCCCCAAAACCTGACAGTACCCCTTGCTCCCAAGTGTTCCTCAAGGCTACAAGGACACTGAATGCTCTACGTCCCAGGAAGCACCTGCTTTTCTGGCCAAACCACTAGGTGCGCCCTTCATTTCCTCAAAAGTGCCTCCTGCACAGTGGACCCTATGACAAAAGCACAGTAGCAGCCACTGGTTCATTCAAATCTACTCCTGGATCGCCCTTCATCTAAGAGGGTCTGCTTCTGCCAGAAGCCAGGGAAAATACCTTGTTCTGCCTGAAATCTCAGCTGGGTGCAGTATGCATGCTGGGAACAACCAGCTCTCCCGATGGGCACAGAACGGCGCCGCCTACAAAGGCAGATGTGGGAGGTGAGCGAGTAACTGCTGAGCAGTGATTCTTCAACAGACACCATGTGGCTGTATTTGGATCATGTGCAGGTAATGGGCTTTTTCCTATTTTAATTCAGGTGTGGTATCTTCTTGCTTCTCATGTCACATTGTGGGGGGGGTGGACAGTATCTTATGTGTCCCAGGTTGGCCTCAAACTCACGATGCATCTGAGGATGATCTTGAATTACTAATCCCTGTGCCTCTACTTCCCATGTGCTGATATAACAGTTGTGCTACATGGTGTCTGGTTTCTCCTGCTCATTTTTTTAAATAAAGAACTGAAGTACTTCATTCTCTTTAGTCTGGAGAAAGCAACCATACATGTTAAATGCAACCAAAACTTACTCCGGGCTTCTGGAACACAGGAAAGTATGGTGGGGACTGCAGCAAGACTGGCACACATGTACTCCTGAAGGAAGATCTGCTGCGGGACTCTAACTGTGGCCATGCCAAGGTGCGGAGCTAACGATGGACAAATTCACTTGTCTTCTGACTTCTGCACACATGCACACGTGCATACACACACACACACACACACACACACACACACACACACCCCACGTTAAATAAATGCAAAGTATAATTTAAAAATTATAATGAAATTCCATTTCACACAATGACAATGAACATGATTTGGAACACTGCAGCTGTTGGCTGCCAAGTGGTTTCTGGTCTACCGGGTGAGAGAGAGGTCTGTCCCTCCCCTGGATATGGGGGATGGACTTGAAGCTATGCTAAGCCTGGTGCTCAGGGCTCTTAGAGTGTCCCACATTCTCCTTGAAGCTTTCCTCTCCACAATAATGGCTCTGCCACAAGTACTGCCACTCATGCTCAGGAAAGAAGACCAAGGCTTCTATCTGGACACATGCCCCAGCAGAGAGGGGCTGCCCAGTCTGATCCCACCCACAGGTTCCCATGCTCCTAACTAACCCTGTCTGCAGCCCACTACCTTGTCCTGTCCAGCCCTTTCTGACAGGTAGATGGCTACTTAGATACCCACACATGCCCTCTCTTCTCCGGTGAGCTGTGCTAGAGTGTCGCAGACAGCAGCATGCTGGGTAACGACCATGGTCTTCTGTTACTAATGGTGGTGGTGAGATTCTCAAAGGAAAGACATTTATGACTACAAATTCTATAACTTTTAAGGATAAGGGTGAAGCAGGTGACTTCCCATGGCTTCTGGCTCAGATGTAATGGCTATAGATTGTCAACATTCAGAGTTGGTGGCAAAGCAGGACCAAGTGGAGCTAAGCCCAGGCGCCCATGTGCCCAGCGTACTCCCAGCTGGCTTAGAGGCTTGGGGGGCTGTGTGGGTCTTTTGGCTCTACTCCCAATACAAGGCCCAAGAAAGGAGGATCCTCCCACAGCCAGAGTGCATAAGGGTGGCCCTGTGCCAGGAGCAGGGCAAAGAGTTATCAGTGGTATGTGAAGACAGAGACAACGCAGGTCTGGGAAGAGGTGGTGTTGGAAGGGACACTCGTCACTGCAGAGCTGTGTCTGCACTCAGTGATCCTTCGCCAGGCTGTGGGCTATGAAGGACTCCCCAGTGAAGGACTCCCCAAAGGGAGCCGTGGGTAAGGTGGGGAGGATGCCTTGGGTGGATGAGGACCTCTCTCATCAACTCTGTCTAGACCCTCTCCCTTGGGAGCTGTTACGATTCCCTGTAGCGTAGCTGCCTCTAACCCTCAGAAGGGAGCCCTGAATCTGGCCTTTGGACACAGCTGGGATTACCAGCGAGAACAAAGTCAAACTGGAGAATTACTCCCATGAATTACTCGGCTGGGCCTCACTTAGAGGTAGACACTCCAAGCAGAGCAGCTGTGTTCCCTATGGTCTTTGCATTCTTCAGCTCTTACTTTAAACATGTTCTTGATGTATGTCCTGTAACAGGTTGTAATGACCTTTGTATTTCCTTGCAGAACAATGAATGTGGCCTATGTGTGTGTGTCTGTGTGTGTGCATGTGTGCTTGCATATATGCATGTGTGCATATGCTTTCATAAGTGTGCATGAATGTGCGTGTGTATACATGTTTGCTTGAGTGGGAGCATGTCTATGTGTATGTGTTTCATTTACTATTCTGAACTTCATTTGTTGTTAACTGGGCAATGTTGTTTAGCAGGCAGAATGTACCCACTGTGCACATAGAGCCTGAAATTCAGATGGCAGAAAGCCTGCCAGATCACAAGCTCGCAAATAGCAGAACCCAGCCTTGAACTCATCCTGACCTGGCTTCTGAGTCCTTCATATCTTTGTCTTCTGTTGTCCATCAGAATCCAGTGCTCTTGAATCTATCTGAACTATAATCTTGACTCTTCTGGCCACATCCTGTGCCCTGAATCACATATTACTCCCTAGGTCTCTCCCCCCTCCCACATACACACACCCTGTCTCTTTCTAGATAAGAAATGAAACATGTGCTAAGGGCTTATCTGCTGTTGTATAAGAAAAATCTCATCCAATCAAATGTCAGCATAATGTACCAGACTCTATTACCTTGCATTGATGCGGACCGAGGCAGGTGTGACCCGTGAAATAATGCTGATATTACTTCTGCAGGGAATTATTACTGTGGGATGTAACAGCAGCTTACCCTCTCTTGCATTCTGTCGGAGCTCTTGCCTTGGCTCATTTCAGGGTTGTGCAGTGGAGGAGCCTGAAAACACACAGATATTCGGCCCTTCACTCCCAGGGTGCTGGTATCAGAAACACTGACAGCGAGGCTTTCTATAATGAGAACACTGAGCCACTTCACAACAGGCCTAATGCCCTGACCTCTAGCTACACAGTTAAAGGGCTGGGCAGTGCCTGAGAGACACAGGAAGGTGAGTGTGTGTCTGGAAGCCTCAGGCAGCCCAGCCTTGGGCTATGATTGGCTCAGTTTGCATCCTCGGAGGATTCCCCACCACCTGTCAAAGGAAGTCATAAAGCTGCCTGCCACAGCTTCTAGTACCTGCAGAGAAACGACTGCCCAGTTAGAAGTGCTGCAGACTAATCCCAGAGCTATTTTGTCTTTAAAGAAGGACAATTACTAGAGTTTGGGATTAAGATAGACAGCAGAGGCCTAAGTCATGTTTCAGTGAAGGATTTTCAAGGAAGACAGTGTGTGCTTTGCTTGCAACAAATGACAGGAGGCAGATAGGGCACTTAAGTTGAGGAATTCAATTATTTTGGAAAAAAAAACAACAGAGTCAGAAAGACTCATTTGAAAAGACTCCTCTGAGTGTACCTGTGCAGCAGGACAGGGAGCTGGGCACAGAGCTTCCCATCATGCTTAGCTCCTGCTTCTGTAAGAGAAGGAATGTTTCCTTGCCCATCCTGGCAAGCAGTTGGGCAACTCACAGCCCCTCACGCGCATGCACTCTGATGGCTCTAGCTTACTTGACTCTACATGCACCCTCCTGATTTTCTGCGGAAGACATATGAAAAACCTGAAATAGAAAGAAGGCTGTGGAAATCCAATTAATTCATTTTACATTTTCCACACCTCTGTATCTGTCTCACTAGTATTTTTCCTTTTTAAGCCTGCCACTTCTTTGAAAGCACGCAGCATAGTTCTGATACACGTGTTCATTGCAACCCTGTACATAATGAATTTTGCATTAAATAATAAAGAGGATTAATAATTAAATCAAAATGAAAAACCACTTGTTTCCTCTCTAGGGCCTCAGGGGTAGATTTCTTGGGTGGGGCCAATTTATCAGTGATGATTAAATGCAGGACACAGAAGAGCCAAGCAGATAATAGCAAGAAACCAGAGAGATGTGTATCCTTACATCCAGGTGAGGAAAAATGGGTGGTGAGAGCAGGAAAATGGACCAGGAGTGAGAAAGAGGCCAGAGAAACCCATCAAGAAGGTACTGTCTTGAGAACTACAGCCTGCACTTCCTTTGAACACATTATGTATTGGTCACTTCAGTAAAGACACAAGGTACTGGATATTTCCCTCTCTTTTCAAGATGAGGAAACTGAGGCCAGAAGGTAAAGGAACTGCCCCAGAGCAGCAGGTTGCTGGACTGAATGTAAACCTAGGCTGACTGGCTCAAAATCTGAGGGAAGTAAGGAAAAAGGGATGGTCAGGATGGTCCTTGAGTCCCCAAAGAAGAAGAAATGAGGGAAAAAACGTATGAAGAGGGAAAGAGACTGAGCACAGCACACACAGGACAGACAAGGGCAGAACCGGAGTCAAGAACAAAGGAGGGAAAAGTGAAGGATGAAAGAAAAAGCAGAGGGAAGCGAGGAGGGAGTTGGGTGACTTCGGGAAAGAAGAACAGGTCAAAGGATCAGTCCTGGGGACAGATGTCACGGAGCACTTCCTGTCACACTCTCCTGTTGGCCATCTTTTTCCAACCATTTCCTAGGTCATTTCAAGGTATGTGCTCAGACCCTTTCTAGAAAATGAGCTGAAGGCCTGATTGTTGCTGTTACTCTGCATTGTTGCTGATAAAGTTTTGACAAAACAGCTTAAGGGAACAAGGGGTTTATTCTCTTACAATAGTCTAGTTACAGTTGCTTGGCCAGCTTGGCCAGAGAGCCCACACCAACACCAAGGGCCGAGGGAACTGGCCACACCGTATCCACAAAGCAGCTGGGGAGAAGGACAATTCTCACTTGTCTGACCAAGTACAAAGGAGAATGCCAACTTTCTCAAAGAGTTCCCTTCATTTTATTTACCTGCCTAGGGACTAGTCCCACCCACCATGGGCTGGATGGTCCCTATCAATCAGATAATCAACACGTTCGCTCTGAGCTTGACTCAACTGCTAATTCTCTGCAAATGTGCTCAGAGCTCAAACTCTCTCAACCATTCAGTTGACACCTGTTATCTAACTAATGACAGTGATGTTCAAGGCCAGTGAGCTTCTGAAAGAACAGAGAGAACTGTGGCCAACCACAACACGATGAGAAAAGAAGTCAAAGAGAACAAGATAAATTCAGAGACACAGCTTGTCCCTGGGTCAAAAGAGTCACAGCAGAACCGCGCACATCCCAAACTAAACTAAGATTTCACAGCAGCTCCCAGGGAAATCCCAGACATTTTCTTTTATGTATAGATGAGATTGCTCTGAAAATGATAGAGAGAGACAAAGGGACTCACATAGATAAATTAACTTGGGAAAGAATAAAACGGAAGGAACCAGTCTACCCAATTTCCAGACTAACCACATAGCTACAGTGACAAGAATGCGGTACTGGGAGAAGAGACACACAGATGGGTGGAATGAAATCTCAAAATAGGCCTTCATGAAGAGGCTCAACTTATTTTCAACAAAAGTACAAAAGAAACTCAATGGAAGGAAGACAGTCTTTTCAGCAAATGGTGAAGGAAAAATCTGACATCCACAGTTTAAAAAAAAAAAAAAAAGAACCGAAGACTTAGGTTTTATACAAAAACCAACTCAAAATGGATGTTGAAGGTAAATGTAGAGATAAAACTGTAAAAATCTTTTAGGAAAGAGCATAGGAAAAGCCCTTAAAGATCTAGGCCAGATGTCTTAGTTTCTTTTCTGCCTCTGTGATAAAATGCTCCCATCAAGCAACTTAAAGAAGAAAAAGGTTATCTTGGATTATATTTTCAGTAGAATAAAGCCCATCATGGCAGGGAAGGCATGGTGGCAGGAGCGTGAAACTGGCTTTTAGGACACTGTATCAGCAGTCAGGAGAGAGAAAGAAACACACACATACCCTTACCCCCACCCCTCTCCTATACCCCCCACAAACCAATCACTTTTATATTCTAATCATACAGCTGGTAAACTGAATTCTTACACTTAGCACCAAAAGCATAATCTGCAAAAATTTATAAACATAAAAATTGAAAACATTTGCCCTGAAAAAGATGCTCACAAAAAGATGAAGAGACAAATTGCAGAGTGGGGTTAATATCTGCAAACTATAATTGGACAAAGGACCAGTAGCCAGATTTAAAAGACCTCCCAAAAATCAACAGAAGCAACAAGGTAACACTCCAGTTAGAAAACAGGCAAGGACTCTGCAGTGGTTACTCTGCATGTCATGAAAACGTCTTAAGGAACAGGGGTTTTATTCTGGTTTACAATTCTTGGTTACAATGCCTGGTCCAGCTTGACAGAAGGGCTCACACTAACACCAGAGGCCTAGAGAACTGGCCACACCATATCATGGGACTGCCGAGAGAAGGACAATCCTTACTTGCCAGACCAGCAGTCTGGCCAAGTATACCAAAGAATGCCCACTTCCTCAACCAGTTCCCTATTTACCTGCTCAGGGCCTAGCCCCTTCCACCATGAGCTAGGCCTTCCCCATCAATCCATCAACTAGATAATTTCCTGCAGGATTGTTTGGGGGTGGGAGATTCCTTACAAATGTGCCCAGAGCTCAAACCCTCAATGGTCAAGTTGACACTTGTGTCTAACTATGACAACATCTTATTGCATAAGCAAATAGAGAGCAAATAAGCACTTAAAAGGTAGCTAGTTTCATTATACATTAGAAAAAATGGAAATGAAACTACAGTAAACTATCTACATACTTATCAGAAAGGCTAAACTGCACCAGCGACAGCCTCGGATGTCTCAAAGATGTTGCAGAGAACTGAATGGATCACTCGTACACGGCTGATGGGAATGTAAAAGGGTATCGTCACTCTGGGAAAATGGTTTGACATTTATGCTTAAACTAGATGTATTGCTACCATATGACCCAGCAATCAATTCATTTCTGGGAAATGAAGACTTATGTTCACACTAAGGCACTACACAAAACAATTTCACATTTTCAAATGGTTTTATTACTAACAGTCCCAACAAATTGGGACCAACTCAGATGTCTTCCAATGGGTGGATGGCTAACTATGATACTTTCATTTGTGAGCTACTGTGCAGCAAACAACACAGACCACACACACACACACACACACACACACACACACACACACACACACACACAATCTCCAGGGAATTATGTTGAACGAAAACAGCCCATCCCTGAAGTGACATTCTGTTTATATTGCATTCTTGAGATCACAATAATCAGAGAACAGATAGTAGCTGTCAAAAGTTGAGGAGATGGGTGGGAGGGAACTGGCATGGTGAGAATAGAACAACATGAAGATACGTACATGCATGGAAGTATCCTTCATTGACAACTTTTTATTCCTTTGGACAGTTTTGCAAGGTGTTACTATTGAGAGAAACTGGAGGAATATGATAGAGAGCTCTCAATTATTCTTTACTCTGCATGTGTATTTGCAACTATCTAAAAAGGAAATAAAGAGAATGGATGTAGAAGGAAAAGAGCTACAAAAATGCTGAAGTACATAAATGGCCAAGAGAAGAGAAAGAAAATAACTGAAGAGTATGGGGAAACCAGCTGAAGAAGGAAGGGAGGGAGAGGGAAATGAAATGTGATCCAGTGTGAGTGCCGAGTGGAGGAAGGACTTCCATGATGAGACAGGCTCTCCCAGGACCCTCTGGGCATTCCAGTCCTGCCTCAGTCTTGAATTCTCCATTTCTGTCTCTCTGGCCTGACTCAGTGCTGTGTTCAATTTGTGCTGTCCCCTCTTCGAACAACTCTGTTGGCTACCAGCAGATCTGACTTGCAAAGCCCTATAGAAAACTTCCCTGAATTTGATTGGCTGAGCCAAGTGTGTGTCCCCCAAGACATCACCTAGGCAATAATTTACTCCCAGGTTGGTCTGTCCCCTCCTGGGTGTGTGTGAGTGTGGAAGGTGTGCAAATAAGCCCATCTTCTATCTATTTTAATAGTTGGTTATTAATTGGTAGTAAGATGTATTATAAATACATATTAATCTATTTGAGAGGGAGAGACAGAGAGAGAGAGCACATGTGTGCCGTGTTGCATAGGTAGATGTCGGAGGGCAACTTTTTAGAAGTCACTTCTCTCCCATGTAGACTTCCAGGGATAAAACTCCAGTTGTCAGGGTCTGTCTTTCTCACTGAGCTATCTCACAGGCCCTTTCTCTTTCATTTTTTGAAAAAACTCTTTATTATTAATGTGCATATGTGTGTGGGAGGGGGAGAAGGATAGAGGGAGGGGCTTGGGCATACATGGGCCACAGGGCACGTGTGGAGGTCTGAGAACGACTTCTTGTGAAGTTGGTTCTCCTTTCGCTTTCAGGAACTCGGGTGGTCAGACTTCAGCCGCGACTGGATGAGCGTCTCCCTGGCCCACCTTTGCACGTATCAATAGGGCTATGACTGACATGTGATGAAGGGCATTTTGTGACCGCCTGACTTGGGTCTCCGGTCCATGGCTTCTATGGTGTAATGGAAGTTCCCAGCTGGGGGCTGCCTTGCGAGGACCCCCTCAAGTCTCAGGGTCGGGACACTCATGACTTCTGTTGTCTGGGCGCAGCAGGAGCCCCTCATGTGGGCTGATCTGAAGAACTCCTCTCCAGACTTAAGTTTGGCGTGCTCAGGGGCTCCGCGTGGCCTTGGGCGGTATGGGAGTGATAGGGATGGGATTTGCGAGCACAGAGGTCCAGGCTGGCCCCGCGTGGCATCTAAGGTCTTCTCGGATGCTTGTTTCCCCTGTTTCTTCAGAGCACAGGACACAGTGAAGAACAGTGGCTCGAGGGTCTCATGGGTTATAAGACCGGGAGCCTGGCACGTTAGAGAAGCTGTGGGGTGAGGTGGGGTGGGCAGATACCTAGCCCAAACAGTCAAGCCAAGGTCATGAAGAGCTGGCAGTCAGCCTCATCTCTCCTCCTTCCCCTCCCCTCCAACCCCTTCCTGTCTCCAGACTTTCAAGGGTTGATTCTGGGTGACCAGGAAGTGCTATTGCTACCTACCAACTGAGGAGATTATCCCCGACCTTTGCCCCCAGCCTGTTCTGGTTGGAATAATAACGGAACTTAACATTTAAATCCCCGGCCAGGATCTCTAGGGTCATGTGGTTAAAGGCTTGGCTCTGACATTTAGCTTAACACTGCTCCTGGCCAGGGTTGCTGCCACCCCGGGCTCTGTTGACAAGAATAGCTCCCTTATCAGAATGTCAAGGTAGAGAAGCGAGATCCCAGAAGCTGGCTGCTCCACTCCCCAACCTTGAGCTTCTGTCCCTTCGGTTTGAAAATAATTTCAGAGAAAGCCACTTCATAAGTCTTTTGGGGGTGGGGGATGCATTCAGGTATTTTTATTCAAATGTTTTTCTAAATTCCTTTGTGTTTGAATTCCCATTCTTTCTCCTGTCTTCAGGAAAAAGAAAAATACCTCCATGGCTGACAACCGCCTTAGCAGCTAGCTGATGAGGGTCCCCAGATCAGAGACACAGGCTGCTCTGCGCTTTGAAGTTCCCACGCGGTGGAAAGTTTCATCTCAAAATGGCTCCCTTGAACCACCTAACGAATTCCTGCCTTTCACCTCACTTTCTCTCCTTTGCCTTCCCATCCCCCACCTCTATCTTTTTTCTCCGCCCCTCCCCTCTAAAAACTCAACCACCATTGGCTTGGAAAATGCAAGCAAGCTTTAGCTAACAGTCTTCAAAATGGAAAACAACTGTGCCCAAAGGATCACATTTGAAAGTCTTCAAAAATTAATTATTCCTGGTGCATGCTAGGTGATCAAATAAGGGTTGCTGAATGGATTTAAAAATAAAATTCAGAAGTAAATGCAGTCTTCAGGTACACAAATGCTCAGCATATCCTCTGCTCCAGTGGCCCAAGAATCCCTGTATCCTAAGGGCAAATAAGAAGGAACCCCTGCTGTGCGGTTAGCTTTAATCACAGATGACCAGAGCAATCTGCCCAGACTCCCAAATCCAATTCCGAATAGTCCAGTGGAACACTGAGTCTTAGGGAGACCTTGCTGAGGATGCATGGAGGAGCAACAAGGTCCAGGGATACCGTGACAGGGGATCCACAGGAGGGAGGAGTTCTGCACCCCAGGATATGGCAGACAGCCTCAAGGGAACCCACGTGGGGGGATCCCACTGAGATCTGTCTTCATCTGGAGATGGCAGCTTTGCTTTGGGACAGCCCACCGCATCTCCTGCCCTCCCTCCTCCGTCTGACCTGCTTGCTAGATGGAGCATGGAACTCATTCATTTTTCTGCTCAAAGCAGGCGTGCCCCTGAGTTAGAAATGCTGCTGTGAGTCCCCAGCAGTTGGTAGCCATTTTGGAGAGGCCATATATTTGGGTGGTGGTTTCCTTTTCTGTTGAAAAGCAAGTCAAAGAAGACGTCAAGGCATTGCAGTGTGTGGGTTCTCCACGCACTGGCCCCATCTGGTGTGCATCCAAGCACCCAGGCCAACAACCTGTGGTCCCAGGACTCCTCCCACCCCACAGCATTCACTCTGCTCTGATCGCCCTCCAGAGTCTAGAAACCAGGTGATGGGATTTAAGTTTGGAACTAGACAGAGCGCACCAGCCTTGTGAGGACGAATATCTTGCAGGGTTAGGGTCTGATGACAGACCTCGGCTTTAGTCACATCTGGAGAGTAAAGGACAGATGTGCCCAATCTAGCTCATAGACTCTTGTCCTATCTCAGCACACTGGTTCCATAAGATATTGTTTATATTAGTTGCTTTTCCACATGGGAATGCTTAGGTTAGCCAGAAGACGGTTTCTGCTTAAGATAAGAGGCACGTGGGAGTCACTCAAGTGAGACTCCTGTTCTAAGTTGTGCACCACAGGCAGATTGTCAGCCTGTTTTTTTTTTTTTTTTTTTCTCTGCCATCTCTTACCTGTAGAGCAGAATGGGAATTTACTGCTTTACCAAGGATTAGAGGAGACTAGTGCACTTGGAAAGCCTGCATGGATCCGCGGGTCATCTGCTGTTTGGAAGCACCCCCTCCCTGTTTCCTGCTTTTGGGGGTAACCTCTTGGAACTTCAGGGAATAAAACCGAACTGCTGGTACTGACCTAAGTCTGCTACATAGCCTGGGGAAGACGTCTCCCCCCCTATCCCCCAATATACATACACACACACACACACACACACACACACACACACACACACACACCCCTCAGTGGTCAGACAGAACCAGGGACTCTGGAGCAGCTCTGGAGGAAGACTCCGAAGAGATGGGATGGTGCTAATGACGGCTACTCCACAAGGAGCTTGACCCCCGCCCTTCTGACCGCAAAGATGTTTCAACTAGAAAAGAAAGCGTGCTGGAAGCCGCCAAGAGGACCGCAGACACCTGGAGGGCGTGTTCCCAGTTTGACCAGACTTAGAAAGCAAAGTGGAGACGCTAAGCCTCCCACCCCCCACCAGCTACAGCCCAACTCCGCCCTCTGGATCCCCACTTGGTGTTAGAGCCGCTACCGTGGGATCCAGGTCCTAGTGGGGCCCTCCCGTGGTCCGACCTGGCAAGCCAAAGATGGGCGAGATTTAGGGCGCCCAGGTGTCAGGGTCTAGGTGACCGAGGCGGAGGCGTTTACAGCCCCCAGGAGACCAGGCTCCGCCTCCAAGGTGGCCCGCGGGCTAAAGCCACTTTAATTAGCGGGCTGAACTTTGGACCGCCCGAGGTGTCCCCGTGCACCCGGCCGGCATTCTGTGCAGCTTGCTGGGGGGCTAGGGGACCCCCTGTGCCCGGCAGGCGTTCAGGGTCGCTGGACTGGGGGAGGAGCAGAGGAGGAAAGAAGATAACTTACTTGCAGGGACGGGAGCTTCCAGTCTCCACCGGGGCTAACTTCTGGGCGTTCTTCGGAGAAGGGGCAGCAGGCTCTCGGGGCTCTGGAAGGGGCTCCCCCGCCTCCGGCATTCCCGAGGGAATGGCAGCCGCCTCGAACCTGCTCCCAGGTCTCGGGTCCTGCGGGCAGAGCGTCCCAACCCTTCCGCCGCCTCTCGGGTCACTCCCACCTCCTGCAAGGCAGAACAGCTAGAGGCGCTCGCCGTCGTCCTCCTCCCCATCCTCCCTCCCCTCCCGTCCTCCCAGGCTGCTCCTCCCTCGGCCCCTCCCCATTCCCTTGCACGAGTGGAGAACACCGTGGAAAGGGCCGCAAAGGAAGGGACGGGAGGGGACGTCAGAAGAGGGTAGAAGGGGGAGAAGCGGGGCGAGGGGCTCAGTTCACGGTCCTCAGTCGGCGTCACTTCGGAAGGAGTCGCCGGTGGCGGACAGAGAGGGAACAGAAGCAGCTGAGCAGCCTCTCTCCACCCCTGCCTCTACGCGGGTTTGGGGTTCGCCCCACCTCCCCGCTGCATCCCACCAGGATTGAGTTCTCGAGTGCTTTCGGCCACCCAAGAGCAGGGGTCAGATATCTGAATGCATGCATGTACGCGTGCCTATGAGAATGCCGCGTGTGTATGTGGACGCCCGCGTGGGCGAGCGTGTGTGTGAACGTCCGTGTACATGCGTGAGCTTCCCGCGTGCCTGAATTTAGAGGGTAGGGTGGAGTAGATGGAAGAAACTCTTAGGGCAGTAGACACTGGCTCAGACCCTTGCCAGGGGTACCCACAGGGCTCATGGGGTAAACTAGGTGTTTCCATTCTTTTTTTTTTTTTTAAACATTTTTTTCCATTCTTACAATTTCAATAAAATAACAGGATGGTTTGGGCAATCCTGCCTTGACAATATTTACTTAGTGGTGGGAGCACAGGCGGCAGAAAAGCAATGTCTAGTTTGCAGCCTAGGCCTGGGAAATGAGAGGCGCCCCTGCATGGCCTCCTAGGGACAGTCGGCAGAATTTCGGTGCCTTTCCATTGACCTAGCGCAACAGGTGGAGGATGTTACTCTGGAAGTCAGGAGCTACCCTCACTCCGTGGGAGGCTTTACCCCGACTGAAGGCTTCGCTCCTTTGGCTGGAACCTGGCCCGACTTGCTAGCTGAGAGGGGAAATAGGTTTGGTCTTCTGGGCTTTCCATTTAACCCCTTTCTCCCCAGCCCGTGGTCTATGGCAGGGAAATGGTCTCCGCGGAAATTTAAGTGGAACCAGAATCCTCCCCAGATGTGGTATGCAGCCCCCACTTCCTGTCAGGCCATTCACCCCTCTTCTATTCCCCCCTCCCCAACACACTCTCTCTTCCGAAAAATGTTTTTATAGTTTTATGTTTTAATAATAAATTTGCTAAATCAAAAGCTATATGATAAGGAGAAACCTTCACCGGGCAGTGCCAGGCACAGCTGAAAGGCCCTGAATGGCCGAGTTTCATCCAGCATCAAAACAGCTTGAACATTACTCTGTACTCATCTGACTGGATGCCTGATTCATCTCATCTTCCTGCAGCCTTCTTCACATTGGCTGCTGCCTCGGGGACTGATGGTCCTCCTGGGGGTTCATTTCAGTCTGGGTGCAACATGGAGTTGCTTCTCTTGTCACTGCTCGCAGAAGCGCCCTCTGTCTTCTCCAGGCTTCGAGGGAAGATGCGGCACTGACCTTGTGCACTTCATTCGGTGAGCTGTAGGAAATCCAGTTTGTGCAGCAAGGGCTGCTGGGTAGAGCAAATAGCAAGATTGCTTGCTGGTGCCTTCAGGGTGGTCTATCTAAAAGGACCATGATGTCAACTGTAGCCAGCCTTCAAGCTCCAACCCCTGGATTTCAGGCAATGATCAGGGGCAAATAGCTTAACTGTGATATCCCCCGCACCTAGCTGTGGAGTTCAGGGAATGTTTATCCTGTGCACAAGGAAGCTGTGTTATTCAGACCCTGCAAACATGCCTGACACTGATCCTCGAATGCACACACCTAGGCAGCCTTGCTGGACAGCAGCACCGCGGGGACAGGGCCTGCCAGGACCCAGGTCTGGGAGCCAATGTCTGCCTCTGGGTACCCGCTGTGGCCTACTCCACCTCACCAGAAAGCCTCTCTGTCTGTCTCCTCAAGGATTCTGCTTGGGGCTCATCTGTATGCTGGGTTAGCGCCTTGATTTCCTAGTCCCCAGGAGAGGCTGAGCCACGGAGCTCTAGCCCAGCTAGTTTCAGCTTTTGTGGAGTCTTGACTCAGTGCTCTTGTCCTGAAACAGCAGTGGCCTTTGGATTCAGTAAGAAGATCACAGTGTTCCTGCGCCCAGTGGGCACGTGTGGAAGGTTTTTCAATAAAACACCCAATGGTTTGGCCAATCCTGCCTTGACGATATTCCCTCAGTGATGGGATCTTGGACCAGGAGATGGAAAAGTTACATCCATTTTGCAGCCTAGGACTGGAAAAATTCCTTTCTGACTGGTAGTTGCAAAGGTAGGGGAGCCTTGACTCCTTCCACCCCCACCCCACACCCAGTTCTCTCCCAAAGAGGGCAGATGGCATTTAAGGACAGGTAACACAGCTGCAGAACTCCTCAGGGAACTTGAAAGGTGTTAAGTGTGTCTTTCATTGTTTGAAAATTAATGAGAGGCACAAGAAAGTGACAGAACTTAGTGTATCATCACTGCTAATTAGGGTGCAGACCCGGATCCTCTGTCCTCTTTCATCTGTGTCTCTTACCTTCTTCATGGAGCAGATGAATCCACGAAGTCTTCTCTTTAGACTATGACACTTAGAGGAAATTATTTTTTTTCCTATTTATAGAAATTTCATTTGCATTTATGAGGCTGGTAATGTCTCATAAATATTTCCTGCCAGATAAAATATTAATTAAAAGAGCTTGTTGCGTTACACTCTGAAATCCTAACTAAATCTCTCCTAAGACAAATATTTTAAGTACTTTTTTTTCTCACAGTAGGAGAATTTCTCATACATTAATAAGTCCATCCAGAATCAATCAGTGAACTGCAGTTTCTCAATGTTCAGCAAATGGTCACGTGGCATCCTCCCAACTTAAAGGACAAAATGAAGCACTTCCAATACTGTCGAATGCGTCCTAGATTCCCTCTGTTCTCTTCAAGAATCAGGAACCCAAGTCTTCGAGATGACTCAGCAGGCACAGGTGCTTGCTTGCTGCCATGTTTGGTAACATGAGTTTGATTTGTGAGCCTGACATGGTGGAAGGAAAGAACTGACTCCTGCAAGTTGTCCTCTGACTTCCACATGTGCACTGTGGAAGTGCATGCATGTGCCCCTAAATAAAAAATATAATAATAATAATAATAATAATAATAAAACTGATAGTAATAAAAGAATTGGCAACATGAATGTGTGTGTATGTGTGTGTGCACGCACGTGTGTGTGTGTGTGTGTGTGCATAGTCCTTCCTTATCCCCACTACTCAATTGGTAAATACTGACCATATAGCATCTCCTACTTACTCAATGTTGTGCGTTTTGATTTCAGTGACTTGTAGTTAGTTGTGGTCTGAATATACCAAATGGAAAGTTCCAGAAATGTTCAATTTTTGCCTTCTAAATTGCATGCCATTCTGATAGCATGATGGAATTTCACACTATCCCTTTCTGCCCTGTCCTGGCACAAGGTATCCAAGCCGTGTGACCCACCCTTAGGTACCTGGTTGTGAAATGGACTTGCAGTGTTCATGTCATTGCTACCTGCTTAATAATAGCTCTGGAGCTTGTGTGTAGGTGTTGCCCTTACTTGTCTCTGGTTCTGTGAAGCAATACTCATACAACTTAAGGAGAGAAAGGAGCACTATTTGGCTTACAGTTCCAGAGGGGAAATGCAGTCTACTGTGGTGGAAAAAACACGGCAGGTGGCAGAAGCTGGGGGCAGCTCAGGTCATATATGTCATAGAAGCAGGGAGCTCAAAAGAGGACCTCCAGAGGAAACAGGGTGGGGCTGCCAAAATCTCAGAGCCTGCCTCTGTGATGCGCCTTCCTCCTTCAAGCTCCACCTCCTAAAGATGCCTCATCTTTCTAAACATTAACATCAGCTAATTCATTCTGCTTCATAAGCCTGTGGGAGACAGCTCACATTTAAACAAAGACAGCGGGGGTTCTGGTTGTTCACATATAATGAAGATAGCCCCAAAGTGCTTCCTTTAGGTGACAGAGTGAATGCTCCCACCTTGAGAAGCAAAGAAAACTTTCAAAAGCCCACCTCACTACTGTCTATGGCAAGAGAGAAGATACTGTTTGCCAGGTTAGGAAGAAAGGAAAAGGAACTTCAGCTGGTTCTGCTGTCATATCTCAAAATGCTCAAATGATGGCCACACCCAATGCAAAGTACTGAGTTAGCATGTAAAGATGTGTGTGTGTGTGTGTGTGTGTGTGTGTGTGTGTGTGTGTGTATGTGTGCGTGTGTGTTTGCATGTATGTGTAGAAAAAGTCGGCAGGTGAGGGTATGACCCCTGCTGGTTAAAATGTTTGCTGGGTGTCTGAAGGACACATAGAGGAAAGGAGCAGCTCTCAGAAATTTTACCTTCTCTACAGTGTTTGAGACACTACTATGTGCTGTGAGAGAAGGTAAAAGTATAATGATGGGCTTTGATCAAAAATGGCTCCCACCTAGTTGGTAAGGTCAGCATGTGCACAGGAAGAGATGACAGACAAGTTCACAATATGGGTCTAATTTTTTTGGCATCTATTCATGTGTATGTGCGTGCACATGCCAGGGTGTGTGTGTAGGGATCAGAGGACAACTTTCAGGAGTAGTTGCTCTGCTTCCACCATATTTGTTCTGAGGATCAAACTCAAGTTCATGGGCTCCTCAGTGAATCATCAGCCAGGACCCAATGCAGATGTAATTTCTCGAGTGATTGACAAGAATGTTAATGAAGCAAAGAGAATGCCATTGAGGCTGACCTCAGGTCGCAAGGAGGGCAGGCAAAGAGAGAGGCGAGCGTTCACATAGAGTAGAGGAGCAGGGTATGAACCAAGATGTGGTCAGATGAGCTCTGTGTCCAGGGACCAGAAGAGTGTGTGTGTTTGACGGTGGGTACTGCAGGGCAGAGGCGGCGAGCAGCCAAATGGAGTCAATGAGTGTCCACTGTCTCTGCACTGTTAGTGCTTCTCATAGGTCATCACTTGTCTTTTTCCTCAACAGTCTTGTGAGGAAACAGTCAGGCAAAGCAGTCCCTCAGTGACACAAATATTGGTAGTGCATTTCAGAGCATTTGTGGGAACCCAATTTTATTAGATTCCCAAACTCCCAAATCATATTTCTAATTCATATGCGCTGAATTGTGCCTCTGCCAAATGCACATGTTGAAGTAGCCTCAGTTCTTCAACATGTGACTGGAGTTCCAAGGATGCCTCCTAAGAGGTAATTAAGTTAAAATAAGGACACTATAGTAAGCTCAAATCCCATTTGGTTGACACCCTTGTAAAAAGAGGACATCTGGATACAGATACCCGGAATGTTCAGGCACAGAGGAAAGTCCACACGAGGACCCACGAAGATCTGCAAGCCAAGGAGAGAAGATTCGTGAGAAACCAGGTCCATTTCACCTTGACCTTGGACTTCCAGCCTTCAGAACTGTGAGAGATGAAATGCTTTCTCTTTACTCTGCAGGTGGAAAGTAAGCAGTTAGATTTCTGGGCCTGGGAGAATTGTGTCATTCTGAATTACCCTTAAGGCCATCCATCACACTCCCAGTGAATAATTAGAGCGCCTACTTGGTGACCCCACCGATTGCAGGAGCCATATTTTTCCAGGTCGCTCCAGAGCATCACTGGCCCCCGGTGCTAACAGCATCTGCTCCAAGTGAGCAGCCAACAAACACTGTTCTACAGGAAAAAGGGATGTGGGGAGGTTCTAGGGGTGGGAGAAATGACAGGTCAACAACTCGTTGGACTTCAAGGAGTAGTCCATTCTGGTGAGGCGGAAGATGAGTGATATAGTTCATTTCTCCAAAGAAATCACTTCTGGTAAGACAGACATCATCAAGAGAATCCTATTATTTACTTATGTATTGACTGACTTATTGATTATGTGTGCGTATGTGCATGCACTCTTGTGTGTACATGCCACAACACGTGTGTAGACAACACGTGTGAGAATACAGCTTTGTGAAGTCGGTTCTCTCCATCCACCTTTGCACGGATTTCAGGGATTGACCTTAGGTTATCAATTTGTACAGCATGCACTTTTATCTGCTGAACCGTCTCGCAGCCCTCCTTGAGAACTTTTCGAAGAAGGATATTGAGTGTAGTTTTTCTGTTTCTGAAAACATTCAATTCCACTTTGGGGAAAACGATAAGCAGTGCTTAATCAACTAGTAATCAGGTGGCTTCCACAAGGGGCCAATGGCGCCATCTGGCGGTTGAAAGTCCACACTACGTAGGAGCAGCCTGCGTCTGTGTGTCCGTGCTCATCTGTAGTTCTTGCTTTATTAGTCATATATGCACATATTTGAAGCAGCATAGTGCTCTAAGTGATTTGAATAGAAACCCCTCTGACCTCTTCTTCCTCCACATCCCAGTTTTCAGAGGACATCCACTTTCAGTTTTGCTGCAGGTCTGTAAGCAGAACACTTGTGGTTATACTTCTAGGTGCTTCCACCACTGAGGATGGAATGCAAAGGGTCCTTTCCCTACCCCATCATCCCCACCACATACTTACATTCCTTCCATTTCTACTTAGCATGGAATCATGCCATAGTGCCTGTTGCGTAGCTTCAATATTATTAGGTCTATGAGAGAATTGCTGATTCACGCAGCAAACCTTTCTCTACTTCCATCTCTATGGTTTTTTTTTTTTTTTTTTTTGGTTCTGTATCCAAACTATTTTCTTTAACCATTTTTGGGGAGATTTTGTGGTTTGCTATCTTGTTTGATTTCTAGGAGTCCTTGCTTTCAGTTTTCCAAAAGATCATGTTTTTAGCAGAGTCCTTCCACGTGATGTTTCTTCTCCCTGTCCTGGTCCCATTTTCCCCCAGATGACGTTTCACGTCTGTGTGTTTTCCCTCTGTAACTCCTCAGATATCTGGTAACCTGGTAAGCAAAAGCTCTGGTTTGTGGCTAGGATTTGGCCTCTGCCAGTCTTCCCAGCAGATGCCCCTGCTGAACCATTTATTTCACTGTTGGAATGCTGAAACTGGACTTGGCTTTTGAGATAGGATCCTCAGAATGGCTTTTAATCTCTTGCTCATGGGTGGACTCCTCACCTCCAACCTTCTGAAGCCAAGGTGAAGTGGGTTTGGGACCTTGACATATAGTATAGATAAGGTCTTCACTCCTCCTTTCTTCTTTTTTTTAACTTTAAAAAATATTACCTTCATTTATTCTTTGATAGTCTCATGCATGTATATACAACATTCTTACCAAAATGTCTTCTGCTGGGAGGATGGGGAAAAGTTTCTGGCCTCGACTTAGTAGGAAAGCGATCTGGAGATTTAATAGTGGTGCTTCCTACTTGGACTGTGGATTAACCAGGCTCTTTTGAGCAGCTTTGGTCCCGCTATGCAGAAGCAGTGCCACGGGCAACTATAGCATCTGGGATTCCAGAGCCTCTATTATGCTGGACTTTTCCTGCACACTTAAGAATGTTTACATCTGAAACATCCCAAAGAGACCGGCACCCCAATACTGAGTCTCCCCTGCTTGGTGAATAAGAGCTTTAATTGCTGAGGCTAAGCAAGAGATCGTCAGATCTTTGGGGACAATCCCTTGAAAGAGATTGTTTCTTTTTTCTTTCTCTCCTTTTTGCCTTCCTGCCCATTAGTGAATGGCTCTTTTCTGCCACATGTTCTTGCCACCGTGTGCTGCCTTGCCTTAAGCTAACAGATCTTGCTTGGGAACCTATAAAACTGTGAGTACAACACACCTTTCTTCTCGATGAGTTTATTGTCTCGGGTATTTGTTACAGTAGCAGGAAGCCGACTAGTCCATGGCCTCAGTGTAGAATGCAGGTTCTTTCTGTTTTTCAGACACTGGTCTTTGTCTCCTCTCTGGATCGTCTTATTCTTAAAGGTTTGAGCCTTTCAGCAGCCACCATTGTGCTGGGGTTTCAGATGGAGCAAAAGCAGAAGCAGTGCTTTAACTCAGCATCTTCCAGGATGTCTGTTCATTTGCTTGAAGATCATACATTCTGAAAGTATCTGTTAACCTTTTACATAAAACTAGATTCTAGATGTGCAGACCACTAAGTCTATTTTCTGGGTGGAGCAGATGAAGGAAGAGTTATGAATCATAGATTGGGGACACGGCCAATGGAGATGGCCACATGTCCCCATGGAGGGCAGATGGGCTGGTGTCCAAGAGATCCCACGGGTGACATGGTTTAGGGCAGTTACTGAGGTTTCCTTGAGGGTTTAGACACCTGTTTTCCAGCATAGTCAGCCCGGAGAACACTACCAAGTGTAGCCTACCATTCTGTTGTCTAGATGAGAAGGCTAATTCCTTAACAGTCAGGGAGGCATGGCTGTGTGAGGAGCTAAAATACCCAGGATGGCTCTGTCAGCACAGGGATCCCTGCTGGGAGAGAGCTGCATAGAGTCGGTACTGCCAGAGGAGCCCAGAACCCATCACGGGTGGAAGACATGGCGGGAGCTTGGTTGGAAAGTGGTGGGTGTGGGGAGGTTGGAGCTTTTCTTGAATGGGACGGCCTTTTCCTGGGATGTGCCCACTCACAGCAGCCCTGCTGCACTGTTCTCTTCTCTCCTTCCCTGTCCCCTCTCTTCCTTTCTATTTTTCTTCCCCTTCCTCTTCTGCCCCCCCTTTTTCCTCCTCCCTTCCCTCCTATATATTTTTTCCTCAATATAACAGTTCAGTCTCAAAGTGAAGACACAAAAGGATAGGGAGGTTTTTAGACCCCCCCCCATGCCAGTTGTCGTAGCCTTCCCCTCAGAGACTCTGGCCCAGGGTGACTGGCATGGGATGAAGGACATTACTGCTCGCCTGTTTGGAAATTTTCTATGTGCTGGAGGTTGGAGAATTCCACAAGGACTCACATGATCTCTGGGAGGTCACAGAAAGAGGCCTTTGCAGTAATGTCAAGGGGCACTCGGCAGGAGATCCGTCCCCAGGAGTCTCCTCCACACAGAACCTAGCAGGGCACCAGTGTTGGTGAGAGAGTGCCTGAGGGCATCTTACTCCTCCACTGAGACTTTCGGGCTGACTAAGATGCTCAACCCTCTGCCCACTGAGCCTGGAAACTCTATATAGGTTACACAGATGAGGGGGGCATTCTAAAACTGAACATACCCTAGACCGCTTCTCTGCTAAGGTATCAGTGTAGCTGGGGTGATAGGGACAGATATTGACCTGCCTGAGAGTGTGGAGCCAGGATTGATCCTTGTTTCCTGTGTAGCTGCTTCTCCTGGCTTAGTGTTCACATGAGAATATGCTGTGGAAGGGTCAGAACAAGGAGGGTAATTGTGTTGACTGTCCTGAAGCAACACCGAGACTGCTGTAATAGGAAACTCCCTGTTGGGACTCCCTTGAGGCTGGATGTAATGGCCCCATGTCTTGGGATGCAGTCCGCACAGTCCAGCACCTCCATTTCATCTGCCCCCCCCTCTACCTGTTTCTACCTCAGTGATGCTGTTGAGGACCACGAAGCAGCCTCCATTGTGCATCGTCCAGACAAGCCAAAGCTAAGCCCAGGACTTCTAGTGCCTGGATCTGGTCTCGGTGTCCCACACATGGGTAGACAGTGATGACACTCAAGGTTTAGTCATTTCAAGGTCCTTCCATGTGATCCATTTGGAATAAGAAGCTGAGACACAGAAAAAGTTTATAACTGTCCCAAGGTCATACAACTATGATGTTGCAAAGTCAGACCTCAAGGCCACGTTTTCAGATTCCAAGTTCAGTATTTTTCCTACCACCTGAGCTCCCAGAACCATTTGGGGCTCTTATTCTGTTGCATGTTTTCCACTCCTGACTGAAATCCTTGTGACCTAGCCTTCAGGACCTACAGCCATGTAGAGCCTCTGGGGCCCCAGCCTGGGAGGCTGCTTCTCTGTGCTCTGGGGGTTAGGCCAAAGATGGGCCTATAGCATTGGAGGGTTAGAGTGGGCGAGTTGCTGGCAGGTCACGCATCAGATGAGAACAGTTCATATCTGCTGAGTGCCTGAAGAGGTGTCAACCTCGGGGTCATTGGAATGGAATGGTTTGTGCTTTGTCCTTATAAAAATGGTGGCATTTTCCAGAGCTAGGGGTTGCGTGTTGGAGTCAGGAAGCTGGATCTCCTAAACATCTACCCACTGCCCACATTTCCTGCCTTGAGTGCCTTTGGGAGATTCAGCGAGCATCTGGCTTCATTAGCTGGAACGTGTGAACTCACCCGTCTTGACTTCTGGTTTGAGGGGGAACTGATGTGAGCAAATCAGGAATTTGGAACAAAGTGTCTGAGACTGGAAGTCACTTCCAGTGACCCACAGGACTGGGTTCCTGCCATGCTGACCACACTTAGAGGAATCCTCTGGCCTTGTGACCCACCAGTCCCCATCCTGGACGCCCTCCCTAAACAGAGGATGGAAGCGAGGCCTCGCCAAGGAGGCAGTGAGTGAGCACAAGAGCCATCAGTTGGGCTCTTAGTAACTATAGTAACTAAATAACTGAATTGCTTAGTAACTGAGCATGTCTGAGAGGCAAGAAGGCTGGAGGGCTCTTCCCGGAAGCCTGGCCTAGGGGAACCCCACAGGTCATCAGTCCCCTGGCACCTCCCTGTGCTTGCTGCCTGGAGGCACAAAGCACGTTTGCGAGTCTCTGAATGGCTGGTGTCCCAGACAAGAGAAATTCATATCTGTCAAGAAGTGTACTGGAGATGTCAAAACAGGAAATAATGTGTGTAAACTTGAAATTCTAGCAGTAGCATGGCAAAATTCCTCAAGTTAAGAAAGAAAAACTGAAAAAAGGTGAATGTCAGAGTCCAATGAGATGGCTCAGTGGGTCAGGACATGGCGATCTCATTTCAAGTCCTGAGAAGCCCACATAGTGGAAGGAGAGAACTGGCTCCAGAAAACGAACCTCAGCTTGTGGGGCGATCCAGTGCTCTTCCATTCCATGCCCATAGGTGCACCCCTCCCCAGGGCAATGCAGCAAGGACCGTGTTGAAAAGTGTTAAAGATCAGAAGCTCAATGGCACGTCGCCACGTGTCCTTCCGCCATCTTGTTCCCGGCCTTGTCCTCCAGCATGCCCTTTCTAACCCGTGCATCCTCTCTCGAGAATTATAAGTCTGCCCTCTGGCCACTGAGCTACCTGTCCTTTATCCACTCTCCACTCTCCGCCATCACCTTCTGAAATTCTCCCTTCCTACTGGGCCCAGTCTGAACACAACCCTGTAAGAAGCCTTCCCAGTCTTCCCACCTTGAGGCGTCTCCTCTTCTGTGCATCCATGGGCCATGTTTTTTGCTCACCCTTGTAATTTCAGTGAGGCTCTGACTAGCTCTGAACTCTAGCATGGAACCACGGACATTCTTTCATTCAATTCTATCGAGTGTGTGTGTGTGTGTGTGTGTGTGTGTGTGTGTGTGTGTGTTTCATTTCTTGCATATTGATGAGGACCTTTCAGAGTCTTTCCTTCCCATTACCTCCGTGGATCCTCTGTTTCTCTGTGGCGCACATTCTGCTTGCCAAGCAAAAACATCAAGTCTGGGTAAAAATGCTGGGCAAGAAATGGCAATGGCCTATATATTAAGCCCTGGAAGGCAAAGTCTGAGAAACCCAAGAGCAAAGCACTAAGGAGGTAGAACAATCCAGGATGATTCCTGATATCACCCTTGGGTCTCCACAGGTACACACACTCAAGTACCCTCTTGTTCACACACACACACACACACACACACAAATTGACTTCATTTGGGTATCTTCATATTCTTTTGTTCTGGTTTCTTAGTGAACCCTTTTCAATCTGGAATTCGTGGACTTTTTGAGAGCTTCAGAATTTCTCTTCTCTATTTGTCAGTTTTCTTTCTTTTTTTATTATTACTTATTCAATTGTGTGTGCAGTGTATATATGTGTGTGTGTGTGTGTGTGTGTGTGTGTGTTGTGTGTGTGTGTGTAGAACCACGGACAAATTTGGGAACCACCATGGATGCCTCCACCTCCTCCTTGTTTACTCTTCCCCGGGATTCATAGGCTCTGCCCTACCAGGACCAGAAATCCAGGCCGCTCTCGCTTCTGCCCGGCGTCTATACATGGGGTCTAGGATCCAAACTCAGGACCTTCCGTCTGCAAGGCAGAGGCTTAACCCCTGAGCCACCTTTCCAGCCCCTGTCAGTTTTCTTTAACCTGGAACACGTAGCGACTAGTCTCAGTTCTCTGAGAAGTAGATGTCGGGACAGGATGCAATGCAGAAAGATGTTGTTCAGGGAGATGCTTGCGAAAGGACATGGAGAAACCTGGGGGACAACGCAGAAACCTGACTCAGCTGTAGAGGACAGAGGGGGAGGGGGAGGGTTGGAGAGGATGCCCACATGGTGGTCTGCAGCCTTGATCCAAAGTCTGCTCTTAGGGTCTGGTTTCTTCTAGAGACTGGCCTGACTCAGTGTTACATGGTTCGGATGGCGTCTGGGAGCCAGTCACGAGACCATGATTTCAAGCAGAGGCTGTGAGAGGGTTCGGTGTGTAAGAATTTAAGTTTCCAAGATGTTTTTCAGACCACTTTTCCCCGACCTTCTGTTCTTTCTGGTCTCTAACATCTTAACTGAATTTTTGCTCCCTGTTTCTCTCTGTGGACTCCAGGTTCTGGGTCTTTAACTTGTATTTAGATGTCTGATGACCTTTGGCTGCCTGCTGTTTAAGAGGGCGACACTCATTGGAAGCAGTGAAGATGAGGTTGCATGTGATTCTGCGAGGGGGAGGGACCCCAAGATGTCAGTCTCAAGACAGCGCCAAGGGGTACTTCCTTTCAGCTCGCTAGTTTCCTACAGCGGACTCGGACCTTCTCTTGCACAGCTACAATATGTCACCTGTGTGCTAAATGGGGAAGGAGGTGTGGCTTGTGTTCAGACTTGCATACACCTTCCTTCTGTCCTGACTACAGAGTGGCTTGTTTCCACCCTAAGCTTTGATCAAATAACCCAGCTTCACACCTTTTCCCATCTCTCTATTTTTTTCTACCGTAAACATCAAATCTGAGTTAGGAAACCTGTTTCCCATGAGGACTTTCAACCACTTTTCCTGGTTTTAGTCCTAGGCATCAACCCTATTCACACGCACTTGGCCTTTCCCAGTCCTTGGGGAAGCTGGACCATGCATCTCGATGACTTCCTCCTCCTGGTCCCCTGCTTCTGGGTTTGGGGAGCTGGCAGCCTGCTCTTTGCTGCCTTTGTGCCCACATGCTCTAAACTTTGCTTTGCAGCTCTGATCAGACTTCCAGCTTCCTACATTTTTTTTTTTTTAGCAGCTTTGGCTTGAGTACTGCTCTTTTCTGACTCTGAGTTCTTCCATTTGTCCTGAAGAAAGTAGAACACTTGTTTGTCCTACTGTATTTGCATCCTAAGATGCTTCCAAATTTCTCCTGATTCCTAGAAGGGTGAGTTCAGGGTTTTGCGCAGCATATTTATGGAGCCATGAAATGTACAGTTACAAGTAATGGTGAAAGAATGAGAACGCAGGACAAAGACTCAAAATCCTGCCTCAGAGACAATCATCTCCACAAAGCAGCTGTGGAAATGGCTTCTTATCCCAGGTAGGCCTGAGTCTGAACCCCAGCTTGCTCACAGACTCAGTGTATGCCCAGAAGCAAGGATCTTCACCTTCGTGAGTGAAACTCACAGGCATCCTAAGAGTTGTCTGGGTAACTTGATGCCGCGTGCAGTGGAGGACCAGGGAAGTTCACTTCCTCTGAGCTTCTTCCTTTCCTCTTTAGGAATCACCTCCGTGGGCTTGCTGGGATTGGCGCCCGCCTGGACTGTCCTCCATGCCCCTTCCACCTTTTTTTTCTTTTTATTCAACTGTGGGGGTGTGTGCGTATGTATGTGTGTATGTATGTGTGTGTCTGTGTGTGTATAGAACCACAGACAAACTCGGGAACCACCATGGATGCCTCTACCTCCTCCTTGTTTACTCTGCCCCGGGATTCACAGGCTCTGCCCTACCAAGACCAGAAACACAGGCTTCTGCCTGGCGTCTGTATGTGGGGTCTAGGATCCGAACTCAGGATCTTCCTCCTGCAAGGCAGAGGCTTAACCCTGAGCCATCTCTCAGCCCCTCCTCCCACTTCTTAAGATAGCCTGTGGCCTTTGCATGACCTGTGCTATGTCCAACACATTATTGACCCCACAAAGTCTAGCATGGACTAAAGGCACTAGGATCCTTGGAGGCTAGGGGCTGATAGTCACAGTAGTGTTCCTAAGCTTAAGGGGAACACAGGAAAGAGTTCTGGGAAATGGCACTGGGTCCTTGCTCCTCATCGGAGAGGAGGACCCAGAGAAGAGTTTGGCATGCACAGTAAAGGATGCTCCGGGGATTGGGGGGGGGAGCCACTGGTGGAGAGGCACTGGAGGATGGGGAAGGAAGGGGAGGGGAGGGGGGAGCAGGGGCTGGGGGGAGGCCGAGGGAGGGAGGGGACCCGTGTACCTGTTAAATTTGTATGAGCTGAAAAAAAAAAGATCAGCCTGCGGCTCTGGTTTACAAAGTTGCCTGCTTTCCCTGAGGTGGGTTCCCACCCTCAGGGGTCACGGGGTCTTGGGACCTGTCAGTATTCCCCATGCCCACTTTGTTGTGGAGCTAGGAATGTCTGTCTTCTTCTGGACCAGACAGGAACCCTTAAGGACTTTCGGCTCATCAAAACAGCTTCTGCTGGAATATTGTGTGGTGTATAGGGAAATATCGTTGAAATACTCGGAATCTCTTGGCTTCGATCCTCATTCAAGTGCTGACGTGGGGTAACTCCAGTCTGGTACATTTGGACTCCCTTGGGATCAGCAAAGCCAGTGTGGTTAGACGCCTGGAGATGGGAATACTTCATTCTGCCACCAAGTACTGTGCCATGGGAACCCAGATCTTTCTCTGTGACCACGGAAGCGATACAGCAGCAGCTGGGGGGTTGGAGCTAGAGCAGATTAACTCCACAAAGACAATGGGTGGGAGGAAGGACAGAAAATCCAGTCACGGGGGTTTCCATTCCATCCAGTCAACCTTTCTGCACTTGTTTATGAGCTCCAAGCTTTGTGAAACAGAAAGCACATATTGGGCCCTGCCCTCCTCTGTTGCTTAGCAACAGGCCTCTTTCTTATTCCTTGCAGGTGTGAAGGGACTCAGTTTTGAAGGTAGTGGACAAGGTTGAGGTCACTGCCTGGTCAGCATAATAATGAGACATTTCTGGTGCCATTGTGCAAGAGTTACCTGCTTCACAAACATTTATTTTCTCCTTTGGAGGTTTTCTTCTGTACTGTCTCTGTTTACTTTTGAGATATATGTGTTTGTATACATATTTGCTTGTGGGTGTCTCAGAAGATGGAAAGACAGATCCATAGTTCATGCCAACAGGCTGGCAAAACCACAGTTCCTGAGTCCGCTGCTCTGCACGCTGGGCCCCCAAAGTCTCTTCTGAGCTATTTGGTGGAACCCCATTGTCTCTCCTATCAAGTTCTGTGACAATTCTTGTCCTGTCTGAACAGCCCAGGGTGCCTGTCCAAGTCCTCCACAAAGCAGACCATAAGATGGGATTAAGTACGTGAAGAGTTCACTAGGGGAAATGTCCAAGCTAGAGCAAATTGGGAGGATGTTGGAAGTAATGGAAGATTCTGGTTCAAGGCTGACCCTGAAGGAAGGACAAAGGAAGGCAGGTTGGAAGTATCCTTGACTGTCGTGGAGTCAGAGTACGATCCCATGTAACCATGTAGGGCTCCTGCTCAGCATCTTGCTGTGCTAGGTCAGTAGCATGGGCTCTGAGCTCAGTCCTCCTTGCATTCAAAGGTCTTCACGAGGAAGATTGCTGGGAGTTGAGTTAGAGTTCGGGGCTATCCCACTGGATGGGGTTGGAAAGGCTACACAGTGAAGGACAGAGCGAGATGGACTTTCGGAGGAAGGAATGAGCCTAGGAGTAGGGGACATAGTTGGGAACTGGTGTCACATGGGAGAAGCTGGTATGGAGGGAAAGGCTGTGCATAGCAACAGCACTGAATCTCTCTTCTTGTTTCCCTGTACCGCGTGGCTGCTCCCTGGTAATGGTCTCTTATCCTCAGACTTCACCTGGGAAATGCTGGCATTGGTGGCTTTACTGACAACCATGTCTTAGTCTGCTTTGTGCCGCTATGACAAAACACACAGAATTGGGTGATTCAAAGACAGACGTTTATTTCTCTAGAAGAACTAGAAGTTCTAGAAGCTGGGATGTCCAAAATGAAACAGTGGCAGATTCTGCATCTGATGAGTGCCTGGTCTCTGTGCCCAAGGTAGTGCCTTCTATGCCACGTCTTCCTGTCTTCCCAGAAGGCAGAAGGCAGAAGAGGGAGGAGTATTATGTTACAGCAGAAGAGAATGCACCCACTTTACCAAGGCCTTCCACAAGGGTAGGAAGACCATCCTCGTGACTTAACGACCTGCTACACACCCCACCTCTAAAACTATAGCTTTGCCAGTCCCCTTTACCATGCTAGATTTTGGCAAGCCCATCTGTTCTTTTACCTTCTCTGTAACAACTGGTTGCTCTTACAAGTGTCTGAAATTAGAATGTCCTTCTCTCATGTAATTTTGTATACAGTTTCATCCTCCCTTTGCAGCCATAACTGTGTATTGGTTCTCTGTGGAAGGCAGTTGTGAATGCTTATTTTTCTCCTGGGGAGATATAAGCAAAGGTCCATTCAACTCCGAACTGGCACTCATGATAGATCAAAGAGATGCTTCCGCTGGAGTCCACTTTGGTCACCTAACAGCGTGATTAGGGTTACGTACAGCGGCATGGATGAAGGATTATTTACAGGAGCACAGCTGCCTCACTGAAAAGTCCACCCCAGCAAGTGTGGTGACTCACAGCGGTTGTGCCACCAAAGTTCTCTGCACAACTCATCGGCAGCTATAGGCTTCTCCTCTTTCCGCCCCCATGTGCAATTGTTTTCTGATTATTTGGTCTCAGGTAGGCGTTGTGTGAATCTTGCACCGTGCACATTATTTTGAGTTTTGTCAGTCTCCTTTTTTCCTTCCCCAAGGGAATGTGTTCGTTGGGAAGAAATAGCTGCGCAATAGCAATTGGAGTGAGAGCATTAGTTGAAGAATTTCTTGGACCATGTCTGGCTAGGTTCTTGGACCCTGTTTCCACCCTGGAGTTAAGGTTGACCTGTCATGTCGTCAAATAGGTAAGCCATGCTTGATCTGATGCTTCCTCGATCTCATGGTGACAGTTCACTACAGAACCCGCTGTCCTATGTTTCTGGTGACAACCAATGGTAAAGTATGCGTGCCCACAGAAGCCACCATGACCAGACACGGCTCAGAAAGGATTGAGGGCCAGAGAGATCAAGGGATCTAGGAGACAATTCTAGAGAGCAGGGTATACTGAATTTCAATAGTGTCTACCCAGTAGCTAGCACTTTACTCACATTATCTTGCTACTTTGCACCACAGACTTCCAAGAGCAGGTATAAAGACAGTAACTTGTCACTAATAACAGTTGCTAAGTAGATGCTCCCAAAGAGTTTGTTCTAATGGTCTACATTGTCATGCAACCAGAGAGAAAGGAGACGGTGACCTGACCTTCTAGGACATCTGACCAAATCATCAGGTAGGTAACACTTTGGAGGGGCTCCTTGACGACCCCAACATGCTCCCCACCTTGGAGCATCACGGTCCTTGTGCACTCACTCATCTGACGCAGACACTGCCCCCTGGGCACACCGGTTTGCCAGTTCCAAACCCTGATTCCATAAACAATTCTCTACTAATTAGCTTGGCAGCTCAACACCTTTGGTGTATCTTGCTCATTTAATACCACGCCTACTCTGGTTGGATCCGGTTATAAAGTAAACTATGTTCTTTGAGAACTGCTGCATACAGATGAATCGGTAGCTGGTCTCAGCTGACCCACAGATTCATAAAAACCAGCAAGGCCCCGAGTACCTTCATCTAGGACACCCAAACTCTTGGAAAGAGGTGCAAGGGACTCGCTCATATCCACGATTTGGCCGCTTTCTTGGGAACCGAGAAAATGAATGTTTGTCTCCACATTTGCACTGGCAATCCGTGAGGTAAGGGGAGAAATGTTTCGTTGTCTCTTGGCAGAAAAAGGAGTTAATTCTCATGGAAACTTACCTTCTTTTCTCCACCTCAAATCTAGACAGACTTGCCCCTCCACACCCAGGGGGGAAAGTGTGTGGTTTTAAATTACTCGCTACCATTGAATTGCTGGTTGCAGGTGGATTAAGAGCAGGATTACACCTCCTGGTTTCCCTGGGCCACTTTGCAGCCCTGGGGCTCCTAGGCTTTGTATCGCTGCATGGCTCTGGAGCCCAATATCTTCTCTTGACAGCAGAGATGTGTGCCTGATATCTTCCAATTGCTACAGGATCTTGCTTAGCTGGAGAAGTCTCAGGTCTTCCCCATCTTGAAGGCAGAGGATAAGGTGCTAGTGAGGTCTAACGTGGGGAGGAAAAGGTCCGAGACGTCTTTCAAGCATGTGCCTTTGTGGAATTTGGTGCCATTTGGAGTGCATGCATTTGGATGTCTCATTATCTGTCCAGCTCTTTCAATGCTTCTGTGACAAGCGTTGTGCCACCTTGACGCCAACTGTTTCTCTACACTCTGCCAGGCGTGGAGCTCCTTCCCCGCATAACCACATCCTAGAGATTTTGTTAATTAGTCTGTGAAAGGAGGTGGGTTTTGCAATGTTTAAGGAAAATGGCATCCTTCACCCTTTAGGTTGTGAAACAGAGCGTGTAAGGAAGCTGTAGCAGACAAGAACTTTCCAGAATCTCTGTGTTGGAGAAGCTACTGGACTCAGAGGGTGATCTTCAATCCCCAGCTGGATTTGCATTGTCTTCCTGTACGAGGCTTTGTGTAAATGTGTCCCCAACACCTGAAGCTTTCCAAAGCACAGTGGCAGAGAGTTAACCTGGGAAGACAGGGGCCCATGCACGAGTTTTTCTTTTCTTTTGATACTCACTTCACGGAGATGGATTTCCTTCCGCATTAGGAAGTAGCCAAGTTCACTCATGTGCACGACTGAACTTTTGGAGGAGCAGGGCATGGATTGTTCTGGGTCTGGGGCACTGATGCTATGGGTTGCTTTTGGTTTGTGGGGACTGCTTTTTAAACATTTGAATGTAAGATGCTTGCAATGGTTAAGCATGCTCCGCTCTGCAGAATGGAGGCTCCAGAGGGCATTTTTTTTCCTGTGCTAGGTTTCAGATCTACCCTGGTCCTTCTCACAGCTCAGTGATTTTCCAAAAATTCATCTATGACGCACATGTTTTGCCTTTTCTCGCCCTGTGGCATCCATGGATGGAAGGCCCCTGATGCCTCACAGACCTCTCTCTGGAGTAGCCGATTAGTCTCGGCACTTCAAGCCCATTTTTAACAACACATTCTCTGTAATCAGATATGCTATAAATGATGTTGGTCATCTCTCCATTGTTGTACTTCTCATTAACCTTAATATCATGCATGTGGCTTTTTTCCTCATTTGTCTTTCTATCATCCTGGGGACGCACAGTGTGTGGCCAGGCAGATGCTTGCCACTGGCAACCGTGCTGTGCTATGGAGACTGGGCTCTTACAGCCTAGGGAAGCTGTGAGTAGTGGAAGCACCATGGCGGCTTGGTACTGATGTGCAGGAGAGAATGAGGGAATCATGGTGAAATGCACAGTGCATTACCTTGCACCTGAGGCCTACAGAAGACGCCACAGAAACATGACTCTTGAAAAACTTTAAGTTACATAGGGTGGTATGTGGTGAGAGCAGGAGCAAGAATATTCCAGAACAAGGAAATGTGCAAATATAATATAATGTAATATAATATAATATAATACAGACACAAGAGAGAGCATAGTATTTACAAGGAAAACCAAGTCAGTGTGGCAGAAGTGGGACTGGGACTATGTGTGGGAGGGTATGGAGTTAACAGAAGTCACAAAGTGCAGGTCACACAAGGCCCCACGTGGTAATGAGGGGTTCGCCGTATCTGGGAAGGCTGGAAAAGTCTAGTCAAATTGTAAAAAAGTGATTTTTGTGAAGTGCTGGGAAACCTAGTAGAAGGTCACTAAGCATCCTCGAGATCTTGCTTGGCTTCAGAAAGGAGCAAGGGAGGATGACGTGAAGCCCGAGCCCTGGCAATGTCCCCAGAGTTCGTAAGAAAAGTGTGTGTTCTTCGAATGGCAAAGAATGTTTCTTAGCACTTGTCTTCACACTGGACTCAGCCTCAGAGAGCCGAGCTAGTGGGTCTCGGGAGGTGCGGGAGCATGCGGCCTGTCAGACAAGGCACCGCTTTCTCAGATGTCTCCTGGTTGTTCCATTTCATTGAATACAAGCCCAGGGAGAGGAGGGAGGATGTGCTCGGGTCTTTAAGGTGTCCTTGCCTTGGGTCTGTCATCAGCCATATTTGTGTTGTTGAACCTCAGCCTGGTCAGCGTGTCAGCCTAAGGTCGAGGTGCTGCCAATAGTCACAGCAGAACTGCTGAAAGTGAGAATCCCTTCTGGACCACATCTAGCGAGTGCACTAGCCTAAGAGTCAGCCTTAGAGCTGGGGGAATGTTCCCCCTAGGAGCCATGCTGTTCAGTGTCCGTTAGCAGCCAGAGAAAGGGAAGGCTGCCTGGAGCGTGATGAGGTTTGTAAGCTGATGCTGGGGGAGGGGGATGCTCAGCAGAAGGCTATTGCTCGGGCCTTCACTCACTTCAGGAGCAAAGAAATCAGCATCTTGGGGCCCATGAAGTCATTCAGTACCCCGTTTGAGAATGCCTTTATTCATCTCTTTGCCCCTTGCTTTGCAGGTGGGATCATGGACTTGGCAGTGTGCAGCTGGATCCCATAGTGTAGAGTATTTGGAAAGGTCACTGCTCCTGTGTTCAACTCCTGGCCTCCTTCAGGCTGCCACTGTAGGCCACTCCATAGCCTAGTTGCTAGAACTGAACTGACCCTTGAGGTCCTGATGGGGCCCCAGAATGTTCAAAGGCAGCTTTTGTAAAGCCCAGGAGAAGGGATTTATGGGAGTATGCACCAGTATTGTTAGCTCAAGAACCACTGAATGAATTTGCTCAGAAACTAGAGTTTGCACAGTACCTTTCTTCCTGGGGATAGCTGGATAGGAGGATGAGTCTTTAAAGTTCTGCTGTGGATACCTACTGTCTTCTCTCTATCCTACTTCAGCTAGATGTTTATAGAGATGAGAGTGATGGTCAGATTGCTAAAAGGATCAGGGAAAGCAGGGAACTGCCCATTTTCATTTCAAGACCTGGACCTGCCTTCACAAATAAGAGCCTCTCCATTTAGCAAATTGGAAAAAGAAAATAGAAACTATGATGGCACAGACTAGAGCCAAAAATAGAGAGGAAATTTCTTCCTGGTATGTCCTGCCTCCTGGACTGTACATGATTTATGGGTAATGTTAGTTCTGCTCTGAAAGAGCAAAGAGTGACTGGTTGGGTTATGTGCTTCCCAACTGAAAAGGAGGGAGCCTAGAAATTAAAAAAGTGAGACCAAGTGTGAACAAACAAAAATCTTCAAAGTGGAAAAGGTAAAGGAAAATTCATCATGGATACATGTGGGCAGGAGACACTTAGAGAAGTCTACATTAAACAAAAAGTAATGTCACAGGAGTCATTGGGGGTGCACTTCCCACTCTAACTGGGATAAGTCTGAACCACCCATGCTGTGGTTATTATAAAGGATGCTGGAGACAGTGTTGGTGATGCTAATGCACAGAATTTCAGAAGCTTCGAACAGCAGAAACACACCCAAGGGTGATGCTGTCGTTGGATAACTAAAGAACTGCTGAGAACCCAGAAATGTGCTGCCCCATGCAATTACTTCCCCAAACTCCCATCAGGGCTCTAGCCGTCATGTATAAGACCCAGACACCGTCCCATTACAAAAATACAGACTGAAATCTTTTGAGGCTTGCTCAAACATTGGACAAAAACCTATAGAAGGTCAGCGACTTGCTCACAGGCCCCAGGAAGAGCGTTAGTCTTCAGTGGCTAAGTTCTTCACTCAAAGAAGCTTGTTCTTCTCCTGAACCATTGCCCAAGATAAAACAGAGTCCACCAAGACTCGGTGTGTTCACCTTACCCTGTGTTCTGCTTGCAAATTTTGTGATCAAGTTAGATGCATGGGACCTACCCAGACTTCTGACAAAAGATTCATGATCAATACTTTAAAATACAGACCAATATGCTCCATTTAGATAGAATTTTCCAAGTGTTTCTTCCAATTCTCCAGTCGCGCACAAATACCCATGTTTCTTGGCTTGAACTCAGGAATCATGTTTGCCAGTGAATATCAGTGTGCCACTGTATCCCCAGATAGACGATTTAAATATTCAACAGGCACCATCGAAAGCAACAGGTTAATATGGTCTTTGCAGAATTAGAGCGAGCCAAGCTCTCTCAGGTGACTTCCCCCAAGGGAAGAGTCATGGTTCGTTTCCCTTGATTAAATTCTTGGGAGCTTTCTGGCTCTCTCTAGATCGGGTATTTGTCCTTGAGAAGTGAACTTGGCAAATGCCAGTCACTGCTATTAGCATCTCATGGGAAAAGTCTCCCTGAAATTTGGACCCATGGAGCCCAGGTCCAGCAATGAGATGTTCAAAGAGATTAGGGGACCCGGCCTTGTAGCTAGAGGCATGGTCAGCCTCTTCAGGGAGCAGAGTATTCCAATGCTGTTAGGGGGTTGAAACACCGATAAATTATACATGGGGCACAGAGAGCTTGAAGCGGGCTCAGAGATAAGGCACAAATACAGTCACAAGATCACACTTAGAAGCACCCCCCACTTCCTGGAATCCATGACCTGTTGGCGTGTGCAAAGTGTGAAGAAAGGTCTGCTCTACCGAAGTTTCCAGCTCATTGGGCAGACAGAGATGGCGGTGGGCACGAGTCTGCTACATTGCAGAACAGAAAACTGACCAGGCACATTCTCATTTAACTAGGCTTTCTAGCACATTCTATTTCCAGGGGAACCCCAGGGAGATGAGAAGAGAATCATGTCTTCTTTCACACCTACTCGTCTCCCTAGCTGAGGAGAGAAGGGAAGTCAAGAGACAGCTGGGTATCAGCACTTACCCAGAGCAGTGATCCTATTAGAGTTCCACAGCTCTTCACATCCCTTGCTTTGCCCTGCTTCGAAGCCAGGGATTTCTTACCCAGCTAGTCAATATAGGTACTCGCCCCTACTGAGACACAGTCAGGGTGAGATACTCCAGAGAGAGATTGGGGAGAAAGACATGTGCCAAGTTCATTTTATTGAGCTTCTCGTTAGTACCTGGGTTTCACTGGTTGGATATTCCATAGGCTGTGGTCGCGTGTGCATGAGAATTTCAACAAAACATCTCAAGTACAGGTGCTTCTCCACTTAAGATGGAGCCATGACTGAATAACCCTCCGGGAGTTGAAAGCATTGGAAGCTGCAAGGCACTGATTCCCCTCACATCTAGAACATTCCATCTTAGCTGCCCAGCACAATGAACAGTTGGTGCTGTGGACTGTGGCCATTGTTAGCATCATAGAAGAGGCCACTGCCTGTCACTAGCTTAGACTAGCGGAAAGAAAGGTTTCTACTGAGTTATTATTGCTTTTGCACCATTACAAAAGCCCAAGGGGAGCCATTGTAAGACTGTTTCTTGTGGCAGTGAGGAGAGACAAGAGGGATCCATCCAGCCGGGCCTCAGAGCACCAAGAGTGGAGCAACTCTGTCATTCAGACCAGAGGGACGAGTTTCTGCCCATGAGGCTGATACAGACTATCCCTGGGGAGGGCCAGGGGCTGACGCATTTTCTAACATGCAAAGCAGCTGGCCTTCTCTCACATCCAGGAATTGGGGTAGCACAGCTGAGCCCAGAAGAACTGGGTGCACGATCCCAGACCTTACCAGGACAGGGGTGCCAGGAAGGCGTGCACCCACAGAGAGCCAGGAAAAATTAAGATCATACTGCTCCCTGAGACGTGAAGTTCTGTGACTCTTGCCCTCATGCAGGCCAGAAGTCAGTGCTATGGGAAGTCTTGTCTTGCGTTCTTTCCTCGAGTCTTGTTCTGTTCTTTGGAAGTGAGAACCTTCTCTTCATCTCAGGTAACTATAACCAGAAATAAATTTTCTATGACGTGTAGCCTAAACTTTGGCCAGGTACAGTCCCTGTGGGCTGTCTGTCTGAGATTGACATTTCAGGTTGCCTGGTCTAAATGAGTCTGCTGACACTGGGTACAGATATCTGGCTAGGAATAAAGCTTAGTGGTAGAGGGCTTGGCTAGCCTTTGTGAGGTCCTGGGCTCTATCTTGGTACTGTGTTTGGGCATACAACAACACACAAAACAAGAAAAGAAGAAGAAAAGGAAAGAAAGAAAGAACAGAAAGAGAGAGTCAGAGAGGGAGAGAAGGAGAGAGGGAGGGTAGCAGGGAAGGAAGAAGGAAAGTAAGGGAAGGGAAATGAAGGAAAGGAAGGAAGGAAGGAAGGCAGGCAAGAAGGAAGGAAGGAAGACAGGCTTTGCTTTTGTTTTCAGTTGGCCACATAGATGACGCTCCCCAGTTCTGGAAACCTGCTGCAATGCCCATATTCCTTTTAGGTGACTGAAAGGGCTCTCTTTGATGCAAGTCCAATATATCGAGGGGTAGATGTTGTCATTTTTGTTATTATTGGACAAAAAAGGCAACCGAGATTTACCTTGTGCCCACTGTGGGGTGGTGGAAGCTCCTCCCAGAACGCGCGTTAGGATGCTGAGGAGGGAAGCTTAGAACAGCTCCCACTGGGTGCAGACTATTCCTTGCTTCACCTTCCTACCAGTCTACATTAGCACCTGGTACCCCTCCACTTACCGATTCTCGTGAGGTGATTTCTACTCATCATGTCTTCCTTATTCCTTCTCACAATCTATCATCACCAGGCTTATTTGAGTCCTTTCTATTCACCTTCTCGAATGCAGATCTTGCCTATGAATACTGTATCCCAGCTCCAAGCAGGGTTCCTGACATGTGACAGGCTTCCAATGAAAAGAAAGAAGGTACCAGAAAACATGGGCAAGCAAAGAAGGAAGAAAGGCCAGCCTTTCCACAGGCCTCTACAGATGTTGGAATTCATTCGGTTTACCTGCCAAATCTTTTTTTTCCCCCATGTGTAGGTACAAGTGTGTATATGTGTGGGAGTGCATGTAGAAGAGACACCTTGTGTGCCTGTGGAGGCCTCAAAGTGACTGGATTGTTCCATTTCCTTATTGCTTTGTTCTGGAGTTTCCCAGGCTCCACCTTCTAGGACTGGAAGTGCAGGCTGCTGCCATTTTTTTGCCTGGATCTTTGATGTGGGATCTGGGATCTGAACTCGGATCCTTTTCGCTTGTGAAGCAAAGGCTTACGCCATCTCTTCAGCAGCCTGCCACATCTTTTCAGAACACGTACTTGGAAGCTCTGGCTTGGCATGCAGCGTGCCTTCCCAGCTCTGCCTCAAGCGAGCAACCCGACCTCTCGATGAGGTCAAAGGTGGAGCTCTGTGGTAGAACTTGGGCTTAGCATGGCCACAATAGGTACCTCTTCCAGTTTCCTTCCGTATCAAATAGAGATGTGCATATCTATTTCATGTACTTTACATCACCATGTAGACTAAATGAAATCATTCCTGCCAAGCCCCGTTTCTGGCACTTTCCTAGGCACTGCAGTGATGGCGAGCCTAGAAGGGATACGTGCTTCAACACCAAGCCTGCATCCTGCTTCCTATCAGTGAGAGGCGGCCTGCTGCTATGGGGTCTTGTAGAGACCAATCACCAAATTCAAGGTGGGCCAGTTTGCACCAGACTCGACTCTAACTTCCTGGTTCTGTGAACATAGCTAACTCACTAAGCTTTTCTGGTCTGCAGTGTTTTCCTCTCTATCCAGTGAGGCCACTGGATGTAATAACCACAGATAATGATGTCATGAAGGTGTAAATGTCCAGTTTACCATGAAGTGAGTCTGGATAAGGTGCATAAATGTTATTCTTCTGACCCATCTATAAACTACTCTGAGACTAAACTAGATTCAAGAGAACTTTGTGGAACTTCCAAGATTTCCCAGACAGCTTCAGACAGCCTGTTTCCTGTTGCCTTTAAACTACCCTGAAAGGTAAACCTCCTTCCCTTTTCATTCATCCATCAATCCGCTCAATCAGTACATCCCAGCCGTGGCCGGGGAAATATACCACTCTCACAGTACTTAATTGTCAACAGAACATGGTCACGTGTCACTGACTTGCTCAACTGCAGTTACCCCCTTTTTCTGCATGGGGCTCTCTCTGTATTGCAGCCTTCCCTCCTGAGTGGGCTTTTCTTCGCCTCTTTGTCTTGCCTGGTCTCCTCACTTTGGCTTGTCTCATTCTCTGCCTCCTTCTCTATTCAGAACTGCCCAGTTTTATCCCTTCTAACCACATGCTTTTCAAGTGCTTCAAGCTTTTTTTTTTTTTTTACATGGACTGTTACTGGTTTTGTCCCTAAAAACAAACTTTTTAACCCTTGATAAAGGGTTAGAAGAGTCTCTCAGAGACCTAGGTACTTCTTGTGTAGGATCTCAGGCACATGTTGCTTTCAATGCGTGTGAGATATCCAGGCTCCAACATGCTGCAAAATGCTTAAGCTCAGCTGAAGAAGTAGAGGCAGTGCGCCCAGGTGCATGATGCCAGGAAGACCCGTGTTCCCTCTCTGTCCCCAAGAGCATTTAGTGAATCCACCGAGTGTGGCTTTTCACACCATCCTGGTTATTAGGCAGCTGAGCAAGTACAAGTTCAGCTACTACTTGGAGAAGAACAGCTTCTCTCTTCCAAATCATCTCTCCATTCCTTAGGTCTTGTGCATATGTTGCATGTAAGTGGTGACAACAGACAGGAGCCCAATTCAAGGTGCTTTCAGCCCACTGACCTTCATTGACTGTCTCTTGTTTCCAGAAGCGTTTGTAGAGTTTCTTCCATGGTTCCAGGCACTGAAGATGCAGAGAACAGCTGCTCTCTTCTAGCTAAGGGGTTGTGTGGACAGCAAGTGAATGATATAACAGGCTCGCATCGCACAGTGAGAAGACATGGGAAGAAACAAAAAGGAAGTGGAGGTAACTCAGGGGCAAAGGGCGATACAGCAGACAGGATACTGAGAAGCTCTCAGGAGGGATGGACATGGAGGTGAGGTCCGAGACTATCATGTCACATGCCTTGATGATTCAGCCAAAAAGGAGGGCAGGACCACCATGCTCTTTTGTAGATTGGATGGAGCATGAGGTGTATGCAAGTATGGAGGAGGCGGTGCCGGAATGTGGCAGAGTTCAGGTTCCAGGAGGCCTTGAGGTCCCCAGGACGGAAAGAGGGGCCACCCAGCTGAGAGAAACTTGAGCAAAGCAGACACATCACCTGACTTCCAGGATTCATCTGCGGGCTGTCTAGGGAGACAGGCGGCAGACACGCCAGTGAGCAGATGATTGCTGAAATCTCACCGATGATTAGGATGATATGGGCTCAGGTGGCGGTAGAGGAGCTGGCCAGGAAAGGTCCTGGAAATGCTTCATAGAAAGTGGGCTGATGTGGGTGTGACAGATACGAGCCATCAAGAGTTTATCTGGGTTTCCCTTGAGCTAGTGAGTGTTTGCATCGTTTACAAAGCGGAGGCACATCCATATCCAACCACAGAATCTGTGGCGTTTGGTTCTCAGAAGGAACAGAAAAAGAGCTGGGGAAATGCCTTTGGAGTAGAGGTCTCATGGGGCTCCCATGCATGTCACATGTATGCCCCTTCTCTATCCCCTCTCCCACCACCCCTGCTGTACCTGACCCTTGAGGTGGGGTACAGCTTCCATTACCAGCCCTATAGTCTTGGGACCCATATCCTACCCAAAACTTTTGGTGAAAGGACTGAGCCTGTGCTGATCACCGAGTCCCGGGCTCTGGCTACCTCTAGGTGTGGAAGGCAGGACTTGCTAAACTCTCAACTATGCAATAGACCTTGTATAGTTACACCTTCCTGGTCAGTCTCATCGTTTCAGGAGCAATCATTTTCTTCTCTGATCTTTAGCTGTTGTTTTCCTTCTTGGTGCATTTGTGCTAGACCTCAGTTAAACAACCTCCCCACAGCTGGGTGTGCAACAAAATGGACTGTTCAAACCAACCCAGAGATCCCTGGCTTCTACCTTCCAGATATCTGTGGGGCAAGCCAGAGAGGAAGGGGTGACTCCAGAGGAAGACGTCTTTCCAAAGCTTAGCAGATCTCCCAAGCAGGGCTACAGTTCCTCTTCTCCATTCTCTCTGCAGACTATGTAAGCACTTCTGGGTCAGTTCTTGGGTCTGGCAGCCAGCTATTAGTGTAAATTCCAGTGTGGGAACTACAATTGTATCCCAAATGCTGACTCTACCTTTGGTTGTCCTGGTGGCTTTTCTGTAAGGCCCCAACCTGGCTAATGAGACAGAAATATGGCTTCCCCTTTTTTGGATCGCCTGCTGGGATTTCCCATGCTTAACCACAGCAGCATGAGAGAGGCATTCGATTCCCATTTTCATGGAACAGAGACCTAGATTCAGAGAAATCATTTATCCTGTTAACATACCGTGGAGTTTATCCCAAGGTCTATGGTTCACCCCATCTCTTAGCTGTCTCTTTATCTCCTTCAGGCACCGGATACCCTTCTCTGCTTTGCAAACCACATCTGCTGATCATTTGCAAAGATGTCTCCAGTCTCAATGCTGATGACAGCTAAGGTCTCACACGTTCCAGGGGACAGGGAGCCAGCATTTTATCCCTGCTCTGCCCATTGGGCCATCCCCGCCATCCCAAGAGCTTTTCCTGTTCTCCTCTCTTTTCAGGGAAGACTTAGCAAGGTGAGGCAGGTCAGGGCTTGAATGCTGGGAAAGTCCATTGTTGAGCATGGATAAAGTTCCTGAAAGCAGTGGAAAGTGGAGAAAATGAATCTGGAAACAGCAGTGTGCATAGTTTGTGTCTGGGAAGAACAGCTGGGCAGACATTTCAAGGAAAGGAGAGGCAAGATGACTTAGTCGGTAACGCAGGTGGCTCCGACACAAGAACCTGAGTTTGGATTGTTTGCGTCCATATAAAAGTAAGTGCGTGTTTGTAAAGCAAGTGGTAGGGACCAGAGGACAGAGACACCTGGGGCTGGACAAACTAGCCAGCGGGGATGATCTGTGCTCAGGGAGAGACTCTGTCTTAAGAAATAAGGTAGAGAGTGCCCACTGGACACACAGCATGCACACCTGCATGCACATGCAACACACACACTCTCTCTCTCTCTTTCTCTCTCTCTCTCTCTCTCTCTCTCTCTCTCTCTCTCTCTCTCTCTCTCTCTCTCTTTAACACACCAGGGTTAGGGAGATGGCTCAGTGAATACAGTGCATGCTAAATATCCATGAGGACCAGATTCAGATTCCTAGCATTCATGTAAAAGCATGGTGACTGCCTGTAATCCCCCCCTGCCCCAGCTCAGGAGGCAGAGACAGTGTATCCCACAGCACACACAAGGGATTCCAGGGCACACACTTGAGCTGGTAGCAAGATCTGAGTTCAACAAGAGACCCCGTTTCAACAGAACAAAGTGGGGAATGATTGTGGAAGACTTTAAGTCAGCTTTCAGCATCTACATGCTTGTGCACACACATGTGAAGAGAGAGAGGGGGGTAAGGGAGGGAGGGAGGAAAGGAGGGCTCATAATGAGCTCCAGGATGGTTATTGCTCCTTTGGTTTCTTCCCTCCCCCAACCCTCTCCTTCTCTTCCCTTCTCTTCTTCCAGCTTTAGTGAACCATACCAGGGAAATTAGCTCTATTACTCCCCCAGCCCCTTCAGGCTGCTCTGTCACGCCCCAGAGCCTAGCATTGCTGCAGATCAGACTTGGACACAGCCATGTGCTGCAGGCCGGAGCCTGCAGGTGCCAGCTGCCACAGTCCCTGGCATCAGTCACTCCTGTGGGAATCAGGGCCCAGAATGTGACAACTTTGTACTTAAGCGTTTTCCCCAAATTTGAATGTCACACATTCAAATAACTGATATAGCCTGAGTTTGGTCCTGATGGGGTGTCATCAAAGAGGCCGCTATGGTTTGAATTAAGCCCAGCAAGGATGCTACTGAGCAAAGAGAGGTGTTAGCTCAGTGTGTTCTTGCTGGGGGGGGGGTCCTTGACAAAGGCCTTTGTTCAGGAAGATACAAAGATGCCTGCCACTCTTGCCCAAGGGTTAAATCCCTCCAGGACTGAAGTTTCCACCATTCTCCCATTGGTTCCTGATTTTGGACTGCCCAGGTGTCATGCTCAAAAGCACTACGTCCTGCCCACGGACCACACTCTCTGTCTTTGTCCTCTTGCTGGAGCCATTACATGGCGTGGGGGCAGAGGAAGGGAATGGGTGGGGAAAGTATGGCGTGAGGAGGAGTGGGAAGCGGCTTGTCTTTGAGGTAGTGATGACTCTCCAGTGAGACCGGTTTCCATGGGAATCGAGAGGAAGATGCTGCTGACTGCAGAATACAAGAAGGAGGGCCGGACAAAAGAGAAGAGGTGGGAGAAAGAGCTGGAAGATGAATGTGTATACGACAAGCAGAGCAGGCTGAGGCGAGAACAAACATGGGATGTGGAGCAGGGACCAAGCCAAAGCCACGCGAGTTCCTCTCCGTCCACCACCCCATGAGTCCCAGCCTGCTGGATTGGTGGAAGCTGAGGTCTTGGTTGCCAGCCCAGGGGGTGGGGAGCTTCATTCTGGGGCTGCAGTTCTCGGTCATAGTCTGTTGTGTGTGAGTCCCACTGAGTCTAGGGCTCTTCCACCCCCTCTGCTGCACTTGGCCTTCTACCTTTTCCCCATATTGGGTGTGTGTGTGGGGGGGTGGCAAATAGTGCAGACCTGGGAGGAGAGAGGTCTCGGGAGCCATCAGAGCGCTAGCTGAAGGGAAGGTGTGGCCCCAGGACCCAGGAGCTGCTTGGTAAGGTGCATCAGGGTCACACGAAGTGCTGTCAAAGAAAGGTCTGGAGAAATGGGAAGCTGGGTGAGAGGGAGGGGATGCTTGCTGTGACCTCACTATGCAGCAGACACTTCCAACATGTGCTTTTGGCTAATCCAGCTTTGCCGAAATATAATTTCCATAATGTAATCCCACCATGGAAATTGTACCTTAACATTTCAGTGCCTTCATGAACCTACACAACCTGTCAACTATGGTCAGTATCAGGACATTTTCACGACCCTCAAAAAGAGTCCCACTGCCCATTATGGCTGCTAACTCATCTGCTGCTGCTCCCAACATCTGGCCAGCCATGCATCTAACCTTCTTTCTTTATAGATCTGACTATGCCAAACCTCTTAGATACAAAGAATCCTAGAACACTGGACCGCTTCAGCTCACTGCAGTACTGTCAAGGGTGTTCATGGTGTAGCATAGACTGGACCATCATTCCTTTGTAGGGCTAAACACTGTTCCTTCCTGTAAGTATGCCATGTCTTGTTTACTGGTCAGTTGGGGGGGGGCATGTGACTCTCTCCCCTTTTGAGCTATGATGGATAAAAAGCTATTGTAAACATTTGTGTGGGATATGTATATACTTCATTCAGTTCTCACAGTAACAAAACCACTATAATAACCAGTTTCTTCTGAAGTACTGCAGCTCAGAGATATAAACATGAAAGGATCTCGATTTGTTTTGAGAAGGGCAGAAGAGCAAGTAAGGGGAAGTAAGGTAGACCTCTCTGTCACCCTTTCCAGGTCACTGTGCTTGCCTGGGTAAGGAGGTGGAGGAAAAGCATGGCTGCACATGCGTCACTCTGCCCTCAGGAGGTGGGTCTAGGGCAGCTGTTTGCCAGTCCTGGTATGTGTGGCCATGAGTCCTGGCGGGGTGTCCCCTCCGCTCGTGCGCCTCATTTCAGCGGCTGGCACATAGGTCAAGAATCTATGTACTAGTAGTTTGCTAGAGAAGGCAGGGGGGCAGGAAGTCTCTGTGAACTTGTTCCCATCCAAGACAGCTGCCTGGATAAACACTATCCTGTGGCAAGGAGGAGGCCTTGCCAACTGTCCCCTGAAACGTGTCCAAAGATGGGAATCCAGTGCGTACCGAGCCCGACTCTGTGACTCAGAGCAACAGGCTATCGGGGCTGCCAGCTCCGCTTCCTTCTGGCCCTGGGGCTTTCTCACAAAGCACCTAGGTGAGGGAGGGCAAGTGACGCGCTGTCCCATTAATGTAACTGATGGTTTGGCAGAACCCAGACCAAACTAGCAATCATTGACCTCTCCTGGGTACTGCAGTGGAAACCACAGGAAGACTGGTCCCCCGCTACCCCTCAGCCCCTGGCTTACCCTCAAGCCAAATCTTTCTCCCCATCCCTCAGAAAGGGCGATGCAGTGCACCTGTGATGCTGGAGACAGGAGCCCAGGGCGCGAGGCAGCACAGTGGTGGGGCTGTGTCCTTTCTTTCCACGAGTGACTGGAGGGGACTTTGGAGGTGGTGTTACAGCTCTGTCCCTTCCTCTCTCCCGGTGATGTCAAAGCTCCTCCTGTCTATGAGGTCTGCTACAGGTGAGGAAGCTGACCCACTGGGAGGTGATGTAGCACTGAGTTTTCAATGCTGCTAAGTGACCAACATCAGAGTCAAACCCCCAGATCCACTCATCACACCGCAGAGTTCCTTTAATGGGAACCGAAACATCAGAATGGGAGATTAGGAAGCACCTCAAGTCCCCTCCAGACCAAGAAGTGGTGTTGAGGGTATGTTTTCATGTATGCTACACGGGGCCGAGCCACTTGCAGCCTGTGGACACAGCACATGGACGCTAGTGTCTGAGTGTGTTTCCTCCCGGCTCCATGGACCACTGTCCATTTTAGGAGCTGCCCAGACTGGACATTCTGTTTTCTTTAAAGCAATGCATTGTTCCTTGTTGCAGACAGGGTATTGCGGGCTCCTGTCCACATGGAATTCATTTGTTTCTGGGCTGGAAAGACTGAGTTGATGTAATACCAAACCAAACCACGGAGCACTAGAAGGGTCAGGCTAATAACAGGGTCTGTGCACACATAATAAATACGAGTTTTTATAAACATTTAAATTCTTTCATGAAATTGCAGTGCCATTTGAGGTGGGTGGCTCTACATGTGAAACTTAAGAATGGTGTCATTATAGATGTGTCCAGTTTCCAGACCACAGCCTCCACCCAAACACACATGCGGCTGCAAGATACACAAGCGGGAAGGGCGATTATTTGATTTGCAAAAAATTATTCTTCACTTTATAAAATAATCCACTATAGGATTTCTTTAAATATCTAATAGCCTGCTCTGTATATTGTATGACTTCCCTAGTTTCTGTCTGCATAGACATAGACTATTTTCAGTGTAAGATTATACACCCAGACATGATATTTTCAATGTAGTAGTGCTCTTTTTAATAGTCACAAGAATAAAAAGACCACCAGACCAGAAAAGCCTTTGGAACATTGCATTAATTTAATTTTCAGTCCTAGATTCATTGGAAACTAGAGTTTACAACTAAGACAGATACTTACCCCCAGGAAAGTCTGCACTGAGGCCAAGATGGTGGTCTGCAAACTCCAGGCAAAGTCACATTCACAAGAGGCAGAACTGACAATTCTAGTCCCTCCTTGGGGTTGTCAACTGTCCACCTGGTTGGAACTGTGTCCAGGATCTATTAGGGAGCCGTCTGTCTCTCTACACAGTCAGCATGCATGGTGCTCCACTAGACCTTTCTTCTTCGGGACTTCACAGGGAGCCCGCATCCTGACAAAGGCAGGAGGTCAAATGCCAAACCCAGAGGCAGCTCTTAATGGATTCCCAAGATTCCTTTATCCGTGAGACTGTGAGGATCTTCCTGCCTCTTCAGACAAGGCAAGTGACTCGAGGGGTTGTTGGACATCACAGACCATCAGACAGATGGACGGGCATTAGTTGACTAAATGCAATGAAAACTTCTTGACCCAGTCCTGTCTCATCCATCTTCCACAGAGACTGCCATTGGAGAGTGGCACCAACTACATTGCTCTCTGTTGTGCCCCTTTGAAAAGCGAGGACTTTTCTGTAGCTACTTTCCTCCTTGCCTAGTGATATTGACTGGGATTCTTTCTCTGCTCAGCCCTGGGGAAGGTGGATACTAGGGACCTCACACAGGACAGTGTTGGAATCACTGTTCCCAGACCAATACTGCATTTTATAGATCATATTAAATTAACATCTGAGTTATATATCAAACACTTCAAATGCATTAAAATTTCTCCTCATTGAACAAGTGCAATCAAATATAGGGAAGGCAGTTCTCTGGGGAAGAGCATAGTCAGAAATCATTGTCTTTGACAGGCTGTGTTCAAATTTTTCAGAAGTGGCATTTAAATTGAAGGTAAGAAGGGTGGAGAGAAGACCCCCAGGTATCCTAGCAGAGAAGGCAGAGCATAATGCCAGCTCAGTTAGGATGAGCACCCCAACATGCCCCTACACTAGGGGTTTAGAAGGGCTGGACTGCCACCCGCATCTGCCTTTTGTTTTTGAATCCCCATCTACTCAAGAGTGACCTTGGCACTGACTGCAAGGCCAGAGTGATGTCCTGTGCTGGAGAGGTGTGCATGCCAGGCTGAGCGTCATGAGCAGGTTCTCCCTATCTGCTCAGGGGAGATGGGTATAGTGTCCTCATCTTTGCACGCTATCCATCACCATCAGAACACGTTTGTGCCTGAAGAAGATGCAGACAGAAGCCACCATTCCTCTAATCACAGCCCACTGTCTCTAACTTGCTCAAGCCAGACAATCTGTTGAAGGCAGCAGAATACTTGATAGTATAAGATTTCCAACTGCCTCTTAATTGCGGTTGCCTCTTAATTGTGTATGACCATTTTTTTTTAATTTTTTTTTTATTATTATTATTTATTCAACTATGCGTATGTGCGCGCGCGTCTCTGTGTGTGTGTATGTGTGTGTCTGTGTATGTGTAGAACCACGGACGAATTCGCGAACCACCATGGACGCCTCCACCTCCTTCTGCCCCGGGATTCACAGGCTCCGCCCTACCAGGACCAGAAGCGCAAGCCGCCCCCGCTTCCGTCTGGCGTCTATACGTGGGATCTGGGATCCGAACTCGGGACCTTCCGCCTGCAAGGCGGAGGCTTAACCCCTGAGCCACCTCTCCAGCCCTATGTATGACCATTTTTGAGCTTGGCATTACTCTAGTGATACCACAGTCCATGGTCTTCTTCAGTGGGCACCTTGGGGTCGAACCCAGAGTGATCCTCACCAGCTCTATCAACACACACACACACACGCATGCACACACACACACACACACACTTCTTTATCCTCTTTCCATTGATCAAACCCTCCACCCCTTTGTCTCTGGGCTCAGTGACTGAAAGGGATATGGCCTCTTGCCAGCTCTGATCATGCAAATGATTGCTCACACACTAGAAGGAAATGTGTTCTGAGTCACCATTTCTGGTGCACAGTGAGCAGGTACTGAGTGCAGGTCTGCCTTCTCTCACTGTTGATTACCTAAGTACGTGGAGCTTAAAAACAAAACTCTTGTAATCTTGGCGCCTTCTTTGTTTTGCTTTGTGAGCTTGAGTAAATCGATAGTTTCTCTGGGTCTCAGTTCCTGGGTTCTCAGAACTATTAGGAGATCTAAATGCAATAGATGGAAGAAATTTCCTATCTGTACTTGGAAAACACTGCGGGTCCCCATAATGCTTCCACCGAGAGGGGCACCGCTTGCGTTGTGCTCCAGGGGGCGCTGTGCGCACAGCACAGAGCAGAACATTCCCTGGAATCCTGCAGGATAGAGAAGCCTCCTTGAGACCATGCTTGTCTGTCTGCAGTCTAGTTTTCCACGTCTCGTCATTCTTAGAAGCTGATTTCATACATTCATTTTTTTAACCTTTGGTTTCCCGTCTCTTGTTCAGTTAACTCACATGCAAAGAAAGCCAAGTTTTCCCTTGGTAAAGCACTGTGTTCTTGGGTTTAGAAGAGAAGAGTGCTTAGAAAAATCACTGGAAGAGGGGCGCGGGAGCTCTCACCAAGTGCCTGTGAGTTCCTCTTGCATCCTAGAGTCTATGCATCTCTGCTGCTGTCCTCACGGACCCCAGGCACAAGCTGCTTTAAAAAACCCTGATCAAAGAGAAATCCAACTGCCCTTCTTTACAAGACTGTGACCTGCCAGCATTTGCAGAATGCCTTAAGAAATGGTTATGAAGAGCAATAGCAAATGTTATTAGGACGCACAAGGGAGAAGCTCCCAGCTTCCAAAGAACTGGTATCTAATTTCACAGTAAATGTATGAAGCCACCAAGACTTGTGTCACCTCATGAACTCCTCTGGTCCATGAGGATGGTATTCTCAGAGTGTCCACTGAGTCCAGGAAGAAGTCAAGGCTTTGAGTGAGAACATAATGGTCAGGATACCCAGTGAGCCAGTCAAGCACATAGCTAGATCTAAAATCTAAACGTGAAGACATTAAGTCATTTTAATGGTTTTTCATACTTTACCAGATAGTTTCATTGAATCTTCACATCTTTATGCAAAAACAAACATGCATGCAAAGTGTATGCATGCATATGTGACTTTTGGAAGCAACCAATAGACTTGATTTTCACTAATTAGCTTCTAAAGAAGTTTTGTTCTTTTTCCATTTGTGTGTGTGTGTGTTTGCATGTGTGCAGGTGCGTGTGTGATTGCAGGTGCATGTGCACACGTATGTTTGTGCATGTGGAGGTCTGAGGTTGATGTTGGAAATCATTTTTTATTGCTCTTTCACCTTCTTTTAAATTTTATTTATTTTTCCCCTTTTTTCATATGTGTTGTACATGTTTATGTGTGTTTTACATGGGTGTGTGTGTATATGTGGATGTATGTGTGTTTGTGTGTGTATGTGTGTGTGTATATCAGAGACTGGTCATGTGTGTGTAGATCAGGGAATCATCCTCAGTTGCTCTTCCACCTTGTTCTTTTGAGGCTAGGTCTCTAATTAAATTCAGAACTCTCATGTAGGTCTACTGTGACTAACCAGCTCTGGGAATTCCCAAGCTCTGCCTCCTGGGACTGGAATTCCTGAGAGTTTCACACCCAACCAGCATTTTATATGGAATGTGGGGATCTGACTCTGTTTGTATATAAGCACTTTGTGAACACTGAGCCATCTCCTCAGACGTGCTGGAGTTTGCTTGTATCTCGGGCGCACCTCATTGCAAATGCGTTTGTGGCCTTGGTGAGGTGGACGTCCTCCGGCCAAAGCACATCAAGGACACCTGCACCTGAGCCATGCAGAGTTTGGACGATTTTAGAAAGAATGTGCGCCATGCACACCCGTGCCACTTTACACCCTGGGTAGACAGGCACACTCAGGCTTCTGGCAGAGCCGCACACATCCCCCCCACAAAGGTGGCATATTTTCCCTGGATTGCTGAGTCCGACTTGATAAAAGCCCAGAGCTCAGATGCCCTTTTACATAGCCAAGATATAAAGTCAATAAATAAGGGGGTATCACTAGAAGGGTCTGAGGGTTTTGGGGCTGGTTTCAGGTTAATACAGGGAGGCACGAGGCAAGCAGTGGAGGTGATTTTATAATGACGTTACTCATCTCAGTGTCTAGAAGAGAGAGGACTGGAATTAAGCACTATCCCAGACAGAACAGGGTGGGGAGTGATCAGGACCAGTGGCTGTTTGTGATCAGGACCATGTTTTGGTACGGGTTCATTCATGTTTTTATCCTAACCTGTGGTGATCAGAGGACTCTTTCCTGTTATTGCCTAGTGGCGTGGTTTTCAGTAGACCAGAAGGTCTGGCTACGGCACCAGGTAAGGGGCTTCCTTCTCTTCAGAGAACAAGTGTTCATGTCTGGGACACAGCTCACACCCTAGCTATGTCTATGGCTGAGAAGGGTAGCATTGTGCCCAGGAACTGGGCCACTGACCAGCCTTGCCAAGGGTCATTCCCTCAGTCCCCTTCCCAACTCTCTGAGATAAGGCTTCCACCTCAAGGAGCAGCAAATCTTTGCCTTCTCCAGAACCTCTATTCCCCATTAGGAAGTGGACTCTGAAGTCAGAACAGCTCATAGACTGTTGGCCAGAACCTTTGTCCCCTCTCTAGCATTTCTGTCTTTGCTGTGGTCTCCAACACAGCCATTTTATTGAGTGGTAGACTCATAGTGGTGAGAGTCAGTGAAACAGGGGTAAACTACTGTGCTAGTTTCAGTCTGGGAACAAGCAATAGCAACTGCCACTGTTTTCACGTATCCTGTGCTCTGGAGACTTGACATATGCCACTGCCTTTGAACCACATGATCTTTGGAAGGATGCCATTAAGGCGTCTTCACAGGTGAACACACCAAGATTCCGAGAGGCAAAGTTCAGCTCACCTGGCACCTAGAGGCAGAGCTGGAGTTAACGTCCAGCCTGTGGACCCACCTGGAGCCCTTCTGCCTTGCCAAGCTGCTTCTGGTCTCTGTCAGTTCAGGGAACTCTCCAGGCCCAGGCCTTCCTTCTTCCCTGTCTCTTCAAGCAGAACGTATTAACTCTTACAGATAATGCAGCTGTGACTGGCTGGTCGCAGAGGCGCTTGCCGAGCACAGCATGCCCATAAGGGTGCTTCAGACCTGGGCTTCTTTGGAACCTGTTCCCAAGCTCCCTCCTAAAGGAGCGAGGGATTCAGGTATGTGTTACTTTCACACCCTGGACAGACAGGCACACTCTGGCTTCCTGGAAGGGCAGTCATGGAACACTCTTGCCTTCCAAAGGTGGCACGTTTTTCCTGAATTTCAGAGTCTGGACTGATAAAGGCCAAGGACTCGGATGCCCTTTTACAATAAGGCCAGGAAGGATTGGTTCCACCAGTCTCTGCGAGAACCAACCTAAGCGAACTGCTCGGTCATGCCAGAGATATGACTGATCATTTTTTCTGGTATTTCCAGCAAGCGGGAAATGCCAGCCTCTGTCCCGGTAGGCTCTAGACATCCCAGGGGACGGCCCAGGGAGCTAAGGTGACTTGAGGCTCTTCGGATCGCTACATGTTTGTAAATCCAGTTGTTTAAAGACAGGTGTGACAATTTTCACAGAAAAGAGGAAGTCGTTTGTTTCACCTCCTAAACCACAGTGGGTGAAAAAAGGCCACGCTGACACCCACTCGTGGATTCCATGTTTGGTACATGGTAATTACTGAACTGTTCCCCTGTGAGCAACTGGGGGGCAGAGATTGATCTTTGTTTACTCCCACCTCAGCTTCTGGTACTTGGTAAGGAGAGTATGTGCTCAGTACCACTGATTAAGATGGCAGAGAGCATGTCTGAGTTATCAGCGAATGCTGTGGAAGGTCTTGAATGCTAGTTGGTTCAAGTAGTTCTTGGCTTGAAACAGACCAGTAAAATTTCACAGAAACTTGAGTTCTTCTGCACCACAGTTGCCAGGGGACTAGAGAGAGGGAAAAAAAAAATCACTTGACGTCTGTTTTCAGGCCACATAGCTCATGTTTCCTAGCTCTCACATAAAAGTCCGACTCCCAGAAACGTCCTGGAATTAACTAAGCTTGTGTAGCTGTGAGAGGTTTAGCTAAAAGACAGACTGCAGTAAAAGTTTTCCTTATTTTTTATAGAGAAACAATAGCTCTGTAATTCTAGCTCAGAGGTAATACGAGCATTCATCCCTCTCTGACACAGTGGTCACCGAGCTGCTGGGCTCAGAAAGGAGACATGTGACTGACTGCTTTACAAGGAACCCCAACTTCATCACCAGTTGTTCTCGGGTGGATGCCCCCAAACAGCCTCTGTAGGTGGGGTCTTCAGATTTTACCAATGAGCATGAACTCTCAAGAAAAGGGTTTTGCTGCAGTGGTTGTCGTATGCAAATGAAAAGGGTGTTTTCACAGAGATGAAGAGATGGGAAGGGGGCATATGTTTGTTTTCCAAGAATCTGAAGAACCATTAAGCAGAAGTGATTGCAGACAGATTTAAGAGTATGAGCTGTCACCGCAGCACTATGGGATGGGCACTCTTTCTAGAACCAGCTCCTTCTGTGGATCTATGACAAAGAGCAAAGCTCCAGGGTTGAGTGCTTGGACCTTCACCTGCCTTTGCTGTCTAAGGCTACTCCATATCTCCCCCAGCATGCTAGAAAGACCCGGGACAACACACCACACACACTAGTGTGCTTGTCTGAATTCTGATACCTCTGCCTGGGCCACATACACAAACCTAAACATAGGAACATATCTCTAGGGGAGGAGGTGCTTCTGCCTATTTGAGCAATGCAAGTGCTCATCCGTTTCCAACTTCCCCTACACATGAATTGTTTATTACCACTGCCAACAAGTGTTTCTGGAGAGTTCTTACTATGTGTACCTCAGTGCATTGCCAGACCTTGACCCTGTGTCATTGGTCCACCTTCAAAGGATACCTGCTATTTCATGTCATGGCCACAGTTCCCTGTATCTGTTTGGAGACACATCTGCATCCCTTTCCAACTCTCCAGGGAGCTGCATGCTGATGAAGATGATGTGTTCCCGGCCACTGGTTAACCCTGTGATGACCAGTGGTGGTTGGCGCACACAGTGGTGTGAATATGGCACTATGGGATGATAGACAAGTTGTATGCAAAACAACAGTGCATTTGCAGTCAGGTGAAATGCTGTCCCAGAGGGCGGATCCACAGATAATGGAGAAGCGTTCTTTCTTCGGGCATTTCATGTGCACAGTGTACTTACCAACATACTTAGCTTACTCTCTACCTCTCCACCCCCCCTATGGGACTGTGAACCCTTGAGAACAAGAAGAGTTCTGTTTGTCTTTGAAATCCTACAGAATAAGCAGTCAAGGAGTGGGACGTGCATCAGAAAGCCTGTTTTCTGATAATGCCCTGTTTACAGAACGAGAATGCCGGAGCACTAACCAGCAAGGGGCAATCATGTAATCCAGCCATTGTGCCAGGCCACCAAGGATATCTTGGTAAATATTAGCTAATGTGCAGCCCTTTGCTTGCTATTAAGATTTACTGATTTCAATTGAAAGGAACTTAAAAGCTGGGTATGTTATATAACCCAGTCACCAGTGACCCTGCGGATCCCCCAGTAGCTCACAAATACACGTCGGCTCTGTCTGTGGTTATCAAATCCCATGGTCCGTGTGAATGATAGGTTTGGAGAGTGGATGATCTCCACACTCTCTAAGCATTGCTCCCCTCAGTCTCTCAATAAATCAGCAACCTTGGTTAATCTCACACATGTGAAGCCACCTTCAGTAAAGACCAGTTTTTCCAGTTCAAACCCAAAAATAAATGCTTCTTTTACATCTCAGTTTCTTGCATAACAGGGACTGTTGTATAGAGAAGCTAATATGGCTTCTTGTTTCTTCCTGGTCTTATCTTGCAAATAGGTCCATACTTGTGTCTCTACATTCCCCTGTGCCTTTGGGACTGCTTGGAAAGTTTAGTATCTCAGTATGTTTGAGAAAAATTGATGGAGAGATTGATCATAACTAATTGTTTCTGGCCAAAAGTTATTTGGCACGATTCAGACCAGCAACAGAGCTATAGAGCGTGGCCAAGGAGAGGGGGGCCCTGCTGAGATCCAATCCACGTCTACTTCCCCGGGCTCAGCTGGTGGCTTGTCATGTCTTAGCATGAAGGTATTCAAGCCATGTGAGGTTTGACAGTATCTATATATACCCAGCTCAAGGCCTGATCTGAGAACAGCCATTCATGCTTGTTTAAACTACGCAGCATTATTATTATTATTATTATTATTATTATTATTATTATTATTATATTAAGTGTTTTTAAACTAATCCAAATTAGCATCAGTCCACTGCATGAAGATTCAGGATTCAGGTGGAGCCTGACAAACCCCAGTACAACTACTTCCTTGCTATGCCAGCCATGAATGCTTCGGGTGGGAGCATGTTTAGAGTCCTGGTAAGTGCAGTTGATCTGGGGGAAAACCCTGTTGTTGGCTCTCGTTTCGCCTCCTGTAATGCCAGATAGATAAAGTCTGATTTTTATTAACACAGTCATGGAAACTCAGAGTTATCCAAAAAACTCAGGGGGGTGAGTGGGGTAACCTCTTCACATTACAGAATCACTCTTCACCTTGAAAATGGAACGAATTTCAGAGCGGCTAGAAGAGAAGTGTGGCGGGGAGGAAAAACTCAGGAGCTGGTATCTGAAGAGTCATCTCTGGATTCCCGTGTGGGTAGAGAGATGTGGAGTCCGTATCTGAAGGTGGCTTAGAATTGGTCATTTAAGATGAGATCTAGTCTGTGAAGAGCTTTTCCCACAGAGCCTGAGGGGAGCATGGTGGAGACCAGGCTACATGTAGAGTACAGGAAAGTGGCCAGGGAAGGGGACCATTTCCTCTCTGTGAGCCTCCCTAATCTGAATCTTGGGGTCTGGAGATCAGGGATAGTTGGGCAGGGCCTTCTGAGTATGTGCAGGGCTGAAGGGGCCATCTTGGTAGCGCTTTCTTTTTCCTATTTTTAGAGCCTGGTCTTTGCATGTCAAATCATCACGGTGGCTGTTTTCTTTCCTCCACTTCTACTTGGTGTTGGGCTCTTGTGTTTTCACCTGGGGTAAGGCCAGGAGCGAGACAAGGGAGACTATAGCTTTGGCTTCGGCTGTGTCGACAAGCTGGTTTCACTTCCTAGTTTTTATGAATAAACACTTTTTTGAAGGGGGGATTTTGAAATCTATTTTTGAAAACATCTTTGCATTTAATGAAAAATACCACAAACACAATGCTTACCACAGTGGGCACACCTTGATTTTCTTTGGCTGAGGGAAGAGATAAGCTAGTGTTTGTAGCTCCTGAGTCTCACAGTTATTGACTGTTTAAGGGAAAGTCCTATCACTATTTTGCTAGAAATCCCCCCCCCTTTCTTTCTGAAACAAAACAACAAACAACAAAAAATTATCATCCATGAGAAACCTTTGAGAAGACAGTAATTTTTCTTGTGTGTATGTGTGTGTGTGTGTGTGTGCTGCACCAGAGGACACTTGAGTATGAGTCCCTGTGGAGACCCAAGGGTGACATTGGGAATCACCTTGGATTGTTCTACCTCCTGTTGCTTTGATCTGCGGTTTCCAAAGGTCTGCCTTCCAAGGTTGGAATTGCAGGCCATTACTACATCTACCTGGCATTTTTATGTGGGATCTGTGGGGTTCCAGACTCGAGTCTTTTTGCTTGTGAGGCAAAGGCCTTAACCCCAGAACCATCTCTTTAGGCTACAAATAGTATTTTGGATGGTTTACTTCATTCTCTACATTATTGCATTTATGCTGATGGATTGAATGTTAACACTCATAGACTGTCCTGGTAGCCGGGATCTAGGAGTGAATGAAACAAAGTGCTAACTTTTTGCAGTGCTGGTTACATCAGTGTTCACCAGTCCTGCAGTCTGGAACAAGGAGTCGGGCATGTGAATCACTGATGGCTCCTCATCTTATTTCTTTGGGAAATCTTGGCAAACCATAGTAAGACAGCAGGTCTTACTGGTCTGTGGCTGCTCAGAAGCCTCTGAGACTACGTGGTGGGTTCTGAACTATGTTTTATGTTTGTTTGTTCATTTTTAAGGGGCACTTGACCAATTCTTAATTTAAAGTGTCGTAGGGAAGTGTAACTTTAGAAATCTGACAATTGGGTGTATTGTGGATAAAAGCCTGCAGTCTTGCATTAGAGATCTATCCAACCACTGGTTAGGCATAAGACTGTGGAGAAGCCATTTGGATCTTTTGACTTTTGGTTCCTTCATTCAACAAATGAGGACTTGAACTGGGTCAGGATTTCTCTTGATAAAGGTAGTGGTAGCAGTACAAAGTACAATTCGGATAGTGTACCGATTGTTTTATGTGTTTTCATTAATTATTTTTATGTATTAGAAAAAGAGATGAATGGAGATCCAGGCTTATGATTTCACAAAAAATATTGCTGTCTAGTGCCATGCTAAATTAATTTTCTTCAAGAGGAGATGATTTAAGTAATAACACCCCATAAATAGAAGTACAGGTTATATGGATTACCCCATTTTTCCCATTTTCATGTATATGGAAATGTTAGTATGCGTATGTGTATGAGCATGCATGTGTGTGTGTGTGTGTGTGTGTGTGTGTGTGTGTGTTCGTGTGTATGTGTATGTATATGATTCTCAGCTTCTGCCTTACAGACCAGAATTGCAGGTGGGACACTGTGCCCTCTGTGTATGTTTATATGGGATCCAGGGATCCAAACTCTGATCCTTTCCCTATATTCAGCAAGAGCTTTAGTTGCTGAACCATCTACCCAGTCTAGTTATCACATTTTTAAGGTACTGTAGGATTGACTGAGATCATAGAATACTTGAATATGATTTCTTAGTGGCTTTCCACCAAGAAATTTCTGTCATTAATTTTGTACTTAAATAACATGGCCTTCAAGCAGCAAGTTTCTATTGGATGAGGAAACTTGGATGAGGTATACATTGGTATCTGGGATAAACGCATTGGCTGTACAAATGGTCAATCAGTCTAGTGACTGTGGGGTATTATTTTCTGGGAGAGGGGCTCTGTGTGTAAGCCCCTAGTTCTCTGCTTCTATGGCCAAAATCTTATTTCTGCTTTCTTCCGATGTGTTTTTCAGATCAGGGCATTGACAGAAAGAATGTTCAAGCATCTCCGGAAATGGTTTGTCACTCACTTTTTAAGACATACGCGACAACGGACAAGGCTAGTCTCCAAAGATGGAAGGTGTAACATAGAGTTTGGCAATGTGAACGCCCAGTCAAGGTTTATATTCTTTGTGGACATCTGGACAACTGTACTTGACCTCAAATGGAGGTACAAAATGACCGTGTTTATCACTGCCTTCCTGGGCAGTTGGTTCCTCTTCGGTCTTCTGTGGTACGTGGTGGCCTATGTTCACAAAGACCTCCCAGAATTCCATCCACCCGACAATCGCACCCCTTGTGTGCAGAATGTTAACGGCCTGACGTCAGCTTTTCTGTTTTCTCTGGAAACTCAAGTGACCATAGGCTACGGATTCAGGTTTGTGACCGAACAATGCGCCACAGCCATTTTCTTGCTTATCTTCCAGTCCATTCTCGGAGTCATCATCAACTCTTTCATGTGTGGCGCCATCTTAGCCAAGATCTCCAGACCCAAAAAACGTGCCAAGACCATTACGTTCAGCAAGAATGCAGTGATCAGCAAGCGTGGCGGCAAGCTCTGCCTCCTAATCCGAGTGGCCAATCTTAGAAAGAGTCTCCTGATTGGTAGTCACATATATGGCAAGCTTCTGAAGACTACAGTCACTCCTGAGGGAGAAACCATCATCCTGGACCAGACCAATATCAATTTTATAGTGGATGCTGGCAATGAAAACCTCTTCTTCATCTCCCCACTGACAATCTACCATGTCATCGACCACAACAGCCCCTTCTTCCACATGGCGGCAGAAACCCTTCCCCAGCAGGACTTTGAGTTAGTGGTCTTTCTGGATGGCACAGTGGAATCCACGAGTGCTACTTGCCAAGTGCGCACATCCTATGTCCCAGAAGAGGTGCTCTGGGGCTACCGGTTTGTTCCCATAGTATCTAAGACCAAGGAAGGGAAATACCGAGTGGATTTCCATAACTTTAGCAAAACAGTGGAGGTTGAAACCCCTCACTGTGCCATGTGCCTTTACAACGAGAAAGATGGCAGAGCCAAGATGAAGAGAGGCTACGACAATCCCAACTTCATCTTGTCAGAGGCTGATGAAACAGACGACACCAAGATGTAGCACTGGCTTTTCCACCTGTGTAGAGTCTTCCAAAGATGTAAGGGCTAGAAGCATCACGGAACCGTCAACAGTTTGGGGTTTGAAAGCAAGATGAAAATTTGCGAAGTCTACCAGTACAATCTCCCTCAACTGTGAAACACCCAAAGCCCCATAAGGCCACTATGGTAGAGTTTCTAATATGTTCATTTGAAACTGGCATATGGAAGTCATAGCAGGTCTCTTGAAATCATGAATATGGCTATTTGAACTCATGTAACTTGATTTGAAAGATAAAGTTATCCTAAGTCTCATGGACAGACTGAAGGAAGCATTTTTTAAGAGACTCTTGAAGAATTTAGGAAATTTAAATAAGATCTGGGAGAAGTCATATTTTTCTTTAGATTCTACCAGTGAGGAAGATGTCATTTTCATTTAATGTAGACATTTATCAATGAAAAAATTATCCCCCTCGTTGAGGGAGATGAACCAACCAATCAATGACAATGAGAAAAGACTTTCTCACAAAGAACAAATTGAGGCTCAAACCTCCTTGAGACTGGTGTTTGAAGCCTTTATCAGAGTGGGTCACGTGTTGCAGAAGGAATAAGCTGTCAACCAGTAACTGTGTACCTGCCTGAACCAGAGGTGGAAAGGAGCAGGGAGACCCAAACTGGCTTTATGGCCTACCTGCTTTGCTGTGGCCCATATAGGTTTTGGCTCAAAGGATCTCATGTGGTACATTTAACAGAGGCTATCTGTTCTCTTGAATGTTCCTGGAAAATAGTATATCTGGGTTGAAAGTGGTGTTAAGGAGTCCGTGAGATGGCCCGGTTAGTAAAGTGCTTGCTACGTGTTGCAAGGACCTGAGTTCAAATCCCCAGCAGTCACATAAAAAGCTGGCACAGAAATGTATAACTGTAATCTCATCACTGGGTGAAACAGAGTAAGAGGACCCCTGGGGCTTGCTGGCCACAAGTCAGCCAAAAGGACAAGCTCCAAGTTCAGTAGGAGACCATGTCACAAAAGGTAAGGTGAAAGAAATTGAGGAAGACATCTGATGTCAATCTCTTATCTCCCAGGCATACATGGACATGTGCATGTATACCTGTGTACTCCCACACTCACATACATGTGATCATGCACACACACATACTCACAATATATCCATACCCTCCCACACACAAAGGGCTGTGATACTTCTTTCAGTCTTCAATTTCTTTCAGTTTCCAACGGATAGGTTATTGGGCGTCATAGGTATAGGTGTCAACTTGGCAATTGAAGGCTCAAGCTCTGAGTACAGTGGTCAAAAATTAGTAGCTGAGTTAAACCCTGAACAAGTCTATAGGAGATTGTCTAATTGACGAGATGATACCTAGAACATGGTGGGTGGGACCATCCCTGGAAAGATGGATAAAATGGAGAGATCTGGCTAAGAAAGTCGGACAGATATGCTAATTTGGTAAATGAGGATTGTCCCTCTCTCAGTAGCGGATAGGTGTGGCCAGTTCCCTCAACTCCTGGTTTGGTATGAGCTCTCCTGCCAAGCTGTACTAACAAGTATAATCAGAGAATTGTAAGTCAGAGTAAAATCTCCTTTTCCCCCTTAAGCTGTTTGGTCATGAGTTTATCAGCAACATGCAGAGTAACTAACTGGGGTTACGAGACCTCAGAGTCAAGGCAATGCAGTCCTGTTTCTCCAGCCAACACCATTTTCCTAAAAGGGACCAACTCAACCACAGGACTGACCTTCAGGGCAGGTTTAAATGTGACTGTCTTGTCAATTTCCCAAACCTACATGATCTCCAATGTTTCTCCAATGAAGGCTGCTTACCAATCAAAATATTTCTGATACGTTGATTAATAAATTTCTGAAACCACATGAAGTGTCACTTGTGCATTCATGGTGACAAAGGGACTGGGAGAAACACTCTTGGAGAGATGACTTTCTCTTAGAAGAAAAGTGGGGCAGGAAGAAGCAAACTGCACACATTTGTGGTCCTGACTCACCAGTAACAAATGAGCTCAGCTGCAGACATGCCCTTCCGGTCCAGCTCCATCAGCTCTCTCCCAGGTGAATCTTAGCACCCTGAGTGCCTACTGCTGGTCCTTGTCTCTAGGGACGGCTTTGCTTTTCCAGGTCCAGGTTTGGGTTTGTACCCTTCTGCATGTGCATTCCTCATCCCTCTGGCCCAGACCAGTGGGAACCACAATAGGTTTAGAATCACACGCCTTTTCAGTGGCCACAATTTGTCCACACTGGCGGGTACTCCTGGACTGTCAGTGCTTTGGAATCAAAGCATATTTGGCTGACCAACTTTAAAGAAATCACAAATCTGCGGTTGCTGGAATTCTTGGCTGACCCACGGGCACAGGTTCTCAGCTCTCTATAAACCAGTAGAGAGCTGCATCCACTCAGATCATTCACATCAGAGCATGTTCCTCGGGCTGTTCTCTTCCTTGGCAGCGCACTTGGCGACCGCTGCAAGTGAAGTAAGTGCTCAGGAGCAAACCATCCCTGACCAAGTTTAACCTTTGCAATTGATAGGATTCTTGTCTTCGTCAGAACCAAGGTACTTCTCTCTTTTTTTTTTTATTTCAGCTCATACAAACTTATTAGGTACACCAGTTCCCTCCCTTCCTCCTCCTCCCCCCGTACCCCCTGCTCCCCCTCCCCACATCTCTCCCTCCCCATCCCCCAGTGCCTCCCACCCCAATTCCCAGAGAGTCCTTTCTTGTGCATGTCTGATTTTCCTCTGGGCCCTCCTCTCCGATGACGTACAAGGACCCAGTGGCCTTTCCCTGAACCCTTTCCCGTGTTCCCCTTAGGTATAGGAACACTGCTGTGGCTGCCAATCCTTTGCCTCCAAGGATCTTGGTGCCTTTAGCAGATCCACAGTGGGTTGGACAATGCGCAGGGCATGCAAAGTCCAATTATGATTGCTTCAGCCCTAACTAGTATAGAGTATCTTATATATCATTGCTCCTCCCATCCTTTTGCTCTTACACTCTTACCGCCCCCTCTTCCGCAAATTTCCCTGAGCTTCATTCAAGATGGGGAGAGACTAAGCTGGCCTAGTTCTAGGTGGTTGATATAGAGTCTCTGAAGTTCTGGATTGTGGTTTGTTGATTTTCTTTTGCAGTTTTGCTGCTCCTGCAATGCCCTTCACTCCATCCTGGTGGGCATTGTATGTTACCCCCTGGCCAGAGACAAAAAGCTGTTAGAGTAGAACCAAGGTACTTCTCTTAAATACAAATTCTCACTGAACCTCTGACAACCTCTAACACCTATGTGATAGGACCCTTAGCAAACTTGGCCTGAAGCAGACAACTTTGGACCGTTCTCTGGTGCCACTAGAGCCCAAAGAACCCATCAGAGACTCTGAGCATTTGGAGAGAGGTGTTAACAAGGGCATGAGACCTCAGAGTAAAAACGACAAATGGGAACCAGAAAATACCAGAGTCCAACTTGTGAATGTCAGGGTGAAAGGGCAGCTCTTTATTTCAACACAGTAATTTCTTCTATTGGGATCTGATCACAGAACTGATTTCATCTGTAAGTGTGCCATCTTATATTTACTGTTTATCCATTTCAACGGAAAGTTTACATTTCTTGTTCTCTTTAAGAAAAGCTGCATTCCATGATACCCTATTTTAATCAAGGATTTCCTTGGTGCTGAAGTGTCTTGATTCACCTAATTTATCTCTGTTTTGATATGGAAATTGGTATCCCATTTCAGTCTTCCTGGATCTAGGCTGGTTTAGAGTGGAGATTTGATAGATTGCTTTAATAAAGGGTAAAGGAAAGGATCCCTCCAAGAGGCTAAGTCAGTCACAGCATGCATCCTCACTGAAAGGCAAGATCAGGCATTCGGGATAAACTTCCTAGGTGGCAAGCAGCAAAGCTGAGGAAGTATCCTCTTTAGAGATTTTTCTTAAACCCAGAGTCCTCAACAGGATGTTTCTGGCCAGCAGGGGGACTTGTCTATTTTCTAGAACAAACAATAGAAAGGCTTCTAATAGCAAGAATGCAAATAAACCCTTGGCCCCACCCCTGGGCCGTTGCTGACTGCCATTACAGGAAGTGTGTGTCAATCAAAGCTTGACAGGGGAGATACAGCATTTTATTTTGGAAGCCAGAAGTTTAAGAACAATGACTGGAATTTCCTCTTTCTGTCCAGCAAGGGCTGTTTGTCATTGGGGAGATAAAGTCCAAGGGTAGGGAACAAAGGTTATCGGGAACTGCGCAACACAGAGCCATGTGGGGGGGCATGGTGAGAGGAGGGGTGATGGAGGAAATCTATTTCAATGCTTGTCATTAAGTTTCCATTAAAAGAACATTCAGTTAGGAATTCAAAAATAATTTAATCTCTCCAGCCAGATGCACCCAGCTGGACTACTGGAGAGGAGCCCAGCAGAGGGGGATTTGCACACTCTCTGGGCGAGGCAGGGGCATGCATCTCCAGCCAGCACATCTCTGACTGCCTGGATGTTCTAGAAGAAGCAAGTATCCTTCAGACAGGGAGAAATCCCAAGAATAGCAGTAGAGAAACATAGTTGAGGGGCATATACTAGGTTTTCACTGTGCCTTGGGCTCTGCTTGAAGTATTCTATGTACATTATGTATTTTAATTTTCACAACAGTCCAATGAGATCAGTACTATTATTATGCCTGTTTTTCATATGAGTGGAACTTGTCCGGAGAGGCCAGGAGTCAGACCCAGATCAGTTTGCCTGAGCAGCCCATGAGTTTAATTCTTCCAATCCACACCCTGAAATGGATCTTCTACCCCCCAAAAGGACTCACACGGCCACCAGATGTTGACCTTGAAACCAGAGAAGGTGCCATTCCCTTAGCCCAGTGTACACTTGGGAGAGAGAAGACACTCAAGGTCTAGTATATGCTAAAGCCCCTGATCAGCTCCGGAATTATTTTTTTCTAAATTTGTAGATAATATATTCATAGGGTCTCTAGAAGTACCATGAGCATCTTGTAGATTTCTCCAAATTATTAGTGGAAATTATGCAACCAATGGTAGTTACATACATTACATGCACACATACATGTATATATGCAGTACTGACATGTCTTAAATATAACCTATTGCATTTGTTGGGCCTAGTACTTTTATTATAGGCAAGTATAATTAAAGTTTATATGGTTCATAATTTATTTCAATCTCTAAGACAGAGAGATAGTATTCTCATTTTAACCGATGAAGAAATGGAGCCAATGTTATCCTTAGAGAACAAAGCCTATCTTCTCTATTCCTTCTGTATTTCTAGCATGATATTTCTCACATCGTTAACAAATGTTTTTCTGTGAGTGGGGTGTGTGTGTGAGCATGTGTCTGCATGTGCATGTGGAGGTCCAAAGGTGAATCAGGAATCATCTTCCATGGGCTTTCTATATTATTCTTCTGAGTGTATGACTCTAATTATACCTAGTACTTGCCTAAAGGCCTAGTCTGGCAATCCAGCTTGCTTTGGGGGTTCTATTCCCAGACTCTGCCTTCTGCGTTGCTATACCTGTTGGGCATTTTTACCTGGACTCTGATCTTCAGTCCTTTGCTTTCATCACAAGTACTTTAACCACTGAGCCATCTCTCCAGCCCAATAAATGTGGGTTTCTTTTTGAATGACTAAATAATGAAATGAGTGATTCATTCAAAAATTTTCACAGCTAATAGTAAATTTGATCCCTTCTGTGTGAATGAATGTTAGCTTAAACTATACCATTTACTAGCTGAGAGGCATGACAAGCAACACACTGGGCTTATCTTTTTCTTTTGCATATATGCATGTGTGTGTCTGCATGCAACGTGTATGCATGCTCATGTGCGAGGATATATGCATTCTACAAGTGTGTGTACACGTGTGTATGTGGAGGTCTGAGGTTGATGTTAGGTGTCTTCCTTTGATCACACTCCACTTTATTTCAGGCAGGTTCTTTCCCTTAGCCAATTGAATGGTCTAGCTAGCCACATGCTATGGAGAGACTCTAGCCCTGCCTCCCTAGTACTGGGATTACAAGTGGCCCCAATGCCTGCTCAGCTTTTTTATGTGGGTCCAGCCTTTATGTTTGCCCTCATGCAAGTGCCTAATCCAGAAAACCGTTTCCTCACCTCTCTTTTGAGACAGAGTTAAGAGGAAGGTTAAAGGAAATGATGGGTGCAAAACTTCCTTTGTAGAAAGTCAATGGTCATTAATCTGCCAACATAGGACAGGAATGACAGAGTTGAACCTGAGGAGCTGCAGGGCGGGACTCTGGTCTACAGGGCAGACCTCATGCTTATGTTTAGCTGGTGACGAAAGCAGGAACTGTGCCTTGAATAGAATCCTGGTCCCCGGGTTTTATTCCAATCCAACAGACACTCCTTTGGGACTCACTGCTGGCCAGGCCCCGGGGGTTCCATAATGAGAAGCAGGGGGTCCTGCTCACCACAGCATAGGATGCAGGAGCTTACCAAGCCTGGAAGACCAGAGATGAACTGCAGAATTGCTAACTTGTGGAGACTGTCACTTGTTTTTTACCTTATGCAAAGTGCCCATAGTAGTTTAAAAAATGACATTGATGCTATTGCTAACAAGACTATTGAAGATTTTATATCATTTACATTTTGATGTCTACTAGAGATATACAGTCAGCAAATTGTTTTAAAAGTCTCTTGTGGTTTGTACCTTCAATGCGACTATAGCTGCTTGACCTAGAATTAGGTTCATTCACTTGGAGAGTTTCTTATTTGATTCAACTGATAGTGTTCATTTATGCATCTGTTTGACTATGCTGGGAATCAAACACTGAGCTGCGTCTGCAGCCCCAACTGTTTCCTCTGAGTCAGTGTGAGAATGACGTCACAGCAGGACTTAGAAACTCACTTGCATTCCTGTGCAAGTTTCCTTCTTATGTTTGGCCTTTCTTCACAGCTTTATCCTGTCGCACTTTGTTTTCTAAAAGTTTTATTATATTTACAACTGTTAAAAGACAACTGTATATATTTGATACATGTGTAATATCTTGGCACATGGTGTGTCTGTGTATGCATGCTTGCATGTGTGTGTGAAAGACGTGTGAACACATTTGCACATGTGCATGTGGAGGTCCAAGGGTGACTCAGGAATCATGCTTCATGGCTCTTCCACATTATTTTCTTGCAGTTAGGGCTCTAATTAAACCTAGAACTTGCCTAAAGTCTGGTTAGCAAACTTGCTCTGGGGATTCCCAGGCTATGCCTTCTGGGCTGCTGCATCTGCCAGACATTTTTACCTGGGATCTGATCTTGATCATTCTGTGGATCATTCAGGTGAGACTATGTGTTACATGTCCATCACCTCCCAATACTGATCATTCTTTTTGGGTGAATATTTAAAAATGGCTTTACCTACTTGCAAAACACAACACACTGTTCTTAGCACAGTCACTGCCGTATCACAGTCGCCAGCTGCCTCCCTTGTGGAAACTGTGAGCAATGCATCTGTATTTACACCTTGCTTCTTCCACAATGATCAGCATCCTAGAATTGCTGTCTTGCAGTATTCCTTCCCACTTACCCAAATCTTCTAAAGATGTAATAAAGATGGCTATGTAGGGCTTCTTACTGAGAATACCCGCATCTGGGAGGACCCCTCTCCCCTATTTTCCTTCATGACACTTTGTGGAGCTGCTACACTCGCTGCAGAGGATCTACCTTACTGTCATGAACCCAGGGCATTCCCCCAAGATGCCCTTTGCAAGGCACCTGCAAGCTTTACTCTGCCCACTCACCATGCCTAGGACTGAGCCTGGTTCTCAGAACCCGAGTTCCTCTTGTGAAACTATCTTCTTGGCAGCTACTAACTTGCCAGGGTTTACGTGCCTTTGAATCTAGGCTGGCTAGGAAGTGAGGATAAGTGTCAAGAGAAATGTCTCCAGTCGTGGAGGGTGCAGCCTGGGAGAGAGGGGGGTTCGATGGCTGGGGAGAGGGGGTTTCAGTTCCATGACCATTTTTGGTTCATCTTGATCAAGGTCCACGAAACCTTGTGGGGTTCCCACTATTGTAGGCGGAAATCTCCTTTGAGACTATTTATAGCAAAATTAGTGAAATGAATAAGTGCTAAAAGTGAAGTACAAAAATGAGGAATCAGATGGAGCAGGGACGTGGTGTTTGGAGCCAAGGGCTTCTCTGCCTTCTAGTTAGTCCAGGGTTTTCTTACTTGTCTGCCTTTCTTAGGACCACCCACAAATTCCACCCCTAGGGTCATCGATCCTGAAGAAAACTCACCTGGAGCCAGGCAGCAATAGAAGAAGGAGGGCGAAACTGGGGAATGGGGAAGGCCCATACCTTGAACCTATCTGCTGAGGGAATCCTAGAACCTCGCCACAGGCTGTGGGGAGTCACAGCGGTGCTTGTCTTTGAAGTGAAGGAAGTACTCACTAATGATGGAGCTGCGGAGGCCACAGATGAACTAAAAGTCACAGTTGGAGACCACGGTTACAGGCATGGTGGTCTCATTTCCCCACACTGGCCAATGCCAGGGGGATACTTGTTGGAAGGACACGTCGAATGAAAGCACAGAAGAGCAAAAGAGGAGAGATGAAGGCCGCTTTGAAGACAGGTGGACCAGTTCACATCACGATTCCCGCTTACTTGCCACACTGCTTTGCACTAACTCTGAGCCTTTCTTTCCAGCTGTGAATAAGAACACTAACTCTCTGAAAGGGCCACTGTACACAGGCCACAATGCAGTGCGGCAGCATGCGGGGCACTGGGCACTGGGCACTGGGCCTGGCATGACTCCGAGGGGCAGTGTTGAAGCAGAGAAGAGAATGTCTGCAGTGCGGGTGGCCAGGAGTGTCCATGCTGTGTGCCCCGGAAGCTTTGCCCCTCCCTGCACCTCTAGACCCCCTGATCAACCCCATACCTGAGACTTTCCTTCTCTAACTCCCCCCATTTGCTTTGCTCCAGCAACTTCTTCCCTGCCTCCTTCAGTGCCTGCTGCTAACACTCAGGATTCCGAAAACTCGACGGATGAGGGCTGGGTAAACCTTCATCCTACCCTGTCATTTTACGAGAACCAAGGGCCCAGCAGTGAGGACAGCATTGCCTGGTGCCTGGCCTTTTGCTCCAGACATTCTTCAGGTGCCAGGGGAATTAGGGAATAAGAAAGACTAAAGAACCAACCGGAGGGGAAAGGGAAGGAGGGTGAATCCTACCTGGCAAACTGGCACTTAGTCGGCGAAGTGTGCTTTATAATCAGCAGGTGGCGCTCCATACCGCCAGATCCAAAAGGTAAACTACCCCTGATCTGGTTGAAAAGCTGTTTGCTTCTCAGGACTGAGTAGTGGGGAGTGAGGTTAGCCACACCCAGAAAGCTCTGTAGTGACCATTATAACAGTTAGAATACTTAACAGGGAGACATGTAAAATATCTGAGTCTCATCGTTATTGGGCTAATAAAATGGAAATGTTTGGAAAATTAAATGCTGATCTAAATGCAAAAATTCATAACTCTCGAGAGATTAAAATGGCCTAGAGAAGGTTTCTATCATTTACTAAAGGTCTGTGAGATTCCACTTGCATGGCGGCTTACACAGCTGAACATTGTTATTATATTACCATTGTAACATGAGTTAACTGAGATCCAGACAGGTTAAGATACTAGTCTATGAACTATATACACATCCAGTCAGAGCAGGGCAGGTACGTCTCCATGTATGAAACACTTGCGCAGAGTTTATATGGGCAGGCTCTGTTCCTAAGTGCTTTACAAATACATTCTCTCTTAATCCTGGCAATAACCACAGTAGGCAGAGCAAGCCACTGGCAGGAGCACAAGGCAGCATTGGTCAATTTGCAATTCCTGCTGAATTTGAGTTCAAATCCTGATATTTTCAGTTGCTTTTCTTTGGACTTGAAACTCACTGAACTTCTCTGAGCAGGCGCTTTCTCATCAGCAAGATGACGAAAAAGAAACAAGTCACATGTAGCTGCAGGAAGGAAATGTCCCCAAACATCTGAAAAATAGTTGATCATAAAGTGAGAGTCTATGATAAGGTGGGGGTTTTAAAAGCTTACTTCACAAAGATGTTTGTTTCAGAATTACCCATCGTGATGAAAACCCCAAGTATACCCCGGCAAGGAAGAGAATGAGGAAGCGCACACCATCACTAAACCATCTTCATTGAGTACCTGGACCCAGAATGAAGTTCTAGGGGCATGTTAGAAAACCACATGCTCTGAGAGTGCACAGGTGGGGACGGCTGGCAGAAAGTGTACTTGTCAGTGGGGAGAGGTTCAAGGGTCCCCATCCAGTGTGGGACCTCAAGACCAGAGAGCTCTAGACATCTGGAGTTGAAGTCTGGAGCGTAAGTGGGAGGCTGAGAATAATGAGCAAAAAGAGGGGACAGAGGCCAGGACCAGACAATGCAGCACTGCAGAAAAGGAGACACCTCTGAAGTCCAGGATGTGAGAATGTCCCACACGACAATATTAATTACGTTAATATTTTTTATTCACATGCATGTTCACATCTGACTGTGCACATGTGTGTGCAAGTGAGCACAGGCTAGATGAAGACATCATTTCTCTTCACCTATTAGTTTGAGACAGGGTCTCTTCCTGAACTCAGGGCTCATGTCTCAGCTTGAATGGAAGCCAGCATGCACCAGGTACCTTCCCATCTTGGCCCTGCCTCTTACTTAGAATTAGGGTTGCAGGTATTTACAGAACGCTCAGTTCCTTTTGTGGGTGCTGAGATCCAAACCCTGGTCCTCGTGCTTGTGAAACAACCACTCTAAACTGCTGAACCAACTCTCTAGAACAATAAGTCATGCATTTTTTTAAAACATAGAGTGGATATATATCTCTAATCAAAGCCACTGAGAAAGTCAGGAGTTCAAGACCAACATGAGCAAGATAGCAAAACTCCACCGGGGGAAAAACAGATAGACTAGAAAGAAAGAATGATTTTAGATGATGTCCTTAAAACGTCAAATGAAAGAAATATGAGCTGAAAATTATCAACACTTTTAATTCACATTTTCAAATATTTACATTTGAATATTTAAGAACATAACTTTTTAGTTTATGGAAGCACATATCTACATATACAACATATATGTAAGTTTCAAGTAACCACAAACTCATCCATTTGGTCATTCATTCACTCACTCATATCATTCATAGGGTGTTTTGAGAACCTGATGTTCTGGGAGTGCTATGGCTAGAGGCAGACAGCCATGAAGAAGATAACCTGGAGCCCCACTTCAGTGACTGACTCCTAGAAGAGCCCAGAAAATAAGCCAATAGACCCTCTGTTACTGTATTTATTATTCTGAGAATCTCTAGTTCTATGGTCCACTAAGAAAACAACCAATGACAAAAAGAGCGATGGGAGAGAGAAGGACTCAGTGGGAAGTGGACCATCTTATGAAAGAACAACTATGGAAAGATATTGTACAGCGCATCTAAGCCCTGTGGCCCTCAGCCTGGAGACACAGCACCCTCTGGAGAGGCTGGATGACGTCTGCTGCTCCCCATCCCACAGTTCTAATTCACCTGCTAGGGGAACATCCTGCCACTGAGACCTGCACAGGACCCTAATACTCAGGGAGCCCAAGGACCACTGACTAGGGAGAAGCAACATTTAAGCTTTGGGAGATAGCATAGCAGTGGCCATTTTAACTCTCATTTAAAAACAGGTTCTTTTTAAATCAGTTTTCAAACGTGGACACACGTTTTTAAAATAGTATTTTAAAAATTCATTGTTACTGCCTAATGTGCATGTGTGGGTGCATATGCGGAGGTCAGAGGACATCTCTGTGGAGTCGGTTCTCTCCTTCCACATTGAAGCCTTCGGGGCAAGCGCTTTTCCCCACTGAGCCATCTCCTAGATCCCTTAAGTAAACTTTCTGAAAAAAAGCTTAGAGACAGTACCATGGAAGGAACATCTACAGATGTGGACGAAGATCCAAGCCTAGACTAGAACTGGGGAATTTCACCTCTATCTGCTGCTGAATGTCCCCAGGGCTCAGGTTTTTCATCTCTAAGATGAACCCTGTGACTCTGTATGGTCTGTCTTAATTCTGTCTTTCAATGACTCAGAGTTCCACAGGAGGAAGGACTAACAATGACGGAGCAATTGGCAACCTGATTCCACGCAAGGGAGTCTCTCCCACCAACAGCTGTCTCTAAATACCCCATCTGGTAAGTATCAGTTCTGTGGCCTCACTTTGTTGTTTTTTTTATGAAGATTCTGAATGAAACAGACATCAAGCCCTCCTGACTTCTTGGTCCGCTTTGCCTGCCAGTGCTCTGCCCGCCACTGCGTCCCTGAGGCCAAGGTTAGAAGCATCCAGAAGCAGTGGAATATGGTGAGCAGAGCCTGGAATCTGGCTCCTCTCTTGGTTCCCTTCCCAAGGCGCTGTATCGCTCATTTTATGAGCCTCTGAGGAGGATACACAGATATGAGTTGACTGGGGCATCTTTCCCCAGATCTGCATCAGATCTGTAATATCAGTACTCTGATATCTGCAGTGGTGCAATATGCCCTGGAAACCAGCAAATCACACCCCTCCACAGTACTCTCTCCAAGGGCTTGTTGTTAAATTTTTCCAGGATGGGGGGTGTCCGATCTTGCCAAGTTCACACTCACCCACAGCCTTTGTTACAATATACCATCTTTGGAACCCATTAAAGATTTTTGGAGTCAGATTCTTCAGGTGCCCTAGAAGATTTAAAAAAAAAAAACCAGTATCTGCCATGTAATGAAACCAATGGAGCAATGTCTTTAAATATACAACTATTATCCGTGGTTGCCACCTAGCATGTTCTAAGATCAAAGACAGTACTCTACTAAGCAAGGCTGCAAACATCTAACCACCCCATCCTTGCAACCCTGGGCTGCTGGCTGAGCCTCCTGATAACTCCACCTTGACAGGGCCCTTCCTGCTTCCTTGATTCCTTGGCATCTTCATCCTGGATGGCAGGACCTGCTCCTCCCCCAGTAGCAGGCTGTGGAAGACGACACAGCAAGTGTTCTTCCATGGCCCGCAATCCTGACTGGTTGTTGTGAAATCATCCTGGCTGAACAGTGCTGGCTGGGGCAGGCCGTCTACATGGGATGCAGAGGTATGACTTAGGAAGGACAGGAAAGGCAGAGGCGAAGAGGGCTTCTAGCAGACATCGGAAATTTTCCTTTCTAATACTTGCAAATACTGTCAGCAAATAAGCTGCTAGCTCAATAGCAGACACCAGGCCTGCCTTCCTTAGTCATGGATGGGGTTCCTAAGGGAGGACCGGCTTTGTAACTCCTACGGGAGGCGGAACAACTGCAGTAAGACCAGTGCGGCTGAGGACTTCTTTCCCCATCTCAGCCTCAGCACTTCTGCTCTCCATGAGGCTAAACCCCTCTGCCATGTTTACCCTCTTTCTTCCACAGATGGCTGCCTCTCCCCTCCTGTGATCACAGCTTTTCCTCTGCTTCCAGAAGCTCTTGGAATTGGGCCTCTCTTGGTCGCTTTATACCACACACTCTACAGCTTACACTTGCACTGCTCCCCCCTGGATGTCAAGTGGGGGTCCACCAAACCTCTTCTACAGCTTGATTATAGCTTCACACCTCAGTCTTTGGCCAACTGCACAGAGTAAGGAAGAACCCTCCTGTCGGTGGACAATATCCTGCTCCACACATCCGTGCACTGTCTGCTCTAGAGACTCTGGAATCTGCAAAAGAAAAAGGAGACTTCCCAAAGTTTGGGGAGCCCAGGAAGGGGTGTCTGGGTGGAAGACAGTCAAAATTACAATGGAGGTGCTTATACTGTGCAGTTCTGGGTGGAAGGCAGAAGAAAGGATCCCAGAGGGAATTCAGCGGCCTCCGAATTAAAATTTCCAGAAAGTTCCATCATTACAGCCAGCTCAGGAGAGAGCCACACTCAAGCCAAACTTCTGAATCCCTGTCTCCCCCTTAAGGCTCAGCCAGCCCAATCCACACTGGGAGCGGCTGTCCCTGGCACCCTGGGCCTCACCCCCTAAGTCACCCCTGCCGTGTCTCCACCCTGAACCCACCTGCACCCCAGGCCTTGGTCCCCACCCCCGGGTGCCGGCTCCAGCTGTCTGCGAGCGGCGCTCCAAGGCAGCAGGGTGAATGGACTGCATCCAGCCCGGGCCGGAGACTTGAAAATAAAAATAAAACAGAGGGAAAAGAAATAAATAATAAGGAGCGCGCCGGGAAGCCAAAGCAAACAGGCCGGCGAGCCCCGCGCGGGCCTGGGGCCTGCAGCCCCCCGCGCACCGCGAGCCTCTGGCCGAGACGCACGGAGCCCCGGTGCCGGCTGCCGCCCCCGCGTGTCGGTGCTGCCGAGGAAACACGACCCGCCCCCCCAAATCCCTGCCTGCAGCCAGCCAGCGCCCCGCCCCCGGCCCGCAACAGGGGCCGGCTTGTTCTTTGTGCTGGCAAATATTTATTTTGGTTCAAGTGGCCCCCTTTCCACAAAGACCACCTGGTTGTAATCAATAACACCTATTTTCAGATAATCTGCCTCTCTCTAGGCAGAGCCCAAGAACTCAGCCAAACAGAGATCTTTTCAAAGGGCATTTTAAATGGGCTGGATTGAGGGAGGCCGGCGGGCTGGGGGCCTGGGTGGTCGGGCGGGAGCTGGGCTTCGATCTGTCAGGTGGGCGGCTCCGAGCCGAAGGGGCTGCTGCCTGATGGAGGGGCTGGGGCCTTCCACAAAATCAAACAAACTGAAAGCCTTTCTTTTGGCAGGCCTCTAGAAACTCCAAACCGGCATCTATGACCTCAAATCAGATTCTGGCCCAAGGAAGAGCAGAGTCACCCAGAATTGGAGTCCTTCCCAGAAGGGGCTTCCGTGCCTCACCCCATGAAGAGACTAGCCCCGGACCAATCACAGGCCAATTATTCCCCCACGGAACCAAGTGGGGTCAGGAAGTGTGTCTCCTACTAGAGCTGTGTATGTGGTAAAGTCCTGGGATTATCCTCCCAGCACTGTGAAAAACATTTAAAAATAAACAATGAAAGATGCGTATGCCTAACTGCCAAGTGCGCTAGAGGCAGAGGAACGTCAAGAATGGATGCTGGCGTGCAATACAGCAGGGATGGGATCAAGGTGCGGAGCGACAGGCCGTGAAGAGCTGGTAGAATCTAGGGAAGTCCTAGACGCTAAATAAAAGGTTGGGCGCAGCTGGAGAGGTGGCTCAAGGGTTAAGTCTCTGCCTCGCAAACAGAAAGACCCAAGTTCAGATCCCGAGTCTTACATGAATAAAAGCAGGGAGACGGTGGCAACTTGTACTTCTAACCCTGGAAGGTGGAGCCTGGGACATCCCAGAGCAAAATAATAATGAGGTAGAGTAACCCAGGATGATTCCCGATGTTACCCTCTTACACACACACACACACACACACGTACACACCGGCATCTACTACACACATGCAAAAAAAAAAAAAAGTCATTCAGGTGCTCACAGTGAGGGACCAACATGCCAGACTCTGTTTCACAAGCTGAGAAATATGGAGGGACTGAGGAGGATCTCAGAAGAATCCCTCACACATATTCTGGTAGGATCCTTGTCCCAAGCTTTATCCCTTAGCTCATGCCCCTATGTTGCTCAAAAAAAAAAAAGGTCTCATATTCTAATGCTGCCTTCCCCCCTCCCCCCCAGAGATGACGGGGAGTTGGGAACAGGACTGATTTACTTACTGTTTGTGTGGGTTACGCCAATCGGGGAATGAATTTATGTCACTGCTCTTCGACAAGAATGTGGCTTTCTCCCACTGGCGAGATGTCCTCCGCATGGCTTCTCAGTTAGGTACTTGCAGAAAGGGGGTGCAGATGACCCAGTGGGGATGCGATGGCCCAGGAAAAGTTGTGATAAGAAAGAAGTGACAGACAGGAAGCAGGGTGGTGGGTTGGAATTTGAGGTAATTGAATTTGCTGTGCAGCCAGCAATTATAACTTGGGTCATCCCCTGAAGCTTCGGTCGTAAATCCACTGAGTCCAGGAAATTCCATGGTTAGACCCCGTCTTTCCATTTTTTTTCTTACAGATTCAGATGACTGAGTATTTATTTAGAAGGAGAGTTCTAACCTTCTAGAGATGCTGCGACTCAGCACAAACTACATATTTGCATTAATGGTTATTGTACATCCTGGAAGCCCAAAGCAGTCCCTTTGTTTGTACCATATTTTCCTGGGACTAGTAGCAGACCTTCGTATATAAAGGACACTTGCCCATCTGCTCTGATTGTCCCCCAGTACCGAGGTGGAATAACCTTCCCCCTCCCCCCTCCCAGTGATCTCCTGCCTGTGGATTATGAAGTACATGTTTCAACTTTATTGAGCCCCATGCCATTTGTAATTAGCTATCGACCAACTGGATAAGTGATCTCGTGAAAACTAGGTATTTCTTACAAACAAGGATTTAACTTAGTGCACATGTATGCAACTACGATTTTAAAAGGTGTTTTAGAGTTTGGGAGAGACTATGCAAGTGTTTAAGATATTCCTGCTTGGAATTAGTCAAACCTCTGCAGAGAAAAGGGGTTTGGATCTTTGGGGGAGTAAAAGCCTGTTGAGTGTACTGGGAGACTATGGGACACTGTCTTTGACTATGGAAGTTCATTGTGGGGATGGAAGCCCCCTGTTTTTCCCTTCTCCTTCTTTGCTCCCACTTATCTAGGGGAGGTTGCTTTGGTCATAGTAGTTAATGTTTTCCTTGCTCATTTGAGTCTCTTGAAAAACTTGGATTGAGTGGAGTTTAGGTTGTTGGGTTCTGGATGGGAATCATTCATTTGTAAATATCTAGAAAAAAGCTGAGAATCCCCAGAAATATACTTTGAAAGACAGCTATATAATGAAACTGCTCTTCAGAAACTAGTGGTAAGCCCATGTCTTTTGCCTGTCCGCTGACTCCCAGTAGACAGCTAGTGTTACCCACAGTTCAAAGTTCTTAGAGAGACGGCCAACACGTATTGGTTTCCCAGTGGTGATATGTCTATTATGGTTTTTTTTCCTAAACGACACATCTTTACATTATGCAGAAAATTGTGAGATAAGTTTATGTTATGGGAAAAAAAAGAGCAGACGAAAGTGAAACTGTCGAGAAAGGCGGAGGTGTCTGGGAAGCATTGTGAGGATATATGTGAAGCTTGATTAAACATTTCTGGAAAGCAGTGGCTCTGGCCAGTATAATGATCAGTGAGAAGAGAAATACTGCATCTACTGGGGAAAGCAATTAACACCAAACCTGGATTCAGCGAAGTTGCTAGCAAATTATAATAGCGATCTGGGCCAAGCTTTGACTGCATCTTCCCTGGTTTTATTTCTCTGCTTATCTCCGGAGTTAGCAGGAACTGAGCAGAATTGACACCTCATTTTGCTCTTTGCATTGCTGGGCCTTGGACTCTTTGTGTCTAGCAGGTGCAGTTTGACAAACAGCAGACACACACAAGATCCTTCTGTAAGCCAGACACAGAGCCAGACGTAGTCTCTGCCTTTCTCTTATTGTTGAGCAGAAGATATAAGTCTTAAACACAAAGATCTACCTTGTTCAACAATCAAAAGTGTTTCAAAGCCCTGTGTTCCGTACCTAGCTTCCATTCAAATCATTCTGGTCTTAACCCAGAACACTGCTTTTTTATACTCCCCAGCCATCCCTGTCCCTTTAGTTTTTACGGCATGAAAATTTGCTGCATGGAAAAAAATTATAAAGTCAATGAGGTGGATCAGAGAGTGAAGGTGCTTTTGGCATAGGTCTGATGACCTCAATTCAGTCCATGGAAGCCACAAGGAGTGTGATGTCTTACATCTGTAATCTCTGTGTGTCTATGGTAGAATAGAAGGAGAACCACGTTGGTGACCAGGACACAGAGCAGGAGAAAAAACAAAAGAGACCCTGCCTCAGCGAGGTGGGAGGAGATAACTGACTCCCGAAAGTTTTTGTCTGACCACCACATGCTCTTTGGCACACAAATGCTCACAATTATATACAGTTCTCTCTCTCTCTTTCTCTCTCATACATACATACATACACACACACCAATAATAATAATAATAATTTTAAAAGGAAAAATTATAATTGATTATAAGACCATTAGGAAGACAATTTGCAATTTTTTATCTACTTGTCTCCCCTTCTGATTCTTCCTAGCTCTCTCTCTCTCTCTCTCTCTCTCTCTCTCTCTCTCGTGTGTGTGTGTGTGTGTGTGTGTGTGTGTGTGTGTGTGTGTGTGTAAAAGAAGGTAACAGAAGCAGGTAAAAGTCCAAGTTAATGAATCTTAGTAGTCATCCCCCTTTCTTCCTTCTTCTTCACCCAAGGCAGTAGGTGGCTCAGCAGAGCAGCTGCCAGAGCGCTGTACAGGGTTTGAACAGATGCTCTGGCGCGGGCTCCTAGTGTTGAGTAGGGTAAAGAGCGAGCGGGACAGTGCAGTGTGAGTCAGGGTTCCACCCGCAAGGCTTAGATGGCTGGAGGTGACCATCCACATAGAGGTAAAAGTCTGGGGTGGGATGGAGGGCTGTCCATGTAGTGAGGGTACCAGGATGCTAATTTAGGTCCAAACAGGGACAAGAGCTGCTGTATGGGCACAACGAGGGTGCAGAGAGGAAGCAAGACTTATGGGAAGCAAGACTGATAAGGAAGAGCACAGAGTACATTTGACCAAAACCGTTTCTCACTTTCAAATATGAGAACTGCAACTGTGGCAAGAGAGAAACTAGAGGGAGTCCTGTGGGGTTCAACTGGAAATGAATGTGTCTGAGTGAATTAAGGATTTTCATATAGATAGAGGAGACAAATAAATAGTATGCACATATATGTATACAATGTGTAGGCACGTATGTATGTGAAAGAATGTACAAATGCAACACGTGCATATGTAACACACATTCAGGTAAATGCATATACTGATTAATAAAGTCTACTAGGAAGGTCTGGAAACAGAGCCATGGCTGTAGCTTGGGTGCATCCAGCACCCAGATACCAAATAACAAATATCATTCCCTATCAAAATGAACCAGAGATGTCTGGAAGGTGTTATACAAGTTGTGGGAAAGAAAAGTCAGCAGTTAAAACTGTGTGTATAATAGTGACCTGCCAGACAAGGTATGCTCACTGGTGCAACAGTGGCACGACTACCCTGAGAGTAACCAACCACTTTTTGATTGGATCTGAGACCCACTCCATGAGAGAGAATATATGACTGACACTGTAAACCTGGCCTTAAGCGGAGGGTTAAGGAGGTCACAGGCCACATAGGAGAATCCACTATTGATATTTTGCTAAATAAACATGTAGTTAAACTGTCTTCTAAATTCTTATGTTTATGTGCATAGACTAGTACAGCTTTCAGCCTTAGTGAAGGAGTCTCATTTGACAGTGGGTAGTGGCTGAAGCAGAGACTCAGAACCTGATCAGGTGCTGAGCTCTCAGCCTTGAGAGACATCTGCATCACACAGCTGAGGGACATTGCAGAACAGGGGATGGAAAGACGTAAGACCTGGGGGAGCAAGAGAAGTACCAGAAGAGACTGTTTTGTGGACATGACATGACCACTGCAATCCATGCATGCACAACAGCTGCTATCGTCTGCATAATACATGCAAGCAAGAAAAGGACTAGTGGAAGAAGGGGTCACCAAGGATGGACAAGGGGAGGGGGAGAGAGAAAAGGTAACTGGGAGTTTTGATCATAATATACTGTATGCAAGCAAGAAACTTTCACAAATTTATAAACTAAAAAAACCAAGAAAAACAAAAAATATGAACCTTTAGGAGATATATCTTTAGAGTCATCTATTCAACTATAAATAAATATGTTCAGTAGTGAAATAACTTGAGACTATGTGACTCACCCCTGTGCTGAGCCCACAGGGAAGTTAAGCCCAAATCCAATTAGGAGCAGATATTGGACAACCTTCAATTGAGGAACATTTTTCCACATAGTTGGTCTGAGCTGTTATGAGTTGTCGAAGTCCTGAAAAGTAAGAGAAGACAGGCCCCCAGACCAGTTCGATGCCACCTGTTGCTCCCAATGGAATCCTCTCTCAACAGCAAAGGACAACAGTGGACCAACGTGGTAGTACAGGAAGCCGAGGCAGGAGCATCACAAGCTCAGGGACAATGTTGACTCCACATGAGCTTGAAGACAGGCTGGGCAACTTAGGGAGGCCTTGTCTCAAAATGAGAAAGCACCTTTTCTCCAAGATGATGCCAAAAGCAAGGAAGGAGGCTCCTGCCCCTCCCAAAACTGAAGCCAAAGCTAAGGCTTTGAAAGCCAAGAGAGCAATGCCAAAAGGTATCCACAGCCACACAAAGGAGATTTGCACATCGCCTACCTTCCTGCGGCCCCAAATCCATCCAACAACACATTTGTTTTCGTGGTGGATGTCAAAGCTAACAAACACCAGATCAAACAGGCGGTAAAGAAGCTCTTTGATATTGATGTGGCCAGAGTCAATACGCTAATCAGGCAGGATGGAGAGAAGAAAGCCTACATTCGGCTGGCTCCTGATTATGATGCTTTAGATGTTGCCAACAAAATTGGGATTATCTGAACTTAAGTCCAGCTGCTAATTCTAAATACACGTCTTTATAATGATAAAAAATGAAAAAGTAAAAAGAGAGTGGGAGATGCAGTAGAGTGGTAGAGTGCTTGCCCGGCACATGTGATACTCTTGGCTTAATCTACACTACTGAAAGAAACAACAGTGGTAGTAGTTAGAAGGTAAATGGTGTCCAGGCTGACCTGGAAGTAACCTGCACAGGATAATTTCTGAGTCTCAGGACTGTGGTGGATGATATAAGAGGAGATCGATGCTACTCCACAGAAACACATGCTCAGGTATTTGGAGCTAAAAGAGCATTTAGTGGGCAACTTCCTCTCAAATGACTCAATGAAACATATTCTTTTTGAAGCATCGCTCTCAACTTTTTTATGTTCGTGATACTTTTGAGTTTTCATAAGTTTGAAATTTTTAAAAATGTATAGTCATAATATGTAAAGACATATGCCTGTCCTGGCCTTCTCCATCCCCTTAAGGCTGGAATTACAGATGCTCATGGCCATGCCTGGCCTTTTACATAGGTGTTTCGAAGCCTAACAAAGGTCCTTACACATGCATGGAAAAGCACTTTACCCATCAAGTCGTCTCCCTGGCTTCTGTTTTAATTCTGTCTTAAATCAGGGAAGAACCATGTAGACTTCTGAATGCTAAAAGGAGATGCCTAGCAAGCAATATTCTTTTACTTGTACTAGTTTGTATTAACACAATTCCTTTCCATACATAGATCGTTTAAGTGACTTATCATTAAGTGATCTGGATTAATACATTTACAATACATTATCTTACTTTGCTCCTTTGATGATCCAGCTTAGTATTACTATAATCCTCACTATACAGTGGAAGAAATCAGTCCCAGAAACAAGAAGTCATAATTGAGGCAGAGAACATGTTCAGATTCACATAGCCAGTTCTTCCTCACTGCCACAGATGGATAAAAGTGCTATCTTGACAGTTGAAGGCTTGGAACTCTGGGCACATTTATAAAGAATTGATAGTTAGTCCCAAGCAAGTCTGCAGAAGACTGTCTAATTGATGGGGAGGACTCAACCCATGATAGGTGGACTAGCCCCTGTATAGGTGAATACAATAGAGTGGACAGTTAAGGAAGTTGGCATCCTTCTGTATATTTGGTGTGATGTTTAATCCTGGGTTTCAACTTCACACACCTGGCATTAACTAAGATCAGCCAAGACCACCTGAAGAGATTATCTGGGTCAATACATTTACAGTACAAAGACCAGCCCTAGATCCGACTGGAACCTCCCTAGAGCTCACTGAAACCTCCCAGTAGTGGACCAGATAAAAGGAACCATAGAACAGGAGACTTAGAAGAAGAGAGACACTCCAGGAATCCTCCAGCCTTCATCAGTCACCCACTAGCCTCACGGATGGGAGTGACTTAGCCTGACTCCAGCTTCGGCCAGCCAGCCACGCTGCCTCCACCATGAAAGACTGTTTCTCCCCTCTGGAACGATAAGGTGAATCTCTCTTTCCCCCTTAGGTTGGTTGACTTTGAGTGCTCTTTCACAGCAATAGTTAAGAGTAACCGTTACACCTGACCAGATATGCTGGTCTGGCAAGTGAGGATTATCCTGTGGATTTGGTATGTCCAGTTCCCTTGGCCTTTGGTGTTGGTATGGGCTCTCCTATCCACTGGACAAGGAACTACAATACAATTATTGTAAAAGAAAATAAAATCCTAATACTCCTGTAAGCCATTTGGTCATGAATTTATCAGCAACCATCAGAGTAACTTTGCATTGACTGTGAACCTGCTCTTCCGGCTTTCACTTATCATATCCTTAGTGACCGACTAGGCCACTGCCAGCACAGGTCAAGCAAGACAGATTTTACTCCTTTCATGGGGCAACTGAGTGGCTTTGAGTCCATGAAAAATATGGACTCAAGCTGACTAGGCATACATCCCAGCCCGCAAGCTTTATTGTAGTTAGTGTTGCTGTTTCTCTTCACGATGCTGATCAATATATTACCAAATGACTTAGAGGAACAAGGGGCTTTGTTTTTCCTATGATTTTGATTGCAGTTGCTAACCCAGCTTGGCAGAGAATTCATACCAGCATCAGGAGCTGGGGGAGCTGGTGACACAGTATTTTCAAAAGGGGCTGAGAGAGCAGCAAACTTCCTCACTTGCCCATCTGTGAGTCTTCCAAAGTACTCAGCCCGTTTTCTCCATCTCATACTTCTGCCCAGGGAATAATTGTACCCACCAGGGACTGGGTTTTTCCACACCACTTAGACGGTCTCCCACGGGCTGCTTAGGACTTGCTTTAACTACCAGTTCTGCACAGGTGTGCCAAAGCCTCAGCTTTCAATTATCACCTTGACACCTGAATCTAACTGGTCAAACTGTAGATCCATCCCAGGTTTCTGACCAAGAGCATTTTCAGCATTCCTTAATGCCAGTCTCCTTTCCCTGCAGCTTCCTGCAACCTTCTGCATGCATGCTCTTTTGACTTTAGGTGGATATACAGAGTCAGTCGAGGGCAAACACCCAAGTGGGGCAAGGGCCCAGGCTGGGGAAAATCCCACTTTGCACTATTTGGAAAATACCTCTCTGACCACAAGACAAAAATCTATGCTGTACTAGGCACCCGAAAAAGAGCCCTCACCAGTTACTATAGACTTAATCACTGCTTTTGGAGAATTCTAGCAAATATTAGCAAATAACAGTGATTTTTATATGTATTTCTTAGACAGCATTTTGCAGTGGGTTTCCCCATTGTCAGACCTCACAGGAATTTTGGCAGGAGATATTACTCAGCTCCCCAGATAAAAGACACAATTGACTTACTAGGTGGAAGGGCCAGAATTTGAACCCAGGGTCTCTGGCATTATATACCCTTGCTCATTTAGCTCCCCAAATTGCCTCTCTCCTCCCACTATGAAAACATATGAGTTAACTGGGTTAAAATCCAGAAGGTTAATCTAGCGATTGTAGGTAAATGAGTGGTCTCATTGGAAACTTTTTGTTTCCCCCTAGAGCTTTTAAGCTAAGTGTAAATTGACTATGTGCTTAGGAATTTACCAGCTCATACAGACTGAAACAATTAGACAGGAGGCCAAGTAAGAGTGAGAGGGAGACAGACCCCAGGCATATGAGCCGCATTCCTTTCACAAGCTTCCCTCTATATTCTTTCTCAATTGGTTGAGACCCTAGAGGTTTGCCTGGCTAAGCCACTTCCTCTCAGAAATGTCCCTCTCTCAAGGGAGCCTGGGATTTGTAGTCTTTAAGTCAGCTGACCTTTCATAAACCTTCAGAGGGACTCTGACTGAAGGTATGCAATGTCAGTTTCGGTAGCTTTCCATAATGAAATGCCCAACCGTGCTCTTTGAAAAGCACACATTCCTTCCAATATGAAAGTGAAACCTTTGTGTGTTCACCAGAACTGGTCTCCAGTTCCTCACTACTTTTAAACTTTATCCCTCTTCTGTCCCCCACTGATATACTACCTTCCTGCCACCTCCTGAGTTCTGGACACCAGGTCCAGCACTGATGTGGTAGAGGAACTTCTTTGAAATGGTAGACTGAAGCGAGGTGAAGATGCTGTCTGGACAAAGGGGTCTATGGTCACAGGCTGCTTCTTCCAAGTACATTCTTGCAAATAGCTCTATTTTCCCTAATATTTTGCCAGGAAACATGCTTCCATGGTGACTATTAATAAATACGATTGAAGAAGGTAGTATGTGAACAAACTGCATGGACTTACACCATAGAAAATACAGTCAATACAGTCCTATCTTGAATCTCAGGGAGAGGGACTCCAGGAAGCCCCAGGGATATCCAAACCATTGGGTGTTCAAGTTTTTTACATACAATGACATGATACTTGCACACATTTATGCATATCTTTCTATATACCCTGAATCCTCGCTAGATTGCTTTGTTATATAATGCAATGTAAAGATGGAAGAAGTAGTTTTGAATACTCTATTCTTTAGGGACTCTGGTAAGGACAAATATCTGTACATGTTCAGTACAGGTACAGTTAAAAATACTTTTTATCTGCAGCTTTTTGTTTTCCAGATCCCCATAACTGATGTCTTGGCGTGGCAGCAGCTTGGCTTGGAGTAGATAGACATCCCTCTCCTTCATGCTTTCCTTTGGTCTATGCTATGGATATCACACCTGTGGAATCACACTTGAGTTACTAGCAGACTAAACAAACATCCTCATTCTTCATATTGGTTAGGTTGGATGATCATAATTTTCAGTGTTATTGAAATTCTAGTGGTTGTTGACTGCTAAAAAGGTGTCAAAGCAACAGATTGAAGATAACTTCCTTTGCATGGGGGTTGATATTTTGACACTAAAAAAACAAAAGATGACTTCTGCTGAAGACAGAGTGCCTAGGTCCCCCACTCTCTAAAATTCATATGCTGAAACCTAATCCCAATGTGAGGATATTTGGACATGGGTCTTTGGGAGATGATTGGATCACGTGGGTGAAGCGCTTAAGCTGGTGTGGGCCAGTGACATAGCTCAGGGGGTGTTGCAGTCAGCCTGCAACATTGCCAATAAATGACCATCAAATGGATTAAGGGAACAATGGTTTATTCTCTTTTACGACTCCTGGTTACAGTTCTTAGTCCAGCTTGATGGGAGAGCATGCACCAACACCAGGGCCAAGGGAACTGGCCACACCATCACCACATAATGGCTGAGAGACGGACAATCCTTACTTGCCAGACCAGCATGTCTGGCCAGCTGAACAGAAGGATGCCAACTCTCTCAACCAGCTTTTTGTGATTTATCCAGGGCCTAATCCCACTCACCATAGGCTGGGTCTTCCCCAGCAGCTAGACAATGTCCTGCAGGTTTGTTCTGGGCTTAACTCAACCATGAACTCACTATAACTGTGCCCAGAGCTCAAACCCTCAACAATCAAGTTGACACCTGTGCTTAACTATGACAGAGGGCAAGATGCCTATTCACAAACCTGTGAGAACACAGTGTGAGAAGCTGATGGCTATGAATCAGGAAATGGAAATGAGTCTTCCCTAGACTGAATCTGGTGTCTTGGTGCTGGGCTTATGTATTTGAGTTGTTTATAAGCCCCTCAGTTTATACTAGTTTGTCAGAGCTTCCTAAGTGGATTGATACCATTGTCTGCTCTGAAGGACTGTGGCCAGTATCCTTAGCTGAGGAGAGGGGCCAACGGCGGGAACAATTGCTTACAGGTTTGTGCTCTCTCTGCTTGGCTGGCATTGCTTCTTAGACAGCAAAGCATTCACGACATGGGTGCAGAATGGTAGAATGGAAAACACTGAATTAGCAGTTAAGAGAACAAAGAGACTGTTCGTGGAGACCACAAGTCAGCTGGATGCCCAGGAGCCAGCTGAGGACTTTATATCTGGACAAATGCCCGTCCTCCTTCTGCAATGCCCGTCCTCCCTCTGCAAATGCCCATCCTCCCTCTGCAAATGTCCGTCCTCCTCTGCAAATGCCCGTCCTCCCTCTGCAAGTGCCTGTCCTCCTCCAAATGTCTGTGGAGGACACCAGGGTCCCATCCTTCCAGGATGCAGACCAGCTGCTGACACATTCAATAAATCACTGTTGCTGTGACTTTGTATAAATGACGACGCCGAGAGTGAGCTAATGCTGTGAGCGTCTTATTCTTACAGCAGGCAGGAACAAGGGCCTCCATTTTCCCTAATAGAACTTTGCAGTTTTCCAAATTGATGTGGAAACTGTCTGGCTGACTAGTCATAACCATATCTGGTTCTCATCATCATTTCTACCAAGCATGGGTCATTAATGCCAAGTCTTTTTCTTAATCTGTTAGAAGGCATTAAGACACACATATATTTATATAGATGTGCAGATTTATTTCACTAATGGTCCCTGTTTTGTTTTGACTGTGGGTAGTAGGAGATATACAATGAAAAGAAAATAGGAAGAAAGCATTCAAATTTTACTTTCAATTGGTTTTATATCATCTAAAATTTTATAGTTTGTTTATAATAAGTGATATGTATTATTTTGCCCTGGGCATCCATGAAAGATGGTTCCAGAATACATTAAACATACTAGAATCCACGAATGCTCATCTCATCTCATGACACGGCATGATAGTTGCATGGAACCTACACATATTCCTCCCCCTATACTTCAGATCATCTCTGGATGATTTACCTTACCAAATGCAGGGTGAATGCTTTATAATCAGCTATTTATACTGTATGGCAAGTCCATGCAAGGTAAAAATGACCATGAAAATAATCTGCTTATGTTCAGAATGGATACAATTTTTAAATTTTTCTGCATATTTTTGATCATCTTCAAATGTGGATTTCCACTTGTAATAATAATGTGACAGTTTGTGCATGAGATCTATAAATCAGTGTGCATAATAGTGAGTGTGTGTGTTTAGCATATTTTTAATGGTATGGTACAAATTAAAAAAAACAGAGATGAATACTTGGAAACGATCTTGTTGTAATAAGATGGATGTGGTTTGAAAGGTACTCTGTGCTGCTCCGACAGGGGCACAGGGTTAAGACTCTCTCTATGAGAGTCTTTACAGCATCAAGGACTTTTCTTATTCCTTTTCTCTTTTTAAAAAAAAATATTTATTATGACTGCATGTGAAAGAGATGAGAACCAGACTGTGATGCAAGGACAACTCTGGGCTGTCAGTTCCTTTAAGTGAGTTCTGGGCATTGAACTCAGGTTATCAGACTTGCTTGGTAAGTGCCTTTGCTCACTGAACCATCTGGCTGGCCCTTAGAAAGGTCTTTCTGGTTTCATCGTAAAGTAGGGTAAAATTTAAAAAGTTCTGTCACATAAAGTAGCTTGAAGCAAGCTTCTTTACTGTGAAGAAAATAGGGTGTAAAATGCTACAGGGGGTGCAGATGACTGCTGAGTGGATGAGGTGCTTGTCTGATTCCCAGAGCCCACATAAAACCCTCAGGCATGGTGGCTGCCTTTAATCCCAGCACTCAAGAGCCAAATTAAGGAATCCCAAGAAGCTGACTAGCCTGCATAGCAGACTGAGAACCAGTGAGCTCAACTGAGACTCCATGCTTTAATAATAAAAGTGGAGAAGATCAAGGAAGACACTTGGCAGGCATCAACTCCGGACCCCCACACACATGCATATACATACATGTATGCCTGGACACACACACACACAGGTCCATTTACATACACATGAACTTGCATTCTCACATACACATACACATTATGCAACACACACACACACACACACACACACACACACATACACACACGTGGGCACAAAAAGCAAAAAACCCTGCATGAACTATAAAATATTGGCATGGACTAAAAGTAAGCTGCCCTCTTGTTCCCAATTGTAGCATGAGGAAGTCACTTCCTGGTTTTCAAAGGGGTACAACAGGGTCATTTCCAATGGGCAAGATCCTGGAGGGACATACTTGCTTTATACTGTTTCTTGTGCACATTTTATCCACGACTTTGGTTCTCATCTAACAAATCCCATGGAAAGTGAAGGAAGATCTAAATGGATGAGAAAAAGCTGCAAACTACATCCACAAGGATGCGAGCTACACTAATTCTGCACCCTCTGCTGCAGCTTGTACACCTGAAAACTTCATGAGGGTACAAGCAACAAATTGAAACTTCCCTGGAGAAAGCCTATGGTGTAAGCAGGGAGTAAGTAAGACAATGAGGTCTTCAATTCTGAGAGAAGAAGGCACAATTTATTTAAGTCAAATTATTTTACAACATAGTCTCCAATGACAGTTGTCAGCTTAACACTTAATATAGTTTTAAAAAAGTCATGATTACCTGCAAAATTATATATATTTTAATTGTCTACAATTATATTGCATATATAAAGCAGGAAAATCCCTCGTTTCTACAAGGGAAAGTTTGGTTGTTCTTTTCAGAGTTGTGGTTATCGCAGGCTGTTATTTACAAGCATTTCTAAAGCGCTGAGGATCTGGACAGATTGCTTCTCTTGTTAGGGAATCCCTGCTGAATAACTGTCCCAGGACTTTCCTTCCTAGTAAGTCAGTGACTTAAACGCCCTGTTTTCTTTTCAGCAAGAGTCACATTATGCCTTTTTTTTAAAAAAAACCAGCTATAAAAACGTACAAAGAGCCCAAATGTACAGATTGACAAAAGATGTACAAATTACACTTAAAAAAATAACAATGATTGATTTGATAGTAAAACTGCATTTGTGACCGAGGTCAACTCGTTTATTTATTCTTTTTAATTTTAAAAAAATTTAATACTGTGAGATATAGGAAAATAACTCTGCATAATTTATACAGTAAGTTGCCTTTTGATTGGTTGACCCTGGTCTGGTGTTCTGACAAACGCACAGCGCTTGCGAATCTGTTTGAGTTTAGAAATCCCTATAACTTTTCAAAGTTCTGGGACCCACTGTCATTAAAAAAAATAGTTATTAGTCCTCTGTATTTCAGGAATGTCTGTATTTGCATTAAAATTTCTTAGTTCATATTTTGACTATTTCTAGAGAGAAGGGTCAGCCGAGTGTATATCGCTCACTGTGAGGGATTTTGTAATACCCATGGCTTCTTAAATACACACACACACATACAAGTCCTTTTTTTCAAATTCCAGTTGGGCAAAAACTTCATTGACCTTGTGGCCAATGTTCCAGTTGCCATTCACTGAATTAGGTCCTCCTAAAATAAGATTATAAATGTCCTGCCTTTATTTTTGCTAAGTCTGTCAAACCAAACTATTGGCATGACTAGATAAGTCTGTGATTCATTATCGTGTTGACTCTTATAATGATGAGACCCGTGTATTGATAAGAAGTTTTGCTTTGGTCATAAAAATACAAGGAAAATGTACAGCTTCTTTCTCGGAATCATGATATAACCATTCCAGTCATCTAAATATTCAACTGATAGGAAGTTGAAAATCCAAACTTGAGTACTGGCCCATAGAAGAATCCAATATTTTTTTTCTTTGTTCAGGTAGAGGAAGCAAAAGTTACTGACATAAAAATATCTGTTTTTTAAAGAATAAAGGCAATGGTTCCATCCCAAAGAAAGAACATCCAGTTTTGTTTTCTCTTCAAAGTCACATATGTCCTTTAGAGTCCAAAGTATCCAGGAACATGAGGGCTGGGGCTTCAGCTAGAAGGCCACAGATGGTTCTAGTAGTAGCTGCCTAGGTGTGAAGGCACGTGGGTGTTGGGATGGCGGGGGACGTTAGGGTTGGGGTAGATCCCACCAGTGGGGGAGGTCCAGTATTGGGATGCCGCTCCAAAGAAGCTGGAAGAAGTGACAGGCATGGAGGACGGGTGGGGAGGGACGAAGTTCACCTTCTGTTGATGGGCATGGTAGGAGGGCATGTAGGAGATGTCAGAAGGATACTTGTATATGGATGACTCGGTTGGATGTGGCTGCAGGGCTTGGGCAATGCCATGGAAGTCAAATTTGTAGGCATACCTTTTGCCGTGCACTTTGGTCATAATGTTTTTATCATAGTAATATCTGAGAGCCCGGCTCAGCTTGTCGTAATTCATGTTGGGCTTGCTCTTCCGCTCTCCCCATCGCCTGGCCACCTCGTCGGGGTCCGTCATTTTGAACTCTCCGTTGGTCCCTTCCCAGGTGATGCAGCTGGCATTGGCACTGTCCGACAGTAGCTCCAGGAGGAACTGCCATAGCTGGATCTGCCCACTTCCTGCAGGCCGGGAGGAAACAGAGATGAACCGTCTCAGTCCAGGGAAACTGGAGGCCACTTCCTAAGCATGATGATTGCTTCATCCTTCATAAGAAACCCCTTAATTCCTTTTACAGCCACAATTATTGAGATAACCCCTTCTTACCATTTTTAGTAGGTTTAGTAGGGTTATAGGGTGATATTTTGATGCAGGTACACAGTAAATGATGATCAAAGAGAGGAATTAGTGTGCTGTCACCTCAAACATTCATTTTTTTTTTGTGGTAAGAACCTGAGATCTCCTCTCTTCTTACTAATTTGAAAGTGACAGCAAATTACTGTTTGCCATAGAGATAGACATATTAAGCAAGGTTAGATCTGAAAATAGACATCTCCCAAAGCTGGTAATGAAGTGTTTGTTAACTTTGTTATCTGATCTCAGGTAAGCCATCTCCTGCTCAGGAGGTAATTCTCCTGAGACCTCTCTAGCACTGACTTCCCCAAGGTGTCCCCCACTGACTTACAAAGGAAGGCATGCAACAGAATTTGTATTAACCAAGATGGAGGGTTCCCTAGCATAACTCTAGTGCTTGGCTTTCAGTACAAAGGTCTTCAAAAAGTGAAAAAAGGAGGAAGGAATTGCTGTTTGGCCTCTCTGTGTGCTGGGCAGGAATGCTTAACACTAAAGAGCAGCTAAGGAAGTTCCCCCAGTGCCGGGGTCCCTGCTATGCTGGCCATGAGCTTTCACTCTCCATGGTTTGGGAATTGCATTTTAAGCAAATCCTTAACATGCTGCTTTTAAGGAATACACTTCTTTTAGAAGGCCACACTTCCAAACATCAAAACTAAGAAACTCTGGAATTATTTTGAGCCTTACTGGGGGAGAGAATTGAGAGCTCAGAGAATGGTTTCTTCTTTTTTCTTCCTATCTTTTCCTACTGGAATTTCTACCTGAGCCACTAATTACTAACACAGACCTCAGTGACAAGATGAAGATACATTATGGCTCCAGAAACATCTCCAAGAAGCAGATTTGCAACCTTAGTGGAATATTGTGACCTCTCATGTGTACATTAGAAAACAGCCACAGGAACATCTGACCAAAAGCAGACCATGCAGTTAAGTCTCTGTGATCTTACACTTCTTGGGAACATTCTGGAAAGAAAAGCTGACAAGCCAAGGTTAACTTACCAGGGTTAGCTAGGCGGCTACTGGTTGGGCCCAGGATCTGATAAGGATCTAAGGAAACAAAAAAGGAAGTTAGATTCATGTTACTAAAAAAATGACAACAGCATCGCACAAAGAAACCCTCCTCCATTTCCGCTTTTCTTTCAGTAGCATAGAAAAGTCTGATTTAAGTGCTTTTATTTATCAACCTCAAAGATCTTGATGACAGTTAAGGCCAAAAACATGGAAAAGTAACACTGACTGTTCCCCTCTTCACCCCGACTCAGCTTCCAAATTTTGTATATTATGCTGTCATTACCTGTTATGGGTTGCATGTGAATTATTCTCCATAGGTTCATGTGTTTGAATACTTGGCCCTCATTAGGTGGCGCTGTTTGGGAAGACAGCGGGACCTTCAGAGGAGGGACCTTCAGAGGAGGTTCAGCCTTGCTGGAGGAATCCCTCACTTGAAGTTTGCTAGGCGGTACCCACTTCCCTGCTTTCCTCTCTTTCTCTTCCTCTCTCTGCCTCCTGATGCTGCCGTGTCATGAACCAGCTTCCTATTTCTGCCGCCACAACGTCGGTTATGTGTTCCCTTTCATAATAGACTGTATCCTCTCTGGATCCATAAACCAAACAATAAACCTTTTCTCCTTTAAGTTTTTTGGATCAGAGTATTTTCTCACAGCAACAGAAGAGTCGGGAGCATGCTCCATTCTCAATCATTCTTTCGCCTCTCTATTTTTGAGAAAAACGTTCTAACCAAAGCTCACAGCTTTAATCAGAACTCAGTAACTAACTTGTTTTAGGGATTCCCAGTCTCTGCCTTTGGCCACTATATTTACAGGTGGCCACTACGCCCTTCCTGGTATTTCATGTGGGATTTGGGGTTCCAAAGTGCTTCACCGGCTGAGCCATCTCCTCAGCCTGGCACTTTTCAGAGCATGCTTTAGTGAAGCATGAGAGGCTTGGAGAGGAACTTGAGAGTTTGGAGTCATAGTTCTAGTTGCTTTTGGCAAATCATTTTACCTGTCTCAGCCTCTGCTTCCTTTTACAGATGATGCCCAAAACCATTCATTTTCCTTTTATCTCTGATGTCTACTAAATTTCTACTTGATTTCAGTACTTGTCACTTGTTCACGGGTAAACTCTCTTTGAAAGAAGAAAACGACCACATAGAACAGAGAGTGTGTCACTTTATACATAGGGAATTGGTTCCAGGAACCTCAGAGGACACTGAATTCTCTCGGTGGTTGAGCCCCTTATACTGCATAAAGTGGTGTAGTATTATCATATATAATAATTCATATGTATATTTGCTCATATTCTTTAAATAATGAATAGATTACTAATAAAATACAAGTGCCACCCAAATGGTTATACTCAAGGAACAGTGAAAAGAAACAAAAAGAAGTCTCTACATGTTCCGCATAAATGCAGTTCCTTTTTCCTCAATATTTTCCATCTGCAGTGGTTTTGATTTCTGGATGTTAAGTCCATAGACATGGAGGGTCAGAAGTATTTGTCTCACTCCTCCTCTGCTGTGGAATCCATGGCTACATAAGAAGCTAAAGTGTCATAGTTAGGCATAGGTATCAACTTGACAGTTGAGGGTTTGAGCTCTGTGCACATTTGTGGAGAATTAGTGCTTGGCTTAAGCCCAGAGCAACCCTACAGGAGATTGTCTGGTTGATGGAAAAGGCCCAGGTGGGTAGGATTAGGCCCTGGGAAAAATACAGAGAGCTGGTTGAGATAGTTGGCATCCTTGTGTACACTTGGCGGGACATGCTGGTCTGGCAAGTAAGGATCATCCCTCTCTCAGCCATTATGTGGTGATGATGTGGCTAGTATCCTCAGCCCTGGTGTTGGTGCATGCTCTCCCATCAAGCTGGACTATGAAATATAACTGGACTACTGTACGACAATAAACCCCTTGTTCCCTTAAGCCATTTGATGGTCTTTATCAGCAACCATGCAGGCAAACTGCAACATAAAGTAAGGCCACACATCCAAGTCAGGTACCTGGCTGAGGCCGCTGCTCCGTGTTCTTGCCCATGGTCTGTGTTCCTCCAAGCGGGGGACCTGTTCAGAGGAGAAGAAGGGTGGTGAAAGGTCCATTCTTCACGGGGCAAGGAAAGATCTTGGCACATGCAGCCCAGAAGGAGGACACGCGGGCTTCATCCACTCTCTCCCCATTGACACATGTATTCATTTGACTTTGTTAATGTGGATCCCAAATCACCGTGCTTGGCACTGGTCTGCATGCTGAAGCTTCAGCAACAAAAACAATTCACGTGGAGCTTGTTGTTTTTCCAGTTTTATGTCCATTTTCTTGTTTTTTGACAGTTTCATATCGAGATACAATGAATTTAGGTCATTTCCACCCTATGTTTCCATATTCCATCCCCCCCCCCTTTCTCCTACTGAAAACCTTCTTCCCAACTATTCTTCTTCGTACTTTCATGCCTTGCATGTGTCTATGTGCTACTGAGCTCATAGGCGTTGTCTGGCAGAAGAGACGATATTGAACAAACATTTTCCTCCTGTAAAGTACACAGGTATTATGGCACGTCTGCTGATTTTAGGCTGTTAGTCAGAGTTGGTTTTAGACATAGGGTCTTTACTGACAAGGTGACACATGAGCAAGGATCACCTGCTGCCGGTGGCTCATAGTTTGTGAGATTCTCCTCATGGCATCTCACTTCTCACCTCTCATCCAATCTGGTTTCTCTATTTAAATGTAAACTGTCGGTTTGTTGGTCTATGGCTTAGTTGGACTGGCATCCCCATGCTTCTCCCTTCTCACCGACCCATCAGACGCTCCAATGTCACAGTGACTAAAATCTACTGTTATAGTGTCATTCGCTGTCACTTTCTCTCCTTCTTAGACTTTTCATCTGCCACACTTCCTAAATTCCAGGAACCTGGGGTCCTCAGTGACTAGCATACCAATGTGGTCTCCCATGATTCTTTCCTGTCCTGGAATACCTGTCTCCTTTTCTCCTCAGATATGAGCCCTGCCTTCCTTCTAGAGCTAACTCAAATGGTAACGGATCTTTGGGCCTTTCTTAGCATCAACAAGAGTTGACAATAATCTCTCCCCTATCTGAAGAACTGGTCCATGCCTAACTCACCTTTGTGAGTCTCCCAATCACATGTTGCACACAGAACATATAAATGGAATGGAGTCTGGTTATTACACTGACATTAATTCATGATCTCATCTTCTCTACCTCTTTTTCACCTCCTTGCAAAATATTTTACTTCTTGGAGACAGCAGAATGGATACATTCTATTAAGGTCTTCATAAACCATTTTCTCCTTACAGAAGAATTTTTGGGGGTGGGTTTCGATATATCATCACCTCACTGTTACTGCCAACCTTGATGTCTCTGATTCCTACACCCTCTTGTCTCCATCTCTCATTAATTGGGGACAGGGACAGTCACATACCAAGCCTTGTCAACTGGAGGATAAATGTTTTAGAGATTCACTCACTGTCCTGACTTAATGAACAAAAGTTAAATCTGGTCACTTTTTGTTCATGTGCAAAGTTGTTCTAAGAAACCTGAAAACTTCAGGAATTCAAAAATCAAGTCTAGTGAAATAAATCCCCCAGGTCTAAAGAGACATTCTATACCATTTTTCAAAGATATCATAGTTAGGCTCTAAATTGAAAACTTTTTTTTCTTTTCATGCTGAGGATCGAACCTAGATTTCATGCATGCTAAGCATATGTTCTACCACTGAGCTAATCCCCTGGGTTCTGGCAAAAGTCAATATGAATATCCAGTCGAAAAGCACAGAAACAAACACTTGGTCCTAGTCTTTATCTCAGGACTTTGTTTTCTATCCTTATTCTCAGAAAAATGTTTTTATCCTAAAGAATGGTTTTAATTTTTTTTTACTTTTGTTAACTTACTTTTGTTCAGGCCAGAATTCATGTTATTGCTCCATCCTCCTCTCCTGACTGAGTCATAAGAAGGGTCTAATGAGAAAAACAAAAAAACACAGATAGAGACAGGTTAGCTTCCTGTTTTATAGGAAGGTTTCATAAAGATGATCTCTTGATGATGGGAAGAGATTAAATGTAATTCAGCAATAATTTTTTCAGCATCACTGAATTCCCAAAGTGAACTCTTCTCTGAGGACTAGCAGGAAAACAAAACAAAACAAACAAAAACCACTAGCAGGGATTTTGAGATGTATCTTATCTGGGAACTGATGTAGTAGGAAAGACTCAGACTTGAAGTTGGAGGATTGGCTCAGGTTCTGTCTCTATTTGTGGTGTGATGTGGGATGGATCACAACTTCCCTTATTCTTAAATTGTCTTTAATATTGAAGTAAAAGTACACATGGGTTATCTCTTAATGATCAATGAGATATCATATCTGAACCACCTAATAAGATTTTTTAACGAATACAAACTGCGTGAGTTAGAAAGAAAAACTGTATCAAGCTTCCTAACAAAGCAGCTCCGAAGAGGGGAGGGGGTGATGATGGGATGAAGGGTCTCACAGCACATCCTATGCTGTGGAATAACACAAAGGTGTAAGCAAGCTCCAGACTGTGCAAGGCCTCGCTGACTTTTCTGTAGGCCCTGAACGGGTTGGGCCAGAGGACCTGGGCTGATGGCGAATGAGCAGACCGAGAGATGATTCATCATAAAGAAGCCCGCACTCATTAGGTCCTGAACTCCATGATTCTGGACCTTTCCAGAGATGATCCCCATGCTTCCAGAGCAAGGTTTAGAATGCTTCACTAACCAAACTGCCAAAATGCCCCTCATTTCCTTTCTCGTGGTGTAAGTATCTTTGAGACACGGAGCGGTCCTGGCAGAAGGGCGAAGGATACAGAACTATGACTTTCAAAGTCTTTCTGCGAACAACAAAGAGACCATAAAAACCATCCGAACAAATGGAGCGCAAACCTCATCAAACAGTCATCTGACAGGGTGAAACGCGAGCCATCCCCTTTGGCCCCATCTAAGCCTCTCAGACAAATTAGAATAAGGGCTGGGACAACGGATGCATGGAGTGCCCGGCCTCACAGCTACTCACTAAGAGCAACCAAAAGACAGGGAGTTTTCTTGTGGAAGAAAAGTCCATGGGCACATGCACATTCCTCACGGCTCTGGAAAAGCCAGTTCAATTTTATAAAATCATAGCCTGGCAATTGGCACGAAAGCCAGCACAGAACAGGAGGAAGATGGGAATGCAGAGAAAGGCAGAAAGGGGACAAGGAGACAAATTCGACTCCTTTCAGTCAGTTATTTTGGATTTTTTTTTTTTTTTTTTTGCTTCATGATCCCTCCCAAGAATAGATTCTCTTTTAAAATCAAGTGATAATAAGCCAGATGTGTCATGAGCTTAGAATGAAGCTGAATGCTCTATGGACACTTTCCGAAGGATTCTGTAGAGTTTCGCAGAGTGTGGGAACATTGGGATAAGTCATACCCAAGGGAACTGTCAGCTAAAACTTTTTCTTTGGCAAGGGAAGGCTGCTAGTTGGTCGTCGATCACTGACTTGAGATCAACATTCTACACCACATTGTGTGCCTGGCATTAGAACACTAGTAATGCAAAGTGAAACAAGATTCTTGTTCCTGCATTTAGATATGACATGGTCCCCAAGAAAGTGTGGATATTAGGGTCATGTGCCAAAGATATCATGGAGCTGTCAGTGGCTAGTGGAGTTTATGGTGGGAAGACCGAGATCTCACTGGAGTAGAGATAGTGAGTGGTGTGATACTGTGGGCGCGGCTCACACCGAGGGGTGTGAAGAGACCGAAGAAGAGGCCCAGACGAGAGAGCTGAGGAATGCTCATGGCCTCCATGACCGGAGCTAAGCTTGTATCCTTGTAGCCTTCATGACTCAGGCAACTGTTTATGACTCAGGAAGATAAGGTGTGGTGAATAATGTGCTCCAGGTGCTGTGTGAAAGGCACAGAGGACTTGAGGGAAGGAGGGCCTCCTATAGGGTCAGAACAGAAAGTGAAAATGTAAACAAAGGAAGGGGGGACCCCAGGACATTCCACAGGTCAGTGTGTGCGGGCCTTCAGGTCTGCTTTGACTTCTGATTTATTGCAACAATATAATCTGTCTCAAAGATTTTCAATCAACTTGTCCTCTCTAACATTAATCTATAAGAACTCCGATCTTCGCTAAAAGCTATGTCAGAGCTATCTAGATAAATATTTTTAAGCCACATTATATGGTTACATTTACCATTGACTTCTTGTCAGTTTTTCTTCCCATTCTTTTATTCTAGGTCTAGGGGAAAAGTAGGTGCACAGATATTCTAGAACATAGGAATGACTTCCCTGAGCAACTACCAGATTCTTCAGTAACACTCATTGAGTCATCGTGGCTAGAAGCTGGATCTTAGCAAGGGAAGAGCTTGGCAGTCTGTTTCTTCTACAGTACAGCAGGTCTGGGGCAGGATAGCAAGATCCTGGATAGTTCTAATGATCTATATATTCTTCCATAGGTGAAAGCAGAGGTGACTAAAACAGAGAGGCCACCCCACTATCTGGGAGACATTCTCACTTTGAAGCTTCAAAGCAGTGAGTGGTTTTGCCATGAGCAGTCATCTTCTGATAACGTGCAGCCAAGACAGTGCAGTCAGGACCCCCTTCCACAGGCCTTTTCATTTGCCTCTCTATGTGCAAGGGAAATCCTGCCCCTGACACCAAAACAAGGCATAAAAGGGGCCCATACTATCAAGCCTACTCTGAAGGTGGTAGGATGCGCAGAAACATCTTCATGGAAGACTGGAATCAAAACCCATGTGCGAGAACAATCCCTTCTTTAAAGGCAAAGTGTGAAGATTGAACAGGATAAGTCCCTGAGCCTGAGCCTAAGCCTCATGGGCACCATGGGCAGCCATGCAGCTGAGGCAAGATAGCTAAAAGCACAAGGCCTGGAACTATGTCTGCTTTGGAGGAAGTCAGCCATTAGTGTTAGGACCGGCGTCACTGTCACACATCTGAAGATCATTCAGAGGAGAAACACGCTGGCCAGCCTACCAAATATGCATCACTTTTGCTTCCCTCATTATTATTCTCTTCTCCTATTCTCTCACTTGTTGCCTAATTAAATCATTCATGAATTCATGTCTATTGTGTGCCCCTCCCACCCCTTTGTGAGCTTCATACCTCCCAGGACAGGAAATGTTTGTGTTCTGGAGTGCACGTAAGCATTAACAATAGTGGTCTGTGCACATTGATCACACAAGAAATGTGTGTTAAACGAATGAATAAACTGGCCTAAGATTTCTTCTTAGTAAATATACACAATTCTTGTTGTTCCACACTCATGGGAAGAATCCAGAGCTCCTAACCTCCTGAACTAGCTTTCCAGCCAATTTAAGTCGGTAGGGACTGGGATTATAGCACTATGTCAGCAATCCATCCATTTTGAAGTACTGGTTGAAAGAGTGTTCCTTCAAGGAGATCAAGGACTAGATGCTGCTCCTTGAATTGGCCCAGTTAATAAAAAGCAATCGCATCACATAGTGAGGTCATGGGTGTCTTGGCTTGTGGAGGTACATTCTGATGTTTACACAGGAACAAAATCACCTAACAATGTGCTTATGAGAATGAATTCCATTGTTGAGCGATGCAACGTCACTGCTGAGATGAGAGATCAAGTGTTTTTCCTATCAAATGTCACACAAGTGAAAACTCAGTAGTGTGGTCAGCTCTGGGTACCAGACACACTGATAGAAACCAACTGTAACTGACTGTAACCAACGAGGAAAAGTTGGAACAGGGAGCTGGAGCTCACATTCCTGCAAATACCTTCAGTCCAGAGCCTGGCGCTGGCCATAGGCAGCACCTTGAGTACTGCAGGTCAGTGCCTGACAGCGCGGGACTCCTCCCATGGGCTGCGCTGGCTCCAAGCAGTCAAGTGAGCAGGAACAGAGGCGTTCCACATGCGATGCATGGAGTCCGCGTTCTGACTTCAGAGAAGCAAAGCCCAAGGCAGCCAAGGAGTCAGTGTCAAAAATGTGCCTGCTCAGGCCAGAGCCAAAGGTGACGCTCTCAGAACGCCTCTAAGGTGGCAGACAGCTCTATCAGCAGAAAACAGTGCCCCAATTCTGACAAACTTGCTTCTGCTTCAGGGAAGCCTGACACCCCCCTGGCTTTGGGGAGTACAAAGATGACAAATCCTATTGTGATTTCCTTCCCAGCAGTCACCAATGGGCTTTGCCCGGGGGGGGTTTGGTTTCAGGCAGTCTCGACGTCAATTTTTGCCAAAGCAAAGAGACCCGGGCTTCGTGCTGGGGATTCGAGACTTTGCCAACCATTGTGGATAATTCAGCCTCCCTCTTGTCTACAGTGATCCCAACAATTTCTCCATTATGCGACGCTCAGTGTGGCTGAATGTGACACTAAATGGCCTCTTACATTCCAGGACAACCTCCGTGGGCAGAGTAATATGAGCTTTGATTCCCTGCTGGAAGAGGAAGGCTTTTGCTGGCCATGACCATGGCAAAGACATTCCATGATTAAGCTCGTCTTGGAAATACAGCACACGTCTCAAGAAAGACTGCTCTTTTATGCCAATGTTCAGGTATATCAGTCCCTTTATCATGGTTCAACCGTAGCCAGTGAGGCAGCCACATCAGTGACCCATAAAAGTCTCTCTGAGCCTTTAAAGCATAAGGTTCTGCCATCAGTATCTTTGTGGTGAAAGCTCATTTCTCTAAAACTTCTCTTAGAAAACCTGGTTTTCAATGTCGACATTTTGAGGTACTCAGCAAATCCAATAAACAAGCAGTAGTCTAGTGGGCTTTGTATTGGACAATCTGGATGGATTAGGACACACGCTTCCAGAAGCTTCCAGCAAGATCTATCTCTGAGGAGGTGTAGGCCTTCCCTGTCACCAGCTTGGCTGGAGTGTTTAGCTCTGGGCCCTCCTTTGCTCTGAGCCCCTCCTACTAAATCTCACTGTGCTTCATGGATCTCCAACCCACATCTCAGGACCAGACAGACGCTCATCTGCGGTGGTCTCTGACCACGACAGTCCTGATCACTCTGATTTGACCAACTGCTCTGGGTCCCACTTCAAAACCAGGGAAAGGGGGGCTGGAGAAGTGACTCAGGGGTTAAGCCTCTGCCTTGCAGGCGGAAGGTCCTGAGTTCAGATCCTAGACCCCATGTATAGACGCCTGCGCACAGCCCTGGGATCAGTTGCTATCCAATCCTAACTCTCTAACTCTGTTCCTCTCCAGCTGAGTGCTCTTGGTCATGCTGCTGCTGCTGCTGCTGCTGTGTGTGTGTGTGTGTGTGTGTGTGTGTGTGTGTGTGTGTGTGTGTGTATCTATGCATGTGTCCGTCTCTCTGTCTTTGAGGAGAGGGGAAGAGGAAGGGAGAAAGGGAAGGAGGGAGAATTGAAGGGAGGGAGAAGAGGAGTGAGCATGCATGCATGCATGCATGCCATGGTGCAAAGTGTCCAAGGGCAACTTTCAGAAGTCAGTTCTATCTTTCTGTCTTGTGGGGATCAAACTCAGATCATCCGGGAGTAAGCAGGTGTCTTACCTGCTGAGTTACTAGACCTTATTCTGTCCTTTTGGACCTCAATTTCCACCTCTCTAAAAAGTATGAATAGCACATGTTTTACAAGCCTGCTAGGCGAACCAAATATACTTTCCATAGATGGGAAATTTAAAATGTATATGATATGCATATAGTCAGTTCCATCATGCCTTTATCCCCACAGTGAAAGCATAGCTTATCCAGAACTGCTTTGAGAAGGAAGAGAAGAATCCCATAACTTCCAAAGGACTAGCTGCACCCCAGTGCCCTTGAGCCAGCGATTCCCAAAAGTGGGCCAAGTGTGACTTATAAAAGAAAAGGCGGATTGCCTTAGAGTCTTGCTTGAGAAACGTGGTCTCAGAAGACAGAGAGGGTCAGTGGCCAGGGGTGACCTTGGAACATGAGGCATCTTGCCTCCTCCATGAGGGTGGGCTACTCCTCTGTTGGCACAGGGCTTCAGGGTGACTCCCCACCTCATTTCAATGCATTCTCTAGGGGTCACCCAGACTTCTTTCTTGTAACATCATTGACAGGGCCGTGAGGGAGCCTGGCCTCCCCTGAGACTGTAGGAGAGCAGGGTTCCGCGGGGAAGCCTTTGACCAAGCTTGCAACAGACAAAGCAAGAACAAACACCCTGGCTCACATTTCCTTTGCTCAGAGATCCTGTCCTGGAATCTAAACAGGCCCTCGGCCTCAGAACCAGCCCTGCTGCGTGCGCCACAATGGAGGTAGTGTTTAAGGCATGCTATGTGCAGAGGGAGAAAGAAGATGTATGAGAAAAATGCTTGAAAGAAATGGGTGGCTTTGAAATACGAAAAGTTTGGCAAGGCATGTGGCACGGACGCTGGGCCCGGCCGTGCCGCCGTCACGCGAGCCATCCTGCAGAGCCTAGACCCTTCTTTCACTGTGTCTGCCCTGTGGCTCTCTGTCCAAATGACACAGATGTCTAAATGGGCTATTTATTTTGATAAGGCCTCAAAGTAGGGCTTGGGGGCCAGTCTTATGTGGAAAAGCAATCCGTACTGACTAGATGAATTGGGTGGTTGCCAGAATTCCCCTCCACACTGAACTATGCAGACACAACTAAGCTGCATACTTCTTGAGTCCGTTGGACCTCCGGTTTAAAAGGATTCCAGGTAAAGAAAAGAAAACATAGCAGCTCACTTGGGTAACCCGCTGCTGGATAAATAAGAGGCCCTCTATGCTCGGCCCCCTTGCCCCGCAGAGAGCCTGCCTTGTCCACGGTGAGACGCATACTTCTGGTCTGTGCAGGATCCAATCAAGATCTGCCTTGCAGTTTTCCCATGCCTTTCTTCCAAGTCCTGCCGGTCATGACTCACTGACCAGCTGTTTCTTGTTTGCTGTCCTTGTGTGTTTGGCCTTCTGGTGTCATTCTTAGGACGCTCATGTATTGACCTTCCTGGCTAGCTGATATCTTCAGAGCAGAGGGATTGTGTCATGGTGTGAATGTGAGTTGTCCCCCAGGGGCTCATGTGTTTGCATCCTCAGCTGATGTGAATGTTTGTGAAGGTTGTAGCAACTTTAGGAGGTAGAACCTTGTTGGAGGAAGGGGCATTATCGGGAGCTTGATGTTTGGTGGCCCAGCCCTGCCTCCACAGTTTGCCTCTTGCTCTCTCTGTCTCCAGGATGACTGTTGTGTCCTAGATGGGCTCCACCAGTCTTTGCTCCCACCATGCCTTTTTCTGACATAATGAGCTATAACCCACCCTCTGGAACCATAAGCCAAATAAATCTCCTTTTCTCCCCTAAAGTTGTGAATGACTGTCTGACAACAATAGGCAAGAATAACTTTAATGGATTATTGCAGTTTCTATTGCTTCTGCCCTAAAACTAGAGCTTGCCTTCTTCCTACAACCAGGCCACTGGATTTAATTGACACGTCCCATCACATATTCATTCATTTTCTTTCACTTATTCATTTACTCACAAAGCTTTAGCAAATGTCTACTCTGGTGCCAGATACGTTTATGTACCTAGACTACAACAGTAGCTAGACAAATACCTTTCCCCTGGGAGCTTAATTAATTCAGGGCAAATAGTCAACTATGTAGTAGATTAGAAGGTGTTAAATGTGATGGAGAAAAGCAAACCAGGAGAGAGGCGCAGGAGGGAAAAAGGGAGAGCTTCATTGAAAATAAATAATTTGAGCGAAGCATAAAACAAATAAAAGAGGGTCTCTGTGGTTCTGTGATTTTCTTCAATTGGCCTATACTGCTTTTAAAATATTTCAGGACTGTCAATTCCTTTTTATTACTTCTTATTTAGTTGGAGTTGCTCAGTGTAGGTGACAGCAAAATTAAAAATCCCTGCAATATCTTTTCACTTTTGGATAAGGGACAGAGAAAGATGGGCTGACCCAGTTGTTAAGCAGACAATCAATTTCTGCTTATTTAGAATCAGGATAATTTCCAGATCTGGGCTCCTCAGACACACATTGACCCAGGAATGCCATTCCAGTCAAGAATCCTGACGCTTCAGGGATGAGGCTTTTGACACATGGCTGAAGTAGTTTCCAAGAAAGGACATGTCTCTGAAATGGCAGGGGGGAAGCAGTCAGGTGAGCTCCTGCTGAAAGAACTCATTGTCCTGCAGCCTGGCAGTGAGAGGTCAATGCCAAACCCAGAGATGTATATCTGAGTATCAGCAGTACAAAAAAAAATGCCCCCATGGAGTCCTGGTAGGTAGAATGTGGTCTCACTACATCACAAATGGGAGGTTTTATTGCAGACTCCAAAGGACTTCAGACATGAGCTAAACCAGACATGCAAATGAGCACAGGCCCCCAAGGCCCAAAAGGCCTGGAAGGCAGCATATGTGGCCATGCAAGAATTTTAATAGAAATTGAAAGTATGACTCAGAACCTCAAAACTGCCTTTCTCCAAACTGACCTAGAATAGCGGGATTGACAAGTTGCATTGTAAGCAAGCCAAAGCTTTTTTTTTTAGGCTCCACAATTCCTCACAATTATACCAAGAGCAGTTCTCGCCTCTTTGGAAGAGTGATACCTGAATCACATCAAATATAAGACTGTTTGGTGCTCTTTAAGGTTCTGGAAGATCTTTTGGGAAAGCAAGCCTCTTATGTCCAAACAGGAAAACGGCCATTGTCAAACAAAGAACTCTGGACTGGGGGTCATGAATCCTCAGTTTATCTTCCATCTTATCGGTTACATGCTGCGTGATCCTTGGCCAGTGACTTTACCTCTCTGAACCTCAGTTAACTTGATCTATGAACCCTAGATTCTTGAGGAGGAGAGAAATGATTAACTGTAAATTTGGGATTCTATAAAAGCAAATAATACATTGAATTCTCCACTTTATTTTTTGAGACAGACTGAGGGTCTCACACTCAATATGGAACTGGATATTTAGGCCATACTGATTGGCTAGAGAACCCCTAGATCCACTTGTGTGGATCCCAACTCTGAGATGATAAATATTTTCCATCAGGCCTTATAATGTTGGGGTGGGTGAACTCAGGTCTTGGTGCTTGCACAGCCAACACCCACTGATGCACCTTCTTAGCCCCTGTTTTACAGATTTTATTTAAGGATTTAATTCTTCTATGACAACTAAAGCCAATTCCTTCTGATTCCTCCTTTAGTAGAACAGGACCTAATTAATTTAACTTATTCAACAGAAATTAGATTTTTTCCCCTCCCAATAAAGCCAATAACTAACTGTTGATGTTATTTGCTAAAGATCTACAGGAATGGAAAAAAAGATAAAGGAAAACTCATAAGTAAAAACAATGAGGTAGTCTGTAATTAGATCCAGAAAGAGCTTGCAGATGGGGGGGCCCTCAGGGAAAACTATTCTGCAGAAGTAAGGGAAATACACCTTGGGACAGGTATGACTGACTCCCGCTTTGAAGGTGTGTCAGCTTTTGACCGATCACATAATCATTCCACTTCAAGTTATTATTTCCTCTTTAGATTGTACCCAACAAGAAGTCAAAGTGCACCAAACAGACGGGTAAAAACTTCTTGATGCTCATACACAGGACCTACATGTAGATCCCTGAGACCAAAGAGAGAAAGCCCCTTGTTCGCGTTCTTGTCTTTATGGGAATATCAGAGATGCCACTTACAGCATGGCTAGAAAGTACACATCTTCCTCCCTCTGCCCAAGAGATGGCACTTCTCTGTCTCATGTTTTCCTCCTTTCAAGTTGGAAAGACAAATCCATATCTATTTATCTGCAACTAGAAGAATGGATGGATAGATCGATGATGGATGGACAGAGGGATGGATAGATAGATATAAATTTTGTCTATGTGTTTGGGACTAAATAAGCTTTCTGAAAATATATTTCTGGGCTGGAGAAATGGACCAACAGTTAAAGGACTTGTTGCTCCAGCAAAAAGGACCAGAGTTTAGATCCCCAGGTCCCATAGGAATATCAAGAGGGTATGAAGGTCCACCTGAAATTTGGATTCCAGAAGGCAAAGCCTGGAAGCAAGCTAGCTAGCCAAACTAGTTCTACAAGTGAGCTCTGAATTAGAGCCTGAGCCCCAAAAGAACGGGGTGGAGAAACAATCAAGAATGATTCCTAATATGTCAGCCTCAAACTTCCACACACATATGTATGTGCATGTGTACCCCCACATACATATACCCAGACACAGACACACGCATCACACATACATGTCAATGCAAAAATGAAAATACATTTGTCCCTTTGTGTCTGAGGGGGACTGGCTTCAGGATCTGTATCAGATACCAAGCCCCACAGACACTCAAGTCCCTTCTGTATACAGGGGCAGCATTGTAATAGAAGCTATTCTTATTTTCCTATAGACTGTCAATATAGGTCATTTTTAATATTGTATAGTTTAATCTTGGTTGTCACTTGACTACACCTGGATTATCTGGATCAATCTATTCCAATACAAAGACTAAGCCTAAATCTGGATGGAACCTCACAGTAGCAGAAGATCAGATAAAAGAATCACAAGATGGAAGAGGTCCAAGAGACTCTATTGTTCTGTGCTGGTAAACTCATCTATTTCTTACCCCATCAGAACCCAGCTTCTTCCACCCTCCATAACAGATGTGATTTAAGCTGCCTCCAGTTTCTGCTACCTGCCATCCCTTTCCTCCATAATGGACTGTGTCTCCCTCTGGAACTGTAAGGCAAATAACTCTCCTTTTCTCCCACTAAAATGTGAGTGTTGTCTCACAGTAACAGAGAAGAGTAACTGTGACAAATACGCAATACAATCCAATAGTTGCTGCTTTGTATTGTTTAGGGAATACTAAGGGAAGTGTCTATAGATGTACTTTTCTCCATCACTGGACAAGGAACCCTTCAACCAAGGCCAACTAAACTGCCCACTGAACAACTGTCCTTGGATCTGTAAATCAACAGATTATCAAAACAAGTACTCTATACCATTGTTAAAGTAGCCACTGGTTTGTCCTTAGGAGTCCTGTAGTCTCCTGTCCCCTCCTCAGTTTTCTTTCAAGGACCATGCTCCTTAAAACAGTCAACAGGGCTACTTAAGTTTCCATCATAAACCAAGGCCATGTGGCTGCAACATTGGAGTTACATCAGTCAAGACCAATTTCATTTTGAGTTTGTCATCTGGACTGGGATGCATCTCCAAGTCAAAGAGAAACTTGGTAAGAGGGTGGGACTGAAATAGTAACGGTCATTCTAGAGATGAATTAGGAAGGTAAAATCCAGAAAGGCCACTAAGCAAGTGTGAACTGCCACTGAGAAATTCGCATCAGCTACTGGAGCTCCAACCCAGGAGCCCCTCAGCCAAGCTCCTGTCTGCCAGTGTAGGAGGGCAGTAGTGGGCTGAGTCAAGATGGGAGGCTTCTGGGGAGACTGTCACCCACAAATGCCTTTCCCACAGACTTGCCCTTTTGCCCCTTCCCACTCGGGTACTTACAGGAATCACTTTCCTTTATTGAAATGCACCAGAAGGCCTTTGGTTAGTGCAGCCGATAGTGTAGGGACCCATGCATACCTTGTCACCATCATTGCTGTCGCAGAGCCTATGGACTCCTGGAAGAATCTCAGAGAAGTTCTGGCATGCACGGGCCCAGACAGGCTCAAGGTGGGGGATGGGGGGACGCCTAAGTGGGAACTTCTGAGGAGCCTGATATCCTCGGCACAGGGACAAGGGGAAGTAAGATCTTCAGTAACATAACAGATGCTGCTGTCAGCACAGAAGCTGTGGATCTTTTTCATTCAGTGCAGGAAAAAGACATGGACTCTTGACAGACAGGTTGAAAGAGGGGCAGCATTTCAGACACTAGAAGGTATTGATTCTAAAACACCAGTACTCAGCTCCAGCTTCCTGCTCTTCTCTCAGGACATGCTTAAAATTATTAAAGGGGCTGAGCATCCTAGCGGGTATCTTTACGATGTGCACCTGTTATCCAGGGGGAACACTACAACTTGATTTACTGGACTATTATGCACCTCATATTAAACGTAAAAGGCATTAGATATATTATTAAATAAATGATAATAATAATAAGATTTATGAGCCAAATTGACATGCTTCTTGAAATGCAAATGAAACTGAGCCTGCTATGTCAGACTCCTGAATTTTCGAACCATCATAGGAATTGATCCAGTCATACTGGGCTTAACAATCGGACAGCATCGGCTACCAGCAACAAATGGTTCTTTGGGTAGGACATGGTCGGAAATAGTCTCAGAGTTTGTGCTTTACCGTGGCTGGAGAGGAGACTTTGGGAACAGATGGGGGGTCCCGTTTCAAACCATCTCCATGACTTCGGTTTTTCATATGTAAACAGGGATAATAATAGTGCCCAGTTAACATGATTTTACAAAATGAATAGGTACTTCATAAATACATGATTTCATTGTCATGGGGGCTGTTTATAAGAAAAGTGAGGGCAGGGGCTGGGGAGATGGCTCAGTGGATGAAGTGTTTGCTGCATAAGTGTGAGGGTCAGAACTGAGATCCTCAGAAGCTACAGAAAGTCAAATGTGTTAGCAGACATCTAATCTCAGGAAGATGAGAGCCGATGGGAGAATTCCTGGAAGCTCATGGGCTGTGGCACTATCGATTCAGGGAGGCCCTTGCCCGGGCTCCCGAATCCAAGATGTCTGGCTACAGAGAAGCCTGAACAAGTTCGGACATGCCTGGACATGTCCCAATAGAGGAACCATACAGAAGGAGGCATGGATAACCAATGGGAAGGAGGGATGAACAACCAATGGGAAGGAGGGATGAGCAACCAATGGGAAGCAGCCATCTAACCTGGATGCCTAGTAAACAGCTAAATGATTGGTGGCTGCTCTCTCCCTCCCCCTGAGCGGAGGGATGGCCACACCTGATTGGGCCGCTGACTCTATATAAGCCCAAACACTTCCTGAGTAAATCTGAGCCTGCAGCCAACTCTCCTCTGTCTGCTGCTTCTCGCCTGACTCCTGGGGTTTGGGTGGTGACCTTGTGGGGCTCTCCGGCCTCGAGCCCACAAGGCCCCTGCCCCCCCCAGGTTCCCTCTCCCCATCCCGCTAGGCTCCCCCGCCCCCGGTCCCGATGGGGGGGGGAATTCGGCAACAACGGGACAGTTCACCATGTTAACCACAGTAGTGAATAAGAAACCCTGTCTGAAAACGAAGCACAAGGCAGAGACTGACCTTGCAGTTGTCTTCTGTCATTGTCTGAATGTGAGGTTGTCCCCCACAGCTCATGCATTTGTATTCTTAGCTGATCTTAATTCAGAAATGTGGCAATTTTAGGAGGTGAAGCCTTGCGGGAGGAAGGGGTGTGTGTGTGTGTGTGTGTGTGTGTGTGTGTGTGTGTGTAGGATGAGGTTGGGTAACCCCACCTGCTTACTCTAGTAGTCTGTTCTTGCAGTTTCTCTCTTGCTCTCTCTCCTCCACGAAGATAGGTCTCCAGCTTTTGTGGCCCGCCAGGTCTTTTCCTACACAATGGGCCATATCTCCTATAGAACTGTAAGCCAAATAAATCTCCCTTTCTTCCCTTAAGTTGTTTTGGATATTATCTCACAGCAGCAATAGAGAAAGAAAGGTAACTGCAATATCCTTTGACCTACACACACGCACAGAGAGAAATTAAAAAGTAAGGATAAGGAAGCTGGACTAAACAGAAGAAGCATTTTTCCCGCAGAGTTACTTTGCCTGGCCCAGGCGCTGCAGATTGGCTCAGAGCCTAAAGGGCCTTGCTATGCAGAGAGTCAAAGCTGACAATAAGCAGCATCAGGACCAAAAGGATGAAAGACAACATCACTTTAGAAGAGACCCGCTCTTTCTGAGGGCCCCTCCTTTGTTACTAGGGGACAGGGCTGATCACGGAAAGTCAGGTGAAGCAGAAATTCAGGTTAGTTGAGAGGAGAGTGGATACCCTGAAGTATCTGCAGAAGATGAAACCAAACTGCTAGTCTCCCAGTTAAATGAAACCAAAACATGAGTCTCTCAGTTAGATAAAATCAAAACTGGAATCTCCTAGTTAGAAACGTTTTTCAGGGCTGGGTTAACACAGTTTTGACTAAAGTTTTCATTTATTCACCCAATGGTTCCTACCTCCAGCATGCTTTAGTCACATAAAGGGGAAAGACTGTTGTCTGGAACCTGTTGAATGCTGTGGATATGAACAAACTGAATGGGGAGAGGGCAGAGGAGACCAGAATCAGGTGATGTCATGTGGCTAGAGTATCCACGTAAGTGGGGGTGGGGGTGAGAGAAGACGGCTCAAACCGTAATTGGAGATATACTAGGTGGGGTTCCATTCCCATTCGAGGGCAAAACTAAGTGAGCCAAGTTGCCATTCCACAGCTCTCCAGAAGGCTCCAGAGTACACACCTGTTTGGGTTCTGCAGAATTGAATCAGAATTTTGAATATGAATATACTGAACTGGGGGGATGGGAAGGGTAGATGGAGGGCACAGCTGCCATACAGTCTCTCATAATATGTTGAGAGCATCCAAAGGGTCCAGGGTGGCCATGCTCCCAGGAAGGACAGAATCCCCCTTGAGCTGTGAGGTGGTCACTTCACAATCTCACAATGCCTGTCTGCCCCTCAGTTGACACAGAGGCTGAAAACTCGATCACTGGAGGGTATTTTTTGTATAGATTTCAAAGGAATCCTCATGGAAAACACACACACACACACACACACACACACACCACGCCAAGGAAAACCCTCCTGGCCTAGAATGGACCCACCCCTCACAAGTCAGGGGAATAATACTTCAAGTCTTTTGCTCATTAGCCTGGAACAAATTTACACTTGTCTTAGAAAACATGCTAACTGTTTCCAATAATTTAGAGAACGCGCGTCCTCGTCACCGTGGGGCCACACGTGTGCAATAACAGAGCGCACAGAAAGGAATAACACACCCACGGAAAGGAATAACAGTTCTTTTACTTAGAGAAAGGAAGGATAATGGTTACTTAGAAAGTGTCCCAGACAAGCTGTCAAATTGAATTCAGAGGGCTGGAGTCTGACTCCAGGACCCGGCTGGCTGGCTGGATTCCCCTGGGAGTGGGGTTTCCTGCCTGCCAAGCTGAGACAAGGAGTCTTTGTTTCCAGACTCACTCACTCTCTCTCTCTCTCTCTCTCTCTCTCTCTCTCTCTCTCTCTCTCTCTCTCTCTCTCTCTCTCTTTCTTCTCTCCCTCAAATAAATAAATAAAAACAAAAATAAAACCCCACACGTGTCTGAAAGAGAGTCAAATAGAACACAGACAAAACAACTCCGTGATTCCAAAGAACAGTTTTAAAAATAAAATGGAGAGAGCAAGCTACTCTCTGCTCCAGGGTCATAAACCTGGCCTCTGGACCACAGAAGTAGCCGAGAAACACACATGTGTATAAACACACGCATCTTCACACTCACAAATGGACACACTCATACACATCCTCATTCATACACAGCCACACGCACACAGAGACACCCACATTCACACACTAAAACAAATAAACACATTCTCAAACACACACTTATACACACACTCATACATTCACATACACACACACATACACTCACACATTCTCTCACACACCTACACAATCACGCATACACTTGCAAACACTCACACATATAGCCTAGTTTCATTCTGCCTTCCTCACCTCCACACACACATGCCCGCTTTGAGTGAGCCGAAGTGCTGAATCTATAAACACATAACCCTCATTCACTGAATGATACACATATAATATACAGCACAGGCAACAAAACCTCTCTACTTATGTAGATTTTTCTCCCATCAAAACAAAACTTCTCAAGGCATCTTAAAAATCACCAAAATTTTCTAAGTTTTACAAGGAAAGAAATGCCTAATGAACCCCAGGGCCCCCATTACCTTGCCTGAACAATTACAAATTCATGGCCAATTTCATTTCGGTTCCACCCATCACCCTGAGAATTTGAGACAAATTCCTGGCTCTTGCCCGCAGGTCTGCAGCCGAACTCCTTGGAAATGGTTACCTTGTCCCATCTGCCAGTGGGGACCTAAGCAAGACTCTCTTTGTCATACACATCCCCCATCAGGCCTAGTTGCTTAGAGACTCACCCAAGCCCCTAGCTTTGGGATTCAACCTGAAAACAAATACATAATCTTGGGTCATGGCCCCATACAGACATGGCAGACTCAAACACACCCATTTCTCTGAGATCTAACCCATCTTCCATTGCAACATCTATTTCTATCTCTCCCACCAGCCAATGGAGCCAACGGGAAGATGGCTCCCTGTGTGGCCACAGGTGGGCCCACACCTTCTCTGGCTTTGACTTGTCTTCTGGCATGTGAGAAGAAGCTCAGCTCTCATGCTTACTGTTTTTCTCCCCCCCATCACCTCTAAGATCTCCAATGCTGTACGTACCTCTGCATTTGACAAGTGTGGCTTTATAACATCCCTTAACATTTCACTCCTAGTAAGTTTTTGAGCAAACCGATGATCACCGTTATGATACAATAGCCTGCACTGCCCACTTAAAGCATGGCACCCTTCAGAGTGTTAGCAGCTGGTGACCTTCAAATTTATTGGACTATCTTCTCAATAAAAAATGTTAATTACTAGTATAATTTTTACCATAAACCATAATAATGTACCTTTAATATAGCTTTTATCAAGCATTTTTGACACACGAGAGACATCAAGCTCTCTTATAAGAGCTGACTTTAAAAGTAGTATATCATGCCCTCGAATGGGGCACCATAATTATCTTGATTTTATTCACGAGGAAATAAAGTGCTGTAGCTATAATGTGAAATGTCCCCCCAGGTTTATGCTCTGCACGGTTGCTCCCTAAGTGGGTGGCAAAGTTTTGAGAGGTCAAGGAACCTTTAAAAGGTGGAGTCTGGCTGGAGGAAGTAGATCCGTGTGGGTGGACCTTGGAAGGTTGACTCCTGATTCCTATCTAACTCTCTGTCTCCTGGGTTGCCATGCTATGAACACCTCACACCCGCCTCCTGCTCCCACCACCATGCTTTCTTCACCACCATAAACGCTCCCTCTCTTCGGTTTCTTCTGTTGGTACCATAGGCACAGACACATGAACGTGGCTAGCATACTGTGGCAAAAAAGATTAAGACTTTCCCAGGGTCACAGTCAGAGGCCAGGGCCTGAACCCCTCGTCCATAGGCTATAAAGTAGAAATAGAAGATACTTGCTGGCTTAGTTTCAGAATTTGGCTACTGTAATAAAAACCTGACCCCAACCACTTAGGGGAACAAACAGATTTTATTGGTGCTCACAATTCCGGATTATGGTTCGTCATGACCAGTAAAGTCAAAGTATCAGGAATTAAGGAACTGATCACACCTTATCCAGAATCAAGAAAAGAGAGGCAAGGACCACCTCCTTTTTCTATTTTGGTTTTTGTCTCTATCTTTATCTACCTGCCCAGGGAACTGTCTCACCTGCTACAGACTGGGTCTCCCCACATCAATTGTACAGCTAAGACAATCTCCTATAAGCTTGCTCAGAGGCCAACCTTAAGCAAACAGTTCCTCAGACTTGTGCTCAGAGGTGCATGTGTGAAATCGACAGGGCATCTTAAGTGAACTGAAAGCATTCACTGAAGAATGTTTAAGCTGCTAAGTGTCTAAAGTGAACATGTTGAAACAGCCTGGAGAAAGGGAAGAAAACCTATGTCTGATGAGTCCTGCTCTGTCCAAGTCAGGGGTGATGGCTAAGGAACCCTGTTAACTCTCCTTATTGTCATTATGGGGATAAGAACAGTACTAAGCCTGAGGCAAAAGCGGGTAACAGTAGGAAAATGCTTTGTAAACAATAAAGTGTGCAGAAAAGGTTGCTGCTACAGGCAAGCTCCCTGCCCCAGGGACTTCTTGAGAGAGGCTTGGCTGCAGTCCTAAGCAGCGCCCCTCTGCACCAGGTAGATGCTGACTATAAGGGACACAGAGAGGTAATGTATTCACTCTGTCTTTTCCATCCTCAGTAAGTGAGGAGACAGTCCTTTTATCTATCCGTCAAGGTAACTACAGGCGATGGAGCTTCTGCCAGTTATCTACCCTCAGTGACTGCAGGGTTGTGGTTTTTCAGTTTTCACATCCAACAGTATGCCTGAAAGAATCCAGGCTAGCGGTGGGGGTGGGGGGATAGTAGAGGGAGGCTAGAAGCTCAAGGCTCCACCAGCTCTTGGCAGGTTATAAGTTGCAGGAGTTAATAAACAAAGAGCTCAATATCCTCTGCCTTTCAGAGAGAGCCAGAGGTATTTAAACAGATGCGGCATGAGAAGCTAAGGAAATGAAGGCCTTAGGCACGCAAAGCAGCTCAGAGGATATCTGCTGATTCTCTGGGTTGCTGGTCCAGCGAGTACACTGAAGAGTCCCCTGGGGATGGGGGTTGACCAGAAAAACAAAGGGAAGTTTGGATCTCAGACTTGTAATCTGGGACCAGCCAGACACACTCAGTTCTGTAGCTTGAAGGACAGACAGGAGAAGACAGAGATAGACTCAGCTTCCATTCCAGCATTCTATGTGCTTAGAAAGGCTGCTCAGTTTCTATATCTTGTGTGTAAAACTGGAGCAAGTTACACCTTATCTGTTTTTTGTGTTTTTTTTTTTTTTTTTGCAGAGAGGATATCAAAGCCAGGAGTTTCTGAGATGTGAAGTAAAATGCTATATTAATATCCAGTTGCCCAAAACAGTAATAATGACAACGCCATCAACGTCAAAGGTCCCTTCATTCACCTGTGCTTCGAATCAATAGACTCATATAGACCTTTATCTTGGATGATTAAGGCTGGGTAAGGACAAGAGCAAAATGTGTGTCCCCAAGAAGACCTGGGGTGATTCTGAGATGCACTCCTCTTTCTCATTTATCGCTCTCACCGTGAAGCAGGGCTGAGCAATCTATGTGGCCGATTAGGAAAAACACAGAGAATTGAAATATATATATATATGTATATATACATATATATATATGTATATATACATATATATATCAAGCCCCAGAGGAGGTACCCCTAGCAATATAGAACTAATTGGTCCTGTTTGGTCTAGGCCTCAGTATTTACTTTTAGCTTTGAAAATTTCTTAGAGTCTTGATAAAATAAACATGATGTAAAAGTTCTCCATCCTAACTACTTTTAGCTGCAGAACTCAGTGGCAATAAGCATTTACCTCCATCTCCAGAGCTTTCTCACTTTTCCCAAATTGAAATTTTATCCCCAGCCTACTCCAAGCAGCCTGTGGAAACCAGCCTTCTTCTCTATCCTTCCAGAGCTCTAGGTTCCTCTAATGAAGGGAGTCACACAAGACTTGTCCTGGGACACCCATGTTCTACAGCCTCCAGATGGTTCTCTGTATAGTCCAATGGATGATTCCAAGAGGAGGCTGGCATGAGAAAAGGGATGGTACTGGAGGTGGCAAAGAGAAACTTCAAAAAAAATTCAAATCAACTTATGTTGGGTTTCCATGCAAAGGTAGCTAGAAGAGAAAGAGATTGTATTCTTGAGGAAGGCCATAGGCAATGGGTGTCAGTAAAACATGTTTAAATCTAACTAGCACACAGTGATTGTACAAGCTTTGGGGTACAGTGTGATGCTTCAAAGTATGTATATAAATGTGTGATGAGCAATTCAAAGTAACTGGTACATCTACCAAGTGCAGAAGTTATCACTGGGCTGGGGAGATGGATCAGCTGGTAAAGCACCAGCAATGCACAAAGCATGAGGACCCAAGTTTGGATCCCCAGAAACCATATGAAAAAGCCAGACACTGCCTTGCATGACTCTAGTCCCAGGGCTGGAGAGGAGGTAGGCAGACCCTAATTAGCTGCCCAGCCTAGCTGAACTGCTGAGCTCACTGAGAGATTCTGTCTCATAAGACAAGGCTTCCACGACAGCTGGCCTGTCAGCGTTGCACCCAGAGCAGGGAGGATCTCAGGAGATTCCGTGCGTTCTGGAGAAGACAAGGGGAGCTTCTTGACTTCACAGTTTGCCCACCGGTGGGCTGCTCATGCCCCAGCACTTACCCAGCACTTGCCAATTGTGATAGTTAATCCTGGGTGTCAACTAGACACACCTGGCATTAACTGAGAATAGCTGAGACCACCTGAAGAGATTATCTGGACAACACAAAGACCAGCCCTAGATATGATTGGAACCTCCCTAGATTTCATTGGAATCTCCCAGTAGCAGACCAGATAAAAGAAACCACAGAACAAGAGGCTGAAAAGAAGAGAGACTCTCTAGGGATCCTCCAGCCTTCAGCCATCACCCACTAGTCTACTGGATGTTTGCAGTGACTTAGCCTTCCCCCAGCTTCAGCCACCAGCCATGTCACCTCCTCCATGAAAAATTGTTTCTCCCCTTTGGAACCATAAGATGAATAAATTTCCATTTCTCCCTTAAGTCATTTGACTTTGGGTGTTCTCTCACAGCAATACTTAAAAGAGTAACCCTTACACCAATGCAAGCAGACATGGGAGCAGGAGGGAGACTGGCTGGAAAAGAGAGCAGGGTGGGATGAGAAAGGCATAGGGGTAAGAGGAGATGAAGACATGTACATTCATTATCATTGTCTATGAAAAATAAAAAGAATAGAAAGAAGTTTGAGAAAAGCTAACATAACCTGTCATTGGCCTCCGTACACATGAGCACCACGAACATTTGCACCTGCACACATATGTGCACACACTCACATGAACACACACACACTATCCCACATACACAAAAATATTGTGTATATTGGGAATGTTGAAACCCTCTTTGCTAGTGACGGTGAAGTACTGAATTAACTGCCATGAACAAGAGTTACCCTACTATGCTACACAGCACATAGGAAGCTATTTTCCTCTTGCAGTCACACTGGACCTATCGGCCATCCTGTCTCCATCCCCTTCCCAGCCTCTGGGAGCCACAGGGCTTCTCTCCTGTGATAGCGGTTTTCCATGGAAAAGCCTCAGTGTACTCCTTGAGGAAGCCACTCGGTCTGTCTAGCTCTACTTTCTGGACAAAATCCAAATAATAATAGCTGCTTCTAGTTTGCAGGGACGGTGCATGGATCCCAAGCAAAGCATGTACCAGATCTGCAATGTTGAATGAGTGACAGCTGGGGCAGCTATCAACGTGGAGAACAATAACTTCTGCCCTTGTTTTTTTTTAAACTGCGTTCACTTTGATAAACAAAGGCAAAAAAAAAAAAAAAAAAAAGAGCCCAACTGCTCTAGTTGGGTCCAGCCTATGCTCATGAGATATTTAAAGAGGCTTAAAGGTCATTATAAATTAATTTTTCAAATCTTGTCTAACCTCCTGGACACAAGTAACCCTTAGAAATTTGAAGCCATTTTTTTTCTTCAAAAGCCAAGCTAGAAGGGTGATGTTCCATTCTGCAGGGACCGGCATTGAAATTGGTAAGTGCTCTACAGACACATTAAGAGACACCGCCTCTTAGGCCTCCTCAGTGCCTGGTGCCTGATGCCAGGCGGCATCTGCTCCTTGCTGAGCACAGGGCACACCCAGCTTTGAATAGAGCCCACATGCACCTCTTATCCAAAGAAGTCAAAGTGGCCCGTTGTCGCCTCTTCCTTCTTTCCCCCCATTTAATATTTAGAGAATCAAGATAGCTATTAGAGAAGAGAGACAGAGAGGTAGGAGGAGGGTGAAAGAGAGGGAGGAGGCCTGGTTAGCTTTGTCTTGCTAATGTGTTTTGTTTTGTGGCGGGTGGATCAGACTCCCTCGGAGCGGGGAGGCGGCAGCTTAAGTGGTGAGCTCTACTGGGAACAAAAGCTGCACCTGCAACGCACAGACTTAATCAGCTCCAGAGGCTAGGGCAGACCCAGCCCCGCGCCACCTGAATGAGCCGGCCCTGTGCATTTGTCTACACACTCCACGCAATTCACTTCAGAAGAGGGTTGCTACCCAGCACGAGCCAGGGGCTCCTGCAAGCTGCTCAAAAGAGGCAGCCCAGAGACAAATGCACTCCACAACACAAAGGGCCAGCGAGGAGGGAAGGCGGCCTGGCAGGTAGACAGGCAGCTGACCCCGAGCCTGTCTCCTGAGGCTGAGGGGTTGGCTAACTGAGCCGCTTTCCAGGTTCAGTTCAGCTGGATCAGTTCCTCAGCCGAAACCTGCATTGAAGGCCAATCGGAGCACATATCCCGGGGGCTCGATCTGTGGACACGAAGCGTTCTCTTGGTTCATTCTGAGGGCAGCAACAGCTACAGACTCTAGGGCTGAATGCACATTTTTCAGCTGCCCAGAGGTTCAACTCCGTTTCTCCCTCCCTTCTTTTTCTGCTTCCCTCCTTCCTTTTTTCTTTTCCTCCCCTTCTGCCTTCCTTTCTTCCGTCTTTCTTTTCCTCCCTCCATCCTTTTCTTCCTTCCTCTCTTCTTTCCTCTTCTCCCTTCCTCCCTACCTTCCTCCCTTCATGAAATGACAGTTGATGAAGGGTACCTAGGATGGAGCTGGGAATGTTACTCATCACAGAAGCTGAGCACTGCAGGCAGCCCTTGATCCTCTTCCACTGGGAGTCTGAGATTCAGGGGTGTGATGCCTTCCAAAGGCGAAGGTCCTGACTCAATGTCTACAGTTGTTTATACCAGTGTTAAGAAAGACCGTGAAGAATGCAGAATGGACCCTTGGGAGGACTCAGGAGGTACAGGTGCTTGCAGACAAGCCTGGAGACATCAGTTTGGTTTCTTCAACCCATGTACAGGTAGAAGGAGAGAACTGACTCCATAAAGTTGTACTCTGCCAGCCATGTGCATCACGTGGCATGAACATACCCCCTCCCATATCATATATGCATATACACCATACGATCGATACAGTTGTTTTTCAAAAAGCATATAAAGTGAATGATCATCAGAATGCAAGATGGATTGGCATGCCTTCCGTTCTCGGGGCAAAAGTCACTACAATTGTTATAAAAATGAAACTATCAAAAGCAGGCCTGGTAGGTGAAGAGAGAAGGAGGCAGAGAAAAACAAACACGTCTAAAAGCAGAACCATTATGTCATGTAATTCTTCCATTAAATGTTCTGCTCACTGTCAAAGCATAAATTGCTAACAGAAAACACAAAGTCCCGTGTGACCAAAGGTATAAATTTGGGTAAGGCCTGTAGGAACTTTGGGTCTCTGTTTGCTTCACACCCCATGGGGGTTCTGAACCAAAGTTCTCTTCCCAGAGACAGGCCTGAGCTCCTCTGGCATGTGATGTTGCACGCACAGCTCTGTCAGGTCTTCCCGCCTATGTCCTCTATGGGAACAGTATGTGGGAAGAAAAAGTTAGGGCGGGAGAGCAGCAGGGGGGGGGGGACTGGACTCTTGTCATCCTCCAGCTCCACTCAGAAGTGGACACAGCTTTTGCCTTGGGGAGTATATTCACTGTCTCTTTGCTTTCTGACAATTCTTTGCTCAGAACTTTTCTCCATTAAGCAGAAAACACTTGTTCAAATGCCTGAAATCTGACAGGATCTGGAGCAATGCCCATGCCACCCATGAGGATTCTTCATGAAGGAAGGTGCCGTGTGCTTGTGAATGTGTGTATGTGTGCACATGTATGTGCATGTGTGTATGCGCCTGTGTGCGTGTGTGAAAAGCGTGTGTGGCACGTGTATGGCATCTCTAGTTCCACCCGGGGCTTTGTACATGCCAGGCAAGTGCTCTGCCAATGAACCACAGCCTCTGTCTGACAACGGTGCTCAAAAATGCTCCATGATATTTATTGAAATCATTTCCTAAGAGTTGTTTCTTCTTTCTCTCTTTCTGATCAAAACAAACCAAATCAAACCAAATCAGAGGAGACCAGAACAGAATAAATTAGACTAGATCCTCATACTACCATTTAGCATGAAATTATTTTGCTAAAATTCATTGATTTCTTTAATGACATATTTCCAAGCATCTCTTGTAGTTTTGCAACTAGTAGCAGAAGTGGGGAAACTGGTTTCTTGTGCACTGAAAAAGAACTGACTGGAGAGGGCACTAATGCACAGAGCCGGCCTTCCTCACCCGCCTGAACAAGATGATAGTGTGTCGTGCCTGATAGAGGACAGAATTCCCAGAGCATCAGTAGATAGACTCACCTTCCTTCACACTTAGTCGTGAGGATTGTTCTGTGTGGGAGGTTGTGTTATAGGCCAGCAGTGAACCTGAAAGGCAAAGCAAATAGATGCAAAGGTTAATTTGAATGTGCAAGACATTCCAAAGGTCAGGGTATTCAAGGCCTAGAGGTCAGGCTAGCTAAGCGATTGGAACTTGAAAGGGTAAGTCTAGGAGGAAGCGCATGGATGATTGGAGATGAGGCCACATCCAGCACTGTCTGTCCTGTACATGAGCTAAACACAGGCTCTATTGTGCTCTCATGCCATGTGAGGTGCTCCTACAGGCCCATGGAGTCGAGGCTGAAATACATAAAACTGTGAGCTGACATAAACCTTTCTTTTTCCTTGAGGAATTGGTTATCTAAGTCACTTACTATGATAACAGAATGCTGACTAATGCAGGTTACAAACAAAATATTCTCAAGATGACTGGAGGATGGATGGTGGGAAAAGACAGGGGAGGAAAGAGAAGGGGCTCTTGGAGAGTAGAGAAAACACCAGCGAGACCCATTGTTAGGACTCTGGCCGCCTCGCGGCGACAGGGTTAAGGTAAGTTAGAACACAGCCTTCCTAGCAGTCATGTTGGCACCCTGCAACACTCCTTACCATGTAGAACAGGACACTGGATGGAGGACGAGTCATCAGATACCCTTCTTTGGTCTGACCATAGGTACGTGTCTTTACATTTTTTTTTAAATGTTGATTTAGGGGTTAAATTAGACCAGAAGTTGGCAAACTTCCATAAAGACCAATTCATGCATATTTTTGACTTGGTAGGTTAAATTCAGTCTCCCTTACAAATTCCTCTTGGTTTTTGTTTTGTTTTGTCCGGAGGACAGACTGGGCCCGGTTCAGCCAGTAGGTTTAATATGCCACAGCCTGGAGGAGAAACCAGAGCCTCCCTGCTCTCATGCCCTTGGGCTCATGAACATAGGCCTGTTTTTGTAGGCGGGTCAAGCCTGCAGACCTTTCTTATTAGTGAAGGTACTATAGTTGGGAAAGGCTGGGATTGTGATTCTATACTAGGATTTTTTTTCCCCTTCTTTTGCAGCATCTAAGAGCATAGAGCCCAACACTGACTTTTTCTGGCAATTCAGAGTCTTCAAAATTCAATGCAGATAGGACTGGAGAGATGGCTCGGGGTTAAGTCTCTGCCTCACAAACAAAAGGACCTGAATTCGTAGCCCAGATTCCATGTGAAAACACCAGGCAAAAATGACAGCGGCCTGCACTTCTTGCCCTAGAAGGCAGAGCCTGAGAAACCCCAGAACAAAAGCAAAAATGAAGTAAAGCAATCCAGGATGATTCCTGAAGTCACCCTTGGACCTCCACACAGGCACGCATAAGGGAAGACTTGAAGACCCATCAAAACCAAGCTGAGACCTGCTTTTACAATCTATGCCATGAGTTTGACATATTTGTTTGAAGTCCAGAAAGGCTTTCTAAACAACCCTTTTCCCCTGGGTGTGTCGCCAAGGGATTGACTAGGGGCCAGGCTGGGAAAGGCTTGTCAAACACGCCTCTTCTCAGCCTCCAGTTATAAAAGGGAAGCAGAAGTGAACTGAGCCTCACCCAAGCTGTGGCATCTGGCTGTGTCCAGAGAAAATGTAATTCCTACAGGCAGGCAAAGATTTCTTCAAATGCCTGAAACTGAGCTTTCTGGTTTGCACACCTGTCCCTTCCAGCTCTGAACTAGTCCCTGGATGAAAACCAAGAGTGGGCTGGGCTGTTTGAAGACTACTGTAATCAACAGTTCAGAAATGGGAGTAGATGAATGCCACCTCGAAAGTGACAGAGGTGAATGCAATATGCAAAATCTATCTTCAACAATATCAAAGACGAAGTGGAAATGTCATTGACATTTTTTTTTCTGGGGGTTTGGGTGATAACTCAATGGTTAAAACGTTTGCCTCGAAAGCAAAGGGATCTGAGTTCAGATCCCCGGATCTCATCAAATGCTGAGCAGATGTAATTCTAGTGCTGGAAGGCTGAGCCTGGGAATCTACAGAACAAGATGGCTAGCCCTAACGGCATGCTCTGGATTTAGTTAGAGATCCAGGCTCACAATGATAAGGTGAGAGAGATGATGCCTGATAATTCCCTTCGGCCTCCACAGGCATGCACACTCAAGTGTACATGTCTTTACTCACATATGCCCACCCACGTGTAAACACATACACAAATGTGCATACCCCATACACATATGCCACACACACACACGCACACACACACACACACACACACACACACACACACACATACACATGAACATAAGAAAATTTAAAAAGTCTGTAGGTGATATATATCCATGTGTGTGAATGTTCCTTTGTGCATATGGAATACAGAAAAGGCATCTAAGTATATTCCTCTATCACTGTCTGACTTACTCTATAGAAAAAAGTTCTCCCTTTGAACTTGAAAGTCATTTTTTTTCTGCTAGATTGGAAACCAGTGAGCCTCCCATCTCTTCTCCAGTCGCTGCTAAGGTTACAATAATGCACATGACTAAACCCAGCATGTTGCATAAGTACTAGACTCTGAACTCTGGTCCTCTTATTTGTGTAGGAAACACTCATAACTGCTGAACCATCTCCCCAGTGCTGACAATTTCACTTTAATATAGGCTTTTGTACTTTATTTGAATACAGCAGTTTGGGGGACCCAATCAGTACAGCTCCTCAGAGCCACATAGTCCTTTTCTTCTACACAGTAGGCAAAGACCTATGGAATGCAGCAGCTGCAAGGAGTCGATAAAACCCGTGTGTGAAGCACAGACCCGGGCTTGCAATAAGCGTTCAGTAAAGGCAGCAATCATGTGACTGCTCTTATTTGCATAGGATGAAATCCGTTTATACCAGAGCTCACAGGTATTGGTCTTACCTCTGGGATCCAAGGTAGGAACGGGTTCTAGTGCCATAAGAAAGAACCTTCCATGACTAGATGGGGTTTCAGAAACCAGCTGATCTGAGAGAATACCAAAAAACTCGGGGTAGGGGTGGGGGTGGAGATGGAGGTGGGGGTATGTGTAGGAATGTCTGCCTCTCTGTCCCAGGCATTTTCTCCCTCTGGCTAGAGTAAATAAAGTAAATGATGGTCTCCCAGCCGCCTGTCGTGGGAGTCATTAGTGCAGTTAGCCGAGAGCAAGAAGCTCAGATAGAACGCAGTTATTCAATTTTCCCAGTGGTCAGAGCTCCTCCCCAGGCACATACGAAGCCACAGGAAACCCTTGGAGAGCCAAGAAAAAGGGTCACCTGACCTCCCCAAAGCCTGCATGAAATACATATTTCATGGTAACCTAGGAAAGCGATTTTGCCCCAGACTATTCTTGGTTTAAGTTTCACTGGGATGGAGAGGTGGCCCCCATGGGGAGGGGCTGCCCGGGGCCTCTGGCCTCTCCCCAGGGATGCATATGTTTGTTTCACCAGGCTCAGATTACCAAGGGGGCATCACACACTCCTTTCTTAAGAAAACTTCTTCGCTGCAGGAAAGTCCTTGCTGGAGTCTGGCCTACCACCTTGGACTTCTTCCTTTTATTTGAAGATCTGTCCTGGGCTGTTCTAGGGTTGTTGAACAACTACTGTTTTCTGATACTTGCGCTGAAGTCATAGTAGATGTGGGGAAGAGGTGAGACAGTGCTGCTGGACCACTCCACTCTCCTAGACATGCCTGTGTGCGTGCACGCACATTAAGATGGAAAAGACACCTGAGGTTGACATACAAGAGGTCCACCTCAGGTGTCTCTTCCATCTTAATTTTTGAGATAGGGTGTCACAATGAGACTCGGGGCTTGCTGTTTGGGCCAGTCTGACTGGTCAGTAAACCCCAGAAATCCGCTTCCCCAGTGCCGGGACTGCAAGCATACTAGCATACTTGAATGTTTTATGTGGGCTCTGAGGAATGAAATCAGATCCTCAGGCTTGCATGGCAAGCACTTTACCCACTGAGCTCTCTCCCCAGATCTCAGACACTGTCTTCTCTCCCACCAAGTCCTTGCACAGACCACGCAAAGACAGCACACTGTCATTTCCCTTTTTCACAGGTGATATTAACACTCAGAGAAGTCAAGTCATTGGCCCGGGGCTACACCATCCAGGTTGCTCAAGGCAGCCTTCAAGCTAGATCAAAATAGCAGACGAGGGGTGCATGGTGGTATGTACGCCTGCTACCCAGCATTCCAGAGACGGGGGCAAGAGGAAAACCAGAAGTTCCAGGCTAGCCCGGTCACACAGTGAGACCCTGTCTGCCAAAGGAAAACTGAAATCCTGTGGCGTTGAAAGGCAGCGCAGGTGCTAGGTCTGTGGTACACTGGGAGGTTTGTAATTCTGGTGCATTTACATTTAAACAGGTGCCCACTCTGCTCTTTCTGCGTCTGTGTGTCTATGCTGGGGTTGGACATACACATGCATGTATATGTGTAGCTGATGATTTGGGCACATTATTCTCTAAGAAGCTACTGGGAGTGGGATGGCCTTCTCAAAGTAAGACTATAAGACCAAGACCACCCTCAACTTCCTTCCTTCCTTCCTTCCTTCCTTCCTTCCTTCCTTCCTTCCTTTTCTTCTTCCTTCTTTCCTCCCTCCCCCCCTCATTCTTTCCCTGCCTCCCTTCCTCCCTATCTCTTCTTTTCTTTATTCTTGTTTTTGAGACAGGATCTCATATATCCCAGATTGCCCTCAAATTCATTCTTTAGAACAGCCGTGAACTCTGACCCTCCTATCTCCATTTCCCGAGAGCTGGGGATTACATGTATGCACTACCGCACCCAGTGGCTGATGCGCAGGAGAACAAACCCAAGCCTTGTGCACACTAGACAAGCATTCTCTAGCAACTGAGCTTCGTGCCCAGCCCGACAAGGCCATTTCCCCTTTCGGGTAGATCCACCACTTGAAGCAGTATTCGGGGCATGAAAGGAGACAGGAATAGGCAGGTAGGAATGAGTTTCACCAGAGTAAGGCAGAAGCTCAGACTTTCTTGGGTTCTGCAGTCCCTCCATATACCCAGCTTTCCACCTGCAGCACAATTCAAACAGCGCCCGGCAGCATCCAGCCAGCTCCCACTCTCCACACTGCACAGAGCTGCTCCGCACTGTGCATGCCGGGGAGGGTGGAGGAAGTCCCAGGAGGGAAGTGGTCAGGTCGCTACTGGGTCCAGGACCTTTGGTCCTTTTGTCCTGCTGGAATCCAGACTGAGCTGAAGAAGGGATCATACTTCCCTAGTTTAGGCAGCTGGACCCTCACCTCTGCCCTGCCGTCTGAAGTTGCAGGTGGGAATACCACGGGATGCAAATGTGTTTCCCATTAAGTTTAAATTAAAAATGAGAATCGAGATTGATACCTTTTTCTGTGGCGTCCCTGTCACATGATATATGTCATTCTCTAGAGGTCACCACTGTTTGAAAATGAAGTTCCTTAGTATGTTGCTCAGGTCAGATTCAAACCGACCTACCGCCCAACTCCTTTGAAAATGAAAACCACCAGAACCAGCAGCAGCAGCACCCTTTCCCCTGGCTTCTAGAAGCTGCACCCCCCGCCCCAGGGCAGGAGCTGCTGGGCTCTCAGACGTTCCCAAACTCCCTCCAGTGGCCCTGAAACTGAACTGCCAGTTGGGGACAGGCAGCCCTTCCTCCCCCAAATCCTCCCCACTGCTCTTGGCCCGGGAAGAGACCAATCTCACTGTCCACTGTCTAGGCTGTAAACAAGACTTCTGCCCTGAGGGTGGGTGTGTCTGGGACAGATTCTAACTGAGCTGCCCATCAGGCCCACAGTTTGAGGAAGGGAGGTCAGGAAGGGGTTGGCTTCATGGGCCTCATTCCAGGAGGCCACAGGAAGACTGGAAAACATGTACGTCTTAGTACAAAGAAAAGCAGAAACCTCTACAGAGATTTTCCTAGCCCAGAGGGTGCAAAGCTGGAGAAGGGACACAGGTAGAGGCGCAGGCCTCTCTGAATTCAAGTGTGGACTCAGGCATCTCACGCTGCAGTGGAGAGATCTTCTGCAGCAGGGTCAGCTGAAGGTGGGGTTTGCAGAGACCCGAGTCTCAGAGACCAGGACGGTTGCTTTTCTTGGGACAGATTCCGGCCTTTGGATGGATTCCTGAATTCATCAAGCCTCAGTTGCTTCAGCTTTGAAATGGGCCATGTGGGAGTTGTATCCATGGCATCCACAAGGGGGCGTTCTGTCTTTGCAAAGCAAATGACACCTGGGCAGGTACCCCCCTGAGTCTTTTTCCCCCAGAGATTTCAGCATGATCCCAAGAACTGCAGGCACCTGTCAGCCCCGGCCTCTCCCTCCTCTTCCTGGTGGGTCTGGTGTGAAGATCTGTACCTCAAGTCAGGCCTCCCTCCATCAGACAAGTGGGCGGAGGCTCAGGAGAGCACTACTGTTTGTCCTTTGGAAAATTCATCTTTAAAATCAAAATTTGAAGTATCGCTTCCCTACATAGACAGCCAGAAGAGTCGATTATGTTTTATGAAAGTATAAGTTGGACACCAGAACTTCTTATCCTGCAAATTTTTTTTAAGTCTAGAAATAGGAGATTGAAACAGTGCTCTCAAGTTTGACGTTTTTGACTTACAGCAATCCCTTCCCAGCCCCCAGCCTCCATTATTCTGTTCTGACCCTCCTTTCCTGCATCACGCCCATCCACCGGTGGAGGGTCTCAGCTGGTTTTCTTTCAGCCTAGGGGAAATTTGTGGACCCTGCCCATTCCCCACAGAATGCACAAGATGACAAATCTGAGAGTTGGCACCTTCTGCTGCTTCAGCCTTCCAGGCCAAGCACTGCTCTCTTTCTGAAGCCTGAAGCCTTCTCCCCATGTTAATCTCAAAGATCCCTGAAATGGGGTTTGAAGACAGGTCAGCCAGCGGAGATTGGCAGTCACTGGAACATGACATTCTGGAAACCCGAGGGAGACACCGCATTAAAAATGAGGAGGAGAAGGAGAAGAAATATAAAGAGAAGGAGGAGGAAGAAGAGAAAGAGAAAGAGGAGGAAGTAGAGAAGGAGAAGGAAAACGGAGAGAAGGAGGAGAAGGATAGAAGCAGCAACACTGAATGATAAAGCTTCCCTGCAAATCCATCTCAAGTCTGTGACCCTCAAAAGGCTCTACTGATGCTGTGTCACACTTAAAGAAACAATGCAACCATTGCGGCTTAGTGTTGTCTAACAGACCCTTTTTTATGTCAATGCACAGACCACTTTAGGGGAGCCTCCCACTCAGGCTCCTGTTCTGAGTACTTCCATGCTGTCACACAGTAACCATTTAAATGCCAGAATGAGTTCCCCTTGTGCAGACAGACTTGCTACTGGTATTGCCCATCCTGGTTCAGGAACTATGAGTTTTCAAAGGTCTTCCATGAACAACTGTTTCTCTTTTCAAAGGAAATCAGCCCTACTAATCAATTATGCCTTTTCTAACAACTGCATAATTAGAAAGAAAGAATTCACATATTTTCTTGTTATATTCTATAACCCAAATACCCTCCCCTTTCTCACTAGATGCTCACCATTTAGTCCCTCATTATCTGCCTTCATGCAATGGGACATCTCCCAAGCATTAGCAGTGACCAATGACCACCTCCTCACTCTGTGATCTCCTGAATAGCAAGTGTCTATTTCATATCTGTATCTTGACTTGGCTTGTCTGGCTATAAAAAGAAATTGTGGGGGATCTGGTCTATTCATGAATGAGTTCAGAAAGCTGGGCCTTCGGGTCACTGTGGATGGCTTTCCCCCTTATCGAGTTTCGAGTGCACTTGGTCATGTTCCTTACAAGGCATCTATAAAGCCCACTATTAGGAGTCACTGTTCACAGAGCTGCTGTCAGCTCTTCACCCACATAGGGAAAGGGTGCCAGAGATCGCTCGCTCGCCCACCACAGACGCTGAAAAGCTGAGAAGGGAAGCTTGGCTGTGCTCAGCCTCTGCTGGCTTGTATACTTTGCATGCCCACGCTGTGTGCCCACCGCTTTCTCTGCCCTGCCAGGACCGTTGCTGGACTTCGCACAAAGATCCTTACATGCTTTCCCTCTTTTCATTACCAAATGCTAATCATCCAAAGCTCAGAAAGAACTCGGTGGAAAATAGCCCCTTTTTGAGATTGTTGTTTCTTGGACTGACCTCATACTGCAGCAAGACTCAGACATGAGGTCATTGCTCTGGTGCTTACATACTCTCTCCCACTGGTTACCAGTCGCATCAGAGAGGTGACCGGATAGCCCGGAGGCATGGGTGGAAACTTCTAGCCAGTGTGTGTTGTCCCTACCCTCCGCTGGGCTCCATTGCACTGCGCCCAGGGACAGTCAAGATGGTGAATTAATATGCAAAGGAGAGCAAATAAAGGGTGAACCAGCCAGAGACCATTAGACCATAAGAAGTCACCCTATCATGCTGTTCCAGGTCCTGGCTTTTGAAGGGATCTTCAAACATTCCCAAAGCATAACTCTTCCAATATTCCTGGTGACCTTGACAAACACTGAGTACCAAACCCTGCCAGCCTTTGACATGGTCATAATGATACCCCCATATTAGAATGAGCCCATCTGGCTTCCTATGGCTTTAGCTTATCTTTGCAGAACACCAAACACTCTATTTAGTGTGTATGTGTTTCTGTGTATGAGTACAAAAAGGAACTTGGGTACGTGTGTGGTGTGTGTATGTGTGTGTGTGTATGTGTGTCTGTCTGTCTGTCTGTGTGTCTGTGGAGGCCCAACGGTGACATCAGGAATCATCCTGAATTGCTCTGCCTCCTTTTGCTTTGCTGTTATATTTCCTAGGTTCTGCCTTTCAGGGGTGGAACTGTAGGCTGCCACCATTTCTCCCCTGCATTTTTACAGGGATCTGGGAATCCAAACTTGGGTCCCTTTACTTGTGAGGCAGTCATCTTCCCAGCCCAGAAACAAACACCCTCTGTAATACATAGCCATAGCATGGCTACAGCACTTGACTTGCATTCAGTTAAGGCTAAGGTTACCAGCAGGTCCCCCCCAAAAATCCATTCCCTGTCCAATGAAATTCACATCCAATTGATGATGGGTGTTAGTGGGCCTCCTTTTAGATAACTTTCTTTCCCAAGCTCTTGCTTGCCTAACATCTTCCATTCTGCAGGCTGGGACCATTTCCCAGCAGCTCCTATCATACCTGAGCCATTAGATACTCTGCCCTGTCCCTCACTTAAGTGTGGAGGAAGCAGCTTGGTAAAGTAGGTTTGGGGTTGTCGGAACGACCCCGGTATATGAGAAAGCAAATATGGCAGCTTCCACAATATTAAACCCAACTCTACAGACCCAGAGTTTCCTACGGGAACTTTAAATCAGTTCCCAGGAAAGCACCAAACACAGCGTCCATGGTCCCAGAACTAGATGTAGAAGAAGCTTCTGGAAAAGTTCTGAGAATGTTATCCAAGTACCGGTCTGCTCCCCCCAAGATCTTAACATTTCCCCATCAACTCTTCTTGATACTCCTGTAGTGGGTTTGCTGCCTTGAAGGGTTTGTAGGAGGCACAAGACCTTGACAGGCTTCCAGCCCCCCCAAGGGTGCTGTCCTGTGGCATGCAGCCCTCATGACTAACACAAGGGCATCCACCTCGTGCCCTTGGGCTGGCTCCTCGGGAGCCTCTGTGAGCCTGTCAGAGCCTCCTCCCAGCCCGGGGAGCACTTACTTTCCCTGAGGTAACTGAGGTGGGACAGCAGCACTTCCGTGTTGTAGAGGGAGGTGGCTCGGAGGAAGTCCTCCTTGTTCATTTTACACAGTTCTTTGCCATCCATGTTCTGGAAGAAGGAGGTGTCGATCTCCATCAGGCCGTACTCCTTGATGGCCCATTCCAACCATTGGCGAACATGCTCCTGCGTCCACAGCGTGGGGTCTGCATAGGAGAGCAGAGAACCGTCAGCTAGCGTGCTCACCTCCAGGAGCCACCTTCTTGCAACCTCTCTCCTTTCCCCGTAGCTTTCCTCCCTCCCTTCCCACCTGCCTTCCACTTCCCGTTTCTCTTCCTTCCCCTTCTCTTTTAGTCTTCTCTCGCTCCTTTTCTTTTCACTTGTGTCTCTGTTCTTGTCTTCCTCTCTCTCTTTTGTCCTACCCCCCCTCAGTTCCCTTCCAGATGGTCCCTCTCAGAACCCCCCATCTGGCTTTGTGGCATCTGGCACTGCCTGAACCACTTAGCACTCGGGAAGGTTCTTAGCTGCCTCCACACATCTCCTGACAGGACACTCTTTAAAGTTTCTGGAGGCCAATTGAAACCTTGGCCTGAGAAATAGTGGCATCAAAATGAAAATAAACACAATCCCACAGACCCGGGGACCAGTGTCCCTAGAAAGGGGAACCATCTGGATTTTAAGAATATTAATGAATTCAAGAAAGAACACTGGTCTCTCCGACGGCCGTGAAGCGAAAAAGTCTGTGTATAGGGCCCTTCCTGCAACTCCATCTGGAGATGGAAAAACCTAGTGGCGTTCGTGTTTGACATGAATCCAATCTGGGTTTCCTTCTTTTGGGGGACAGCTGTGTTGAGTTTTTTTCCAGATCATTCCTAAACATTTTTAGGATATTTAAATACTCAAGATGAGAAACGGTACTCAAGACAGAAACCTCTTTAGCCAGGAGTGAACGACAACGGTGAAGGACTGTGACTCTCTCTGCCCTTCTCTTTCCTGCCCAATCTCCTCCTGGCTTTGTGTGCCACATTCTCAATGTTGGGGGAAGTTGAGGTTGCAACTGAAATATCACTAGTTGCTGTCTGAGACCCATCTCTTTTCTCAGAGAATGATTGTTAACGGGTCTGGCAAACACGTAGAAGATGTGGCTACTGATCTCATGAAGTACAGTGGTGGTGAATACCTATGATTCTAGCAACAGTCACTCATGAAGCGGAGGCAAGAGGGTTGCAAGTTTAAGACCAGCCTGGGTCTCTCTGTGTGTGTGTCTCTGTCTCTCTGTCTCTGTCTGTCTCTCTCTCTCTTTCTCTCTCTCTCTCTCTCTCTCACACACACACATACACACACACAATTCATCCCCATGAAAATGTAAGTAGCAAAGCTATCACTGTGCAAAGGATATGTAGTGGTAGTTCAAGGAATCCAGGGTAGAAAGGGAATGAAGTGAATTTGGAAAGTTCCGGAAGGCATCCTGGGGGAAGAGAAGGCATTTGATTGTATGGCCCTTAGCAGCTCCCAGCTTCTGCCAGAACCGTTTCATTTACCAGGCTTATTCAACAGGAATATCTGTGCTCTCTTTCAACCACCTCACCCTCTCTTTCTCGAGTCTGCAGAGGCTCTGGGCACATGGGAGCCAAGTTTGCATGAACAGTTACCGGTGGCAAGTGCTGTGATCTGAGGGTTCTGAGAGGAACCCTGGAGAAGTGGAGGAGGGCATGAGCTCACAGGTCCCATCCCAACAATCTAAACCCTGTACCCAGTGATGACAAACTGGGAGATCCTATCACACACCACTTGCTCTGTCTGCCCAGCTCAGCTCAGCAAGGAAACCTGCAAAATGGGTTTTCTTATACCAGTTTTACTGATGGACATGAGTCATAAAAGTCTTGCCTGAGGACCCACTGCTGGGACTCCATGGAAGTTTTTACAAGTTGTCATATAGTTGGAGATACAGATCTCCCATCCATCCTGTCCCCTCAGGATACTGCCTTATCTCCCCTAGAACTGCAAAGCCCAGTATCAGAACTCAAACCAGAGCTCCCCAGACCCCCTCTCCCTGTGTTAGTGCGCATGTGTGTCCTTCAGATAAACTTCTGGCTTTGCTTTACCCCTTTACTTTCCAGAAGCAATTAGGCATGGGCCATCAGTAAGCAGAAATCTCAGAATTCCAAAGAAAAATGTCCGGGAGGGAGATGGATTGCAAAACACGTTATTTCATCCTTTGCTTCCTTGCTTTCACCATCCAAGGCCTTCCATGCAATTTTATGCCCTATATTTTATTTATTTTTATTATTTCCTCTCTTTGCTTTGGGCTCTATCATGATGTTATTTCTCTCCCTTTCCCGCACAATGAATTATAAATCTTCCACTCTGTATCATACTTAAACTCTTCCAAATGTATTTCCTGGATGATTTAGCCTCCTTTCTTCCCATCTGAATGTAGAACTAGTGATTAACTAGCGTCCTCGCTTATCCTACTCTTAAAATATCTAGTCATAAATTCAATCGCTTGTTCCATTAATGTTTATTGCCTTGATTTGTAGACTTGCCCAAATGACACTTTCTCTCGTGGCCAGAAGATTGACCTGGAAGCCAAACCGTCTGAGGATAATACTTATAGATCATGCCAGCTTGTGGATTCATTATTCCAAGTGCTTTGAGACAACTTGATAAGAATTTATGCTATATCCATCTTACCCCTGTGGTTAACTTGGCCCACCAAAACCTGACATTTGTTATTCCCTTTGAAAGTATTTCAACACTATTCAAAGAGATAGAGGGTCAACCAAACAGTCCGGTCCTTCTTCCATCTTTCCATATGTCCTTCCTTATGAGATGGCGACAAAGATTTTAAGAGGTAATCTCCTGTCCCTGGTGCTTCTGTCCTTCAAGATTATCTCCCCATGCTAGTTACATATATGAGGCTAATGTGGAGGTGTTTAATCAGCAAAAGCCTGGCTTGGCTGTGTGTGCAGAGAGCTTCCCACCATGTTTATTTCAATATAGTTTCACTGCCTGTAAATTGGGAAACAATGAACCAGGTGGATCCCCCATACAGATCAAAGATGAAGTGATGTAATCATGCGGTATAGAGAAAGCAATTTACATGCTGCCTGGTACCTACCAAACCTTACTCAATGGAGTTCTTCTAACCAGGCATGGGTAGCAACATCTGTGATCCCAGCACTCAGAAAAGAGAGGCAGGAGGATTGCTACAAGCATAAGGTTAGCTTGATTTAGTTCTAGGAAGCTCTTAAAAAAACAACGCGCACACACACACACACACACACACACACACACACACACACACACAAATGGAAGATCCCCTTCTCCTTCTGCTCTTAGCCCCATGTTCTCAGAAGATGGAGCTTAAGTAGCTTAAGTCCATAGAGTATAGAAATTTTTGAGGAGCTTCGTCTCCCCTCTCTCTCTCTTCCCAGGACCTTCCACCCCCTGCCAGACTGAATGCAGTCCAGGACACATTGAATATGGCCATCATCCTAGGAGATCAGATGTAACATCCTACGGAAACAAACACCAAAGGCAGAGGATGGAGGAATCTTTACAACATCACTCTTTAGGCCGACAGACAGATTGCTTTAAAGCCCTTCAAGGAGACATCTAATCAGTTGTTTCAAGAGAAAAGTGTGCTTAACAAATGGAAGGAGTTAACCTCTCTAGAGAAGTTATTTTGGGAAGATTAGCTTTAGTCCCTGCCCTGTAATTCACTTCATTTAAGTTCTGGACGTTCCGCTCTCTCCACCTGGCAATCACTCTACACGTGGCAGTTTTCGAACTCTCTCCATGTCCAAACAGCTGAGCATTCTGGGGCTGGCCCAGGCACTGTCCAGCCAATGGACTCGAGAACTGAACAATGGCTTTATTTTCTGTAACTAACAGTACCGATACCTAGGAAAAAAAGACTATTTCTACAGAATGACATAACTCGTGGCACTGCGTGTGGAGGCGTTCCGTTTGTTAAATATAGTTATTTCTATTTTAAAACTGAATGAGCTGGCTGTAATTTTGGAAAGGTGGAACCTAGCAGAGGCCAGGAAGTACATGCCCGAGGGAAGGGTGGGCATCAGGAGCTGGCCTCCTCCTGAGAGGCATGGACAGCAGGTCTGGAGGCTTGGGCCAGGGGAGTTGTGGGTTGGACAGGCATAATTGTGTAACTTTTGCTGTGTGCTGTCTGAGTGGGGCTTTTGGAACCTTCATGCCAGCTTTCTGGTGACATCTGAGATCCTGCCTTAGAAGGCAGTTAGTGAGTTTGGGAAGATGAGCAATTTACTCTGTTTGCATTTCCATGGAGACCAGTATACTGGGTAAGGTTTCCAGGCCCTCTGCGGGAAGGCCTAGCCTTCCTCTATGGCCCTCAAATGATGGCGATGTAGGTTTGGCCAGGCAGCTGATCTCCAAGGTACCTGCGGGCACAATGACTCTCCGCTCATTGGTGGTCATGTTGGGAGGAGGGGGGCCATTCTTCTCGTCCATGTAGCTGTTGTAGTTCATGGGGTTAGAGTCGCCTCCGCCCACAAGCTTGCTGCATTTGCTGACGCTGCAGTCCACCGGAGACTCCCTAGAGTGAGAAGAGACAAAGACCAAAAGAAGTCATCGCCATCGCTGATGGGAGCATCCCCAAAAGGAAAGGCTGGAGGCTGGACGCTCCGACATCCACGGAGCCTCCGCCAGCCCTACTTGGCATAAGGCATGATGATGATGATGGTGGTGGTGGTGATAACACCCTACTGCCACCCTCCATGCTACCACCAGAGCTCTCTACAGAGGTCAACCCCGTCCTATAATTATGCAACTCAAAAACACTTGGTGGCTTCCTGGAGAACGTCTCGAGATGGTCTGCAGCCCTCCCAGTCTGCCTGTGGCTCATAGTTTTAGCCCGATTTCCAGAGACTGATGTGCCCCCACACTCATTAGTTCTTCACACCCTCTCCACAGTCCCCTGGCATCTTGTGTTTGCTTTGGTTACAGGACTTGTCACAACACAAGCCAAGGAGCTTGGCCTGTGTTCTGGCTCTGCCATATTGTTTCTTGAGATTGTGTTATTTATGACTCTCTGGTCCTCACCCAGACATTTCTGTTCCACACATACATCCCCTGATAACCCTTCCTGATACACAGAACCAGATTACAGCCTTCCCTTTATGGTTATGGAAACTGAGAGATGTGGCAACTAGCACAGAGTCACACAGGTCTGCAGCACTCAAGTCCCCAGTGCTAAACCTCTCCACATGCAGAGGTGCTGAGGGCTGAATGTCGGAAGAACAAAATCCCCAGGAGCCTCAGTCTGATAGGTATGGCTCTTGGAACATTTTGCAACCCTGAGAGCAGCAAGTTTACAGAGGAAGCAGGATGGACATGCATAGGGAGAAAGCCCCTCAGCTACCTCAGGCTCAAATGGGGCCCAGTTAAGCATCGGGTATTGTGTAGCATCTATCACTGAGCAAAAAACTGAAGAGTGAAAAGAGGTGGGAGGGACTAAGACACCCTGTGACCACATAGTACCCTAGAGTGCACATACAGAAGACGCCACATATTCCCGGCTATTCCCGGCCCAGGATGCTCAGGGTGCTAGGTCCCTTGCTTGGTCTGGGTCCTGCACAACTCCTCCACCGGAAGTTGGACCATAGGATGTGTGGGTATGATATGCTTATGCCCAGTAGCAAGCATCATTCTGCCACCCTGGGAGACAGTGGGTTCTCTCCAGACCAGGCCTTCAGCCCACAGAGATCACACAAGCCTCAGAACCCAGAAACTGCCAGTCCTACGGATCTCTCTGGACATGTCCACAGGCTGTTGCTGCCCTGAATCCCTTCGTCTGTCATTCGGTGTGGGCAGGAACAGACAGGACCGCTGAGAGAATTTAGGGAACAGGCCCTGGCCGATAGGACCCACCCATCTCACAGCGGGAAGAGCAGTCACCAGCCCAGGAGGGAGGACAGCCCGTGGCTTTGGAGACTCAGGCAGGGAGAGGGAGGGGGGACGGCAGGCGTAGAGGACTGAGCACATTCAATAAAGAAAATTAAATGAATTTGTTTCTTAATCTGAAAGGAAAAAAATATTGAAGATCACTTATCATAGCTGGGAGATAAATGCTCCACTGAGATATTAGAAGTCAGACGGTAATTTTTTCCTGATGTCTTACGAAGGGGAACATGGGCTGAAAATGAAAATAAGATGTATAACTTACACATGTTAGAATTTAAGGTTTTACTATTCGCCTACTGTTTTTCCAGGCAGAGACCCAAGAACCAGCCGTCAGAGTCCCAGATTGTTGAAGGTTTAATGTCCCCGTGGCAGCCAGAGGGGAGGCAGTAGCACATCAGGGCTTTTCACCAGCGCTGGGCCCTCTGGCTTCTGCTGCTGAAGGCCTTGGCCTGAGATGAAGCAGCCCCAGTCAGAGCCTGGTGCCTGTGTCTGAGCTGAGCTGGCCCGAGAGCACGTCAGTCCCCCCTCATCCACCACACAGCAAGCTGAGTGCAAGCACACGTACAGACACACACACACACACACACACACACACACACACACACACACACACACACTCGACAACAGTTTAGTTGTCTTCCCGGATCCAGATCTTTGTCAGATGAAAAACTGTCCAAGTCCCAAGGAAGCTTGGAAGACTAAGATGACCTGTGACCAAGACAGCAGGATTTTCATTGGTGACCAGGGGGAGAAGGCACTGCTGGAGAGGGGTTGACAGGACACACATTCCCCCCTTCAAGAAGCCCAGGCCCAATCAGCCAAGAACAGAGATGGCTACAGGGGGGAGGGCCACCTACTCCAAAGGCATCTCCCATTTACGAATAATGGAGAAATGAGTTTTGAAAAGCTCTGCATGCCACAAACCAGATCTTGGGATTTCTGAGTTAAAAGTTGCCCTCTTGCCATACAGAGAGGTCAGAAGCAGTGGGCACAGGTGGTCCCTGCTGTCTGGAGTAGAAAAAAATAATAATTTGGAAAGAAACATCGGGCAAAGCCTGCTTGATGGTAACCGCATAACAGACATACCCTGAACATGACTGCAAGGCAGGTGTGTAGGAAAGGGGGCTTCCTGGGCGTGCTGGCAGTGCCCACTGGCTGGCACCTCCTCATTCACTGGCTCACAGAAATGAGTCCTACCTCAGATCCCTCCACCTATATCCTAGGGAGCATGGGACCTGCCTGGCCTTCTCTGGACTAAGACCATGTTCTCGGTCCCAGACCACTGTGTTAGGAACTGGGAATGCACGACCTTAAAGAAAAGCCCTATAGTCTGCCCAGGGCTTCTGCCTTTGGCCAGCTGGTCCCCCTAAAGTAGCTCAGGGCTACAGAGAAGGAAGCTGTACCAAACTGGCTCGGGCGATTGCCCACCAGACTGTCACCATCCTGTGTGCTCCAGCCAGACAGCACAGCCCTAGGCTTAGCGGCCACTCTCAGGGTGGGTCCAGGTGAAACCCAGCATAAAGGCTGCTCTTTAATGAGGCAGCTGGCGCCTTTGAAGAGGGCTGGAGGAAAACAAGAGGGAGGGGAGAGCGCGGAGCCGGGGGAGAGGTTTGGCCATTCAGTTTGCCCACAGGGCTGCTAATTTGTATTAAGCCTACACTTGCAGCTAGCTAGGGATTGGGGCCCCACAGGCAGCTGACCACACTGAGACAGGTGACAAGAGGGTCTGAGGCTGCCACGACAGAGCAGGAAGTGGGCGGTGGCTTGGGAGCACAACTAAACACATCTTCACTGCAAGACCGGGGAAGACCACAGGGCAGCAGACTGGGCAACATGGCGTGTCTAGACACACTCTCCTTATTCCTCTGTTTCGGTTGCCCTGTGCTGAGTGAACACTACTTTTAAAAGATGATCATCTATTCCCACAGTGCCTTCAAAGTGTTCAGTAACCTAAAAGGAGGTGTGACATTCTAGGAGTTTGGATGACTGGAGATGTCGAAGATTTTGTCCAGATACCCTCCCACATAACTCACAGCAGCTGAACACAAGATGGACCAGCATATCCACAAATCTGCAACCCTGGTAGACTGTCAAGGGTTAGCCAGTATCCATCCAGCTATCATGAAGCCACAAGGGCTTCCCAAGCCATGTGGTTGACCTGGGTCCATCAGCATATCTTCCAGGTAACGTGTGTGCAATAGCTAAGATAGCTAAGCAATCTGTGTTACCTTTGGAGCGGTGCAAGATCCATGTACAGATGTGACTTGCTTTTGAAAAGGAAAGAATAAAGGCAAATTTTGCCTGGATACATAAAAAGTGCTGAAAACTCTTCCAGAATCCTGTGAATGGCTCTCTACACTGTCGGTATGTGGTCTAGATCCTCCTGCAAAGTTCAGAACATGGATGCTAGAGAGGCACAAGCTACAGGACAGAGGCTGCTCATTTTTCCAAGTGTGATACGTGAGTATCGATGCCTCCTGGTATTGCTGGTCAGTCCGGGAAATCTTGGAGCAGGTGACACTGAGCACCGATTCTGAAGACTAGGAACCTACAGCAAAGCCTTGTATCTCCACCGCTGCAAACTGATATCCTTTCCTTCACAGAATGTTTTCTCCAATCCCAGCGGTTGAGACAGGATGCAGCTGAGAGTTATTTGCAGACCACAGTTTGGATCAGGTTGCTGGAGTTTATACCCAACACAAAACCTATGGGCCATGCTGCTTTGAGGGCAACCCAGACTACCAGATTCAGCCGCAACAGGAAGATGGGAAGAGAGACAGTGGGAACCTCCCACAGCACGGGCAACCCAGACCAGCCCCGCCTCTTCAGACCAAAGTCTTCCGTATGACCCTTTGCCACTGGTCTAGATGGCATGGTGCTTGGATAAAAGGCACGAGGGCACTGGAGCCTGAGGCACATGGAGTCTCTCCTTCCTGCCAGAGACACAGATATCTATGGGGTCTCCGTAAGTATGGAGAAGTAACTCAGCAACCCGTGCTTGCTAAAGAATAGGGCGGGAATGCACTGTGATACATGGGGCAGCCTGAAGCTTTCTGGCGCAACCCTGTCCAACCCAAGCGACTGTGAGTCCTGTATCTGAACCACACGGACCATTTGAATCTCTTATAGTTGTACTTTTCAATACTAAAAACCAAGCAAAATGAATTTGAATAAGTAACATGTATATCGATCCATTAATATAGTCAAAAAATCATGTCAACCACCAGTCAACAGTGGATGAGACGTCTTACATGTTCTTGTACTATGTCTTCTGAGTGCGGTGAGAACATAACACGTAGAGCACTTCTTAATCCTTAACATGCCTGTTTCCAAAGCTCAATAGCAACACAAGGCTACGGCACTAATGCCTTGGGTGAGCTGAGGGTACCTGAGTTGTATATCGTACTGTATTTTCCACCCGAAGTTAGGAACCACTTAAAAAGCCTTTCCTACCTTTTGTGTTATGGTGAGTTAGTCTTAAAAACTGATCAAATCATATGCAACATAGGCAACAAAGTGCAATTATTCATGATATCAGAGAAGCCATGAGTTCAGGAGAGGAATTTAAATGAACTGACATTTACAGCTTCATCTCATTTCTTTCTTTGTATGTGTGTATGTGTGTGTGTGTGTGTGTGCCCAAGGGCCATTTGGGTGTCCTTCCACAAGTGCCCCCAGGTTTTGAGACACACAGGTGTACTGATTTTGAGCTTTGGTCTCTCGCTAGCCTGGCGCTGCCTGGGTAAATAAGGCCAATGAGTCTCTCATTCTTTGCCTCCTGGGTCCTGGGATTATAAGAGCATGCCACCACACTTGACTTTTTTTTTTTTGTCATTTATTTATCAGACTCTGACACAGCTTCATCTTAAGTAAGGGCATCTCTGTAAAGACCCTTGCTCTGGGTTCCTTGCAAAAGCTCCTCTTTCTATGTGAGCGCTGAGGGGATACTTAATGTATTGAGGGCCATGATTATGCCACCTGCTCAGCTCTGACAGTCACTAGATCATCTTTGTTTCCTCAGAACAGGTGGGAATACTTCAATCTTTCTCACCTGACTTTTGTCACTGCTGACGGCCCGTTGTCAAGATAGGTGAAAAGAAACTGAGGCGGCGTGGCAGCAGCACACCGGCCTTCCTCGGCTGGAGTCTGTGTTACTAGTGAGCGGGTCTGAAAGCTAGTTTCCTAGGAGAGCCCTCCTAGCCAAGCATCAGCATCTCAGAGAGCCTAAGACCCACTGAAGGCCAGGAGGGAGCAGTGAGCTCGGCAATCTGACTTTGCTGAGCGCCAACTCAGACTGTGAGGTTGGGATTTCACTCAGCACAGCCGAGGCCTGTCCTGGACTGGTCACTAGCTATAGGAAAAACATCCCTCATCTGAAAACCTGCATCTGAAATGCTCCAAAGACACCACGGGAGGAAAAGTTCCACCCTTGACCTCACGTAAGATGTCACAGTCCAAATGCAAGTGCACTAAAAACTTTGCATAACATCGCCAACAAGCTGTATACCCGATACATACGTGAGACATCAGTGAATTTCATGTTTAGACTTCAGTCTCATCCTCAAGAATTTCATTGTGTGTATATAAACATTCCAAAATAATCTGAAAGAGGTCTGAAGTCAGAAAGGCACCCCAATAAGTTTAGGAACGACTTATTCTATGAGGGCTCTGGCCCACTTAAACAGCCTCACCTACCTTTTGTGTTATGGTGAATTAGTCTCGTAAAAATGATCAAACCATATGCAGGTAACAAAGTATGATTATCAGTGATACTCAGAGAGCAGGAGTGTTCAGAATGAGAAATTTAAAAGGACTAGCTAGCATCTACAGCTTCATCTCATTTCTTTCTTTGTGTATATGTAGAGTGTGTGTGTGTGTGTGTTGTGTGCATGTGTGCAGTCTTATATAAGAAAGATTTAACCTGTATCCACATGACTTTAACAATCATTTCACCTTTTAATCTGCTTAGCTGTGCTTCCACTCAATTGTTATTTAGCAGTTACTTATTGAGCACCAGTCACATTCTAGGTTTTACTCAATGTGCGATGGTGACAAGAGCTAGGAGCAATCCGTCCAGGTAAAGAGTGTTGGGTACTAATCAGAGAAGGACTCTGAAGCATCAATGTTCAGCAAAGACCTAAGGCTCAGGAAGGAGACAGCCACGTGAATAGATGGTGTGAGAATGTTCTAGAATGAAGGAACTTGGGAAAGATTATTGGGGGCAGTGGTGTGCTATAAATTTAGGAGCAACTGGAGTCTCGTGTGGCAGAGGCAGAGGGAGGAATGAGCCAGGGAGGAGCAGAGAGGATGGGGGTGCCATGTTGAAAATTTTAGGATTTGCTAGAAGCCCCTGAAGGCTTTGAGCAAGAGAGGTGAATCTTTTGGAAAGATGATTCTGGCTGTTGTCTTTCTAGAGACTAGATTTCAGGAAAAGCAGAGGAAGAGGGGAGATGAGGATGCTTCTACAGCATCTGGGAGAGCCATTTGTCATAGTTAGGTACAGGTGTCAACTTGACAGTTCGGGGTTCCAGCTCTGGGCACATTTGTAGAGAATGTTCAGTTAAGCCCCCAAGCAAGCCTGCAGGAGATGGTCTATGTGACAGTTAATCCTGGGTGACACAACTGGCATTAACTAAGATCAGCTGAGACCACCTGAAGAGATTATCCAGATCAACACATTTGCAATATGAAGACCAGCCCTAGATCTGATTGGAACCTCCCTAGATCTCATTGGAACCTCCCAGTAGTGGACCAAATAAAAGGAACCACAGAACAGAAGATTGAGAAGAGAGACTCTCCAGGAATCCTCCAGTGGCTTAGCCCACCAGCTTCAGCCACCAGCCATGTCACCTCCTCCACGAAAGACTGAATTTCCCCTCTGGAACCCTAAGGTGAATAAATTTCCTTTGCTTCCTTAAGTTGTTTGACTTTGGGTGTTCTCTCACAGCAATAGTTAAAGAGTAACCATTACAGTCTAATTGATGGAGAAGACCCATCCTAGAGTGTGTGGGACTAGTCCATAGATAGGTGAATAAAATGGACGGACTGTAACTGGACTATTGTTAAGCCAAAATAAAAACCCTTGTTCCCGTATAAGACATTTAGTCGTGAATTTATCAGCAACGATGCAGAGTAACTGCTACACCACTGCTGGTTTAGGGTGTGGACAGTAGTGATGGGGAGGGTAGGGCTGGGGGAGATTTGGGAGCCCTCCTTGCAACAAGACCACAGACTTTGTAGTGCTGGGGGTGTGTGTCTGTATTTTCAACAAGCATTGGAATTGCTTGTGACGAGCGTGATTGGGGAAGCGTTTCTGAACAAGTCTCCTCCCAAGAGAGCACTGGCAGAAATGAGATCAGGGTACAGAAATATGACCAGGACAGGCGGCGAGGAAGGGCAGGAAGAGCGGGAAGACACTTAAGGAATCCGGAAACCTGGGCAGGTGCCAGCTTGGCCTGCATTTTATCTAGTAAGCACGGACCTCCTAGGAGAGTTAGTGGGGAGCAGGAGATAAGAGTAAATGGAATGAGTGTTTGACACACCGTGCCCTGTGGCTGGACCCTGAGGAGCAACCGCATCGTCATCATTCTTTCTGCAGACAGAACCTCTGTTGAGGAACTCTTGGCTCAGAATGTCTGAGCTTTCCTAATCCTAGCCTCTGGGAAGGCGGCCAAGGTCCCACTCCCTGGCTTCAGTTAGTGGGATAGAAGTGTGGTAGGCAGGTCTGAGACGGCTGCATGAGGGACCTCCAGCTGCTCTGCCCACCATTTCTCTCCCTCCCTTGGCTCTCCCTAAACGCATTTCCTCCATGACTCATTTGCACAGTCAAAACTCCTTGGAGATGATGCTCAAGCGTCAATTCCTGCTCCAAATTCTATCACACTTTGGTTTTCAAAGCCTAGTAGACATGTTTATCTGATAGTCGACAACCCACTCCAAAGCAATTGTCCCAGCCTGCCTGTGATTGCCGACTTGCATGGCCCCTTCAAGTGCCCAGACCCCAGCCATCTCTGATTCTTCCTCTCACCTGCCCTGCTTTAGTGTTTATTCAACCTAAGCCCTGTTAATTGCCTCTTTGATATGACCCTTGCTTATCTAGCCTTTTTTATTTCCTTAAGTCATTACTGTCGCTCTAGTCCAGAACTTTTATGATTTCTTATCTGGGGTATTTCAGTAACTTCTTTTCTTCTGGATTCTTCCACCCCCCAAGTCCTGTGGACAGGGACTGTCAGCTCATTAGCTCATAGCTCTGGTGACGTTCAATGCAAGTCTGTCCTTAAAGTCGGTCTCTGTTTGTGAAATAAACGCTCTAGTTTTTTGCTCTTTTTAATTTTTTTTCTACTTTTACAAGCATATTGAGTATGCTTATATCCCACCTTCTTTCCCTCCCTCCTCCCTCCTCCCCCCACCTCTTCTCTTCCCTTCACTATTCCCTTCCACTTCCTCTCATCCTTCTGCCCGCATGCCTCAATGAACCTCAGGGTTCACTCTGGCTTATCTACGTCTGTGGGGTTCAGGCCTTCATAGTATAACAATTTACCTCTCTTCAGGCCACCCCACTGATGTGTGCATTTCCCTTCACTCATCCAGCTTTAGACCCAAAGGTTTCCACGGTGAGTGCCCTTTCTATGGGTATAATAACAGCTACCTACAGAGCAGTTTGGCATACTGTCTTCCTACCTATAGGTTTATTGGCTCTCTTCCCTATTGATCTATTTCCTTCCTGTTTTTAGGTTTTTGTTCTAGTTTACAGTAATGGGGATGGATATCATTCTGCCAAGCAGTCTTGAGTCCAGTCAGAAAGCTGTGGGTTGTCTCCTTGGTACTATTACACTGGTAGTCACGGCCTAGTTTCTTAATCTACCAAATTAAGGTTTTATCTTTTTATTTATTTTCCTCCATCTTCCTGGGCTTTGCACTCAAAAACATCCACCATGAATTATCAGATAATGAATAAGACTAATGTTTTCTTCTTCCAGTCTTTTTTTAAATTTTTTTATTATTTATTCAATTGTGCGTGTATGCGTGTCTGCATGTGTGTATGCATTTGTGTGTGTGTACGTGTGTGTAGAACCATGGACGAATTCGGGAACCACCATAGACGCCTCCACCTCCTCCTTGTTTACTCTGCACCGGGATTCACAGGCTCCGCCCTACCAAGACCAGAAACGTAGGCCGACCCCGCTTCCACCCGGCATCTATACATGGGGTCTAGGATCCGAACTCAGGACCTTCTGCCTGCAAGGCATAGGCTTAACCCTTGAGCCACCTCTCCAGCCCTTCTTCCAGTCTTTGTTACTACAACTTTGGATACCTCTGAGACTTTTCATGTGCCATCCTGGGTCCCTTCTCTGCAGCGGTACACTTGCTAAACTCATGAAGAAGTGAGAAATCCAGTTCAGATTTAGACAGAGGAAGTTAGTACTCGGAAAGATTTAGATAACTTGGTCAAAGTGTAGAGGCAGGACTTGAAACCCAGACCACCTGCCCACAGAGTTGGGCACCGTGGCAGTTAGTTTTAGATGCCAACTTTTTTCTCTTTTTAAAATTCTTTTTTTTTAATCAAACCTGAAATACTGAGTTTATAATATTTTCAAACTCTTAATCCCCAATCCCATCTACCTTCTTCTTTCCATTACAACTCTTCTCCTCCCCTGACAGACTCCTATTTTCATGTCTTTTTACATGTGTGGACCACTGGGTTTCATCTGTTTTGTCTTTGATGACGTGTGTCTGAGTAATTGGCGGGGCATGAATCTTATATGAGTGGGTGCACCATTGAGGAGACACCTTGCATGTCTTCCTGTCCATGAGATGTCAACTTGACAACTGAAAACTGTCTTTAGGCACACCTATGGAGGATTATGTAGTTAAGGAGGAATTTTGAGCAAGCCTGTAAAAAATTATCTAATCAGTGTGAGAAGACCCAGCCTGTTATAAATTGGGGCCATTTCCATACGATGAAGGAAGAATTGGTTGGCTTGGACAGGCTGGCAGAATAGAGACTTTTCATCTCTCAGCTCTGCCTGTGGATCTGTATCCAGTTTCCTCGGCTCCTAATATTGATTCGACCCTTCTGTCACAATGAAAGATAACTTGAATAAGCCTCTTGCTCCTCCAAATTAAGTCATGCATTCATCATAGCAGGAATATTACAAGGCTAATGAAAGTTCTTTGCTTGGGTGGTTCTCCTCTCCCTGGGTTCTCCTTGCTGCTGTTCTCACCTGTCTCAAACACCTTCACACACACTTCCCCAGGTGGGCTGCTGGTTCCCTGGCACAGCTAACCCTTCCCTGAGCCTGCCTTTTGCTCCACTTCTCCACTTTTACTGGAAGCATGATTGGGTCATCTTTGCCCTGGTGAGTCCTACCAGACAGGTGAAGCCTCTTTGATAGGACAGGGAAGGGTTAAGTTATCTTACTGCTAAGTTATCCCCTGGTGGGGCTAGACCTGGATCTGAGCCTGACACTGAAGAAGTAAGTGTTCCTTGGTGTCTACTGGGGTCTTGGGACCTGACTCTAGCTTGGCCTCTTCAGGCTACAACTGGACCCTAAGAGCCAGGCGAACTTCCTGGTGTTTCTCTACTCCCAGCGTTCTTTAGACCTCCCCTGTCTCAACTTCTTAAGGATTAATATGCTACTTGATTCAGCACAGCTGCCCACGCTATAAGTGTTCTATAGGACAGATCCACTGCAACCTGGAGCTCCACAGGTCAGGTCTGGCAAACTTACCTGGATCCGTTCATGTGGTCATATTCTCGCTTGACATTGACTCTCACGGGCTGGTTGATCCACTCCTGCTGTGGTGGGAGGGGATTAATTTTATGGGGTTGCCCGTAGTCAGGACTCCCCGAAGCAGTCATGTCTGCCTTGGGGAGATGGGCTGCCGATCCGTAGGCTGAATCAAAGAGGGACTGGTCGTCGCTCACCACCGACAGAGCCTCCTGAAAGGTGGAAGACAGAGACAGAAAGCTTAGCTTCACTCTTCAGCAACGCCCTCATCCTGAGCTGACATGGTGGGCTAGGGCTGCCTGCAGCAGCATGCCCAGAAGTCTCATCTGTGCCAAGATGACTGACCCATTGTCCTGAGAACAGGCTTTTTCCCATGGGCAAACTTAAGAAGTTCCTTGTAGGTGACCCTGGAGAAGAAGGGAGATTGGGGCCGTGAGGTAGGAATAGAAGATCCATTGAAGTGCGTAGGTCAGGAAACCCGCAAAGGAGGTGGGTCAGAAACAATGGTGTACAACAAGCACCAATGTGGAGGTGGGTTTCTAGACATAAACAGCTGTACCCTTACTTCCCATGTAGAGAAGTCATGCTGCTGGGGGAAGCATGAATTTCACAGGTGAGGCCAGGGAGATCTACTAGAGATGTTGTCCACATCAAGCTCACACATTGGGGAGGCTGCCTGGGATTGTTGGCTAAGTCAATTTTAATCTCCTTAGCATGAATAAGAGTAGCTCTTTCACTGAGTTGCTAGGTAGATTAAATGAGCAATTGTGGTCTGGGGTCTGGCAAGAATACAGGGCAGTGTGCTAGGGGCTGTCCAGCCTGTGTGAATGTGACCTGTTGATCTTCGTCCTGGTGGATCAATCAAAGAAAGTAGAATGGAGCTCAGCTACATAGAGGGGGACAGCCAGCTAAGACCTCTCTATAGGAGGCTGGGGACATCCTAGTTGCACTGTCCCATAACTCAGGCGTGATCATGGATTGAGAAAGGTCATGTGTCTATCAGAACATGAGGCTAAGAGACTTGTGTTATTCCGGATCACATAGAACCGCAGGGATCAAAAGTCATGAGCTAGGATAAAACATTCATCATAGCTGTGCAATGAACAACTGCAGCTGATCACTTTTCTGAAGGGAGGCAGCCTATAACTGATGCGTACTCCATGTACAGGATCACATGTAGTGTGATAATGATAGAAAGATAGAGCAGCGCACGATAAACGATCACAGGGTAAGGCTTGACTAATATCAGCCTGTGGTCACTCTCAGTTCAGACAAAGTTCTCTTTGGCTACATGTTATGTCCCATACTATGCCCCCTCCCAAACACAAGTGCCAAAGCCCTAAGATCTTAGTACCTTAGACTGGACTGTAGTGGGGATAAGACCTTAAAGGACATGAATGATTCAATAGAAATGAGAAAATGAGGTTGGAACCTCAACTCATTATTGTCAGTACAAGAGGAGATTTGTATACGCAGACACCTCAAGGCTGCAACCTCACGGAGGAGCAACCACGTGAGGAAATACGGAAAGACGGCTGCCTGCAAATTAGCACCAAAAGTCTCAGAGGAAGACTGTCCTACTGGCACGCTGACCTTGGATTTCCAGTCCTCAGAATTGTCAGCAAATAAATTTCTGTGATTTAAGCCACTCGGCTGGTGGTAAGTTGCTATGGCAACACGACTTTACTTAAGAAGAAAATAATAAGTGATCAGCCCCACTTAAGTCCCTATGTAATGTACATTCCTGCCTTGAATGTCTCCTCCAAAGCAAACACCCTCCCTGTACCTGAGTGTCCTTCCTTTGACCAAAGCCGGCTGGACCTCTTCTGTGGCTACCGTCTTTCTACCTTTATATCATGCTTTGGGAGAAACTGGCTCTGGGAGCCATTTGTCTTTTGTTTACTATATTTATGCTCCACTTCAGTGAGGGATCCACCCAGCTAGATGTCTCAAACAAATTTAAATTGTCAGCTGGGCACCAAGCTCATGGCTCCAAATTGAAAAGAAAGTCATTGCAGCCATTCACGGGACTGAACCCAAATCGGTGACATCCCTTGGGTACTGCCAAGCTCCCTCGCACTCCTTTGGATGGTGAGAGTAAAACTCCCAGTATTCTGTTGTAAACAAAACAAAATGAAACATTAAAAAAAAAACACATTTAATCAAGTGTTCCACAGTAGAAAACAGAGTTGATCTGTTGAGAATTATAGAGATTTTACTAAAAAATCAGGGACCAACACTGGTCAAGAGGTCTGGGAGGCAGCAATAGGTATAGAAAGGCTTTGGTGAAAGGCAAAAGGCCCCATCGCACAAACACATAGGCCAAAGAGCAAGAGAGGAAGGACTGCCCAGCTGGGGGAGACACAGATGGCAAAACCAAGATGCTCGGCAAAGAGGGTGCAACAGACAGAAATGAGTAGACTGGTGTTCTAGAAGTGGACCACGGAGAGATTTCTTGAGGAAGTGAGGTACCTAACGGAGAGAGGGAACACAAAGCATTTTGGAACCAAGTGTAGGAGTCAGAAGGTTATATCACCAGTTGGAACCCATTTTGAAAGTAAAATTCCCTTTAGAATATTTCCCATGATCAAAGGAAACATCATAGGAAGAGAGCACCTGGTTTCACTTCCAAATACCCTGATACCCTCTGGTCCTTGCACCCGGCTTTATACCTGTGCACGGATCTGCCCTCCCTGGGGTTACACATACCCTTGCTTTCCTTGTTCAGCCTCCCGTGTGCAACCCCGGGTCAGCTCCTGCTTCTCTAAAAGCCGTGAACATTGAGTCAGCCAGCCATACCCCTTGCTCCAAGAGCTTGCTGAACATCTACCATGCACATCTGTGCCCAGCCACTTGTTTTCCAAGAACTCAGTCTGTCTATCGTCCACAACTTGTGACTTCTTCATAGAACTTCTGTCCCACTGTAAAGAGTCTTGCTGCCTCACTGAACATTCCCTATTCAGGTACATTTCAGTGTTTAGGAGTTTGCTCATCTTTTGCTGACAGCATATGCCCTTTGCTCTTTCACCTCTGACATAGTCACACCCTTCATTCTTTTCTTGTTTTGGCACATGTACATATATATGTGTGTATATAAAGACCTGAAGTTGACATTGAGTATTTCCCTCCTTGTGCTCCATTTACTGAGGCACAGTCTCTCAGTTGAATCCAGGGTATTCCATCTCTGTCTCCACAGTGCGAGGATTGCAGGTGACTGCAATGCTTGCTTGAATTTTATGTGGGTTCTAGGGATCTGAATTCAGGTCCTCACATTTGAATGGCAAGTACCTTATCTACTAAGCCCAATATCTGTCATTTTGTAAATGAGGTCTTCTTTACTCAATGCAACTATGACTGAGTCCTGGAGCTTTTAAAAATATGGTTGGAATACTGCTTTTACACACACACACACACACACACACACACACACAGTTTGCAATTACTGATAGACAAAGGACGTTCCCTCATATCAGTGTGAAGAAAAGAGTTCCTGGGTGGGCAAGGATGGAAAGAGGAAATGAAGGAGAAAGATTTCCTGTCTGGCTTTTGGGCTGAATTTGAAAACCATCTACTTAACCTAAGTTGACAATAATAACAAAGTAAGAATAAAGCATTTGGAGAGATGATGTCCCTGAAAAGCCAACTTGGGACCCAGGTGAAAAATTCCATTTGAGCTTGAAACTGTGCCCCAGCAGGCACATGCATGGCCATTTGAGACAGAAAATGTGCCCTAACAAGGGTAAGGCCACTTTGCCCACGGACAGTGGCATTGCTGTTGTCAATGGTCTTCTCCAAACTGCTTTAGGGATAGTGGGGGTCAACAAGAGAGGCAGGAGGAAGGCAAGGGGAAAGCTGATACAGGGCGATAGTGGCAGACATTTGTTTCACTGCTGGGGGGCCAAGATGCAGCCATTGCTGGGCAGGAGCCAGCAGAAGTCCTGCCCTGACTTGCGGTTTGTTTCTCCTGAGCAGTTGCTGTTACTTTGTGTATGCTTTGGAAGGCTCGTCCCTCAAACTTAAGATGCTTCCTGTTTAAAGTTCTTACTGGCACTTCAGACTATTCACAGGAATAAGCACTGTGCTGGGGTTTAGCACTGTCCGTGACAAGATGTTGGCGAGCAAGCGTTGATCCTTCTCACGACACAGTGGAGAGGTGACTGCAGAGCGCCAGGATCATACCTTCTTCTCCCCCGACTGGTTGCTTGAATGGTTCTGTTGCCAGAGAAGAGGCAAATCTCTCAGTTTCTTCTGGAGATGAGACAACCTTCCTGCTCTGCCCTTGGTCATCCGAACCGTGAATTCTCTGGCCTTGAGACACAAGGGCTTGCAATAGCAGCACTGTGGGTTCTCAGGCTTTCGGGTTTGGACTGAGTCACATGCTGTCTTTGCTGGCTCTTCAGCTTGCAGATATCTCGAAAGCTCAGCCTCCATAATCATGAGAGTCAATCCCCTAATAAACTTGTCTCCTCTCTCTCTCTCTCTCTCTCTCTCTCTCTCTCTCTCTCTCTTTCTCTCTTTCTCTCTCTCTCTTTCTTTCTCTCTTTCAGTTGGTTGCTCTAGAGAACCTTGACCATTTCAGGAGGCCATCTGGCAGAACTAACACCATCTCAGATTGTGGAATAAGCCAGTCCTTAGAGACCGTGTCCAGTTTGATCAAGATTCATATTACATGTTTGTGCTGGCTCACTTAGCAAAGTCATCCCTAACACTTCAAGTGTAATGAGCCTGGACTACTATAGAAACACTGTCAACCTGTGCCACCACCGTAAGCATGGCATTCCAGGCTGCCACAGCCATGAACCTCCACTACTCTCTCCATCACTCTGGTTTCAGAGCTCACATATGTATTTTCTCTTCATTACACTCAACCAATCAGGTTTCATGATCACATCCTATTCAAGCCTCTTTTCCTAATTCCAAGACTAGTACCTACTACCTAGTAGGTATTAAGTATTTCTGAATGAATGATTCAGTGAGACAGTGAATTCATGGATAGATAATCTTTTGCCTATCATTCAACAATATTTGTCCAACTTTGCATGTATGAAATTGCTTCAGATCCATGTAGGATTAGATGGGACTGCAATGAAAGCAGGCGCATCTTGGCATGCTACAGGGTGGACTCATAACCCAGCCCAAGACCCAGCATGTCAGATGCTCAGCATTCGTTGGACACATGGATTAGTTTGAATATTTGAAAAAGGCTCGATAGAACTGTTTGCGATACAATAAAGCTAACTCCGAACCTTATGCAAATATCTTACCTAAGGGTGGCAATTTTCCAATCACTATGCATAATCGCCATTGTTATGTGCATCTCTTTAAGGACAACCTGCAGAAGGAAGCCAGGTGTTCACTTGGGGGGAGTTGTGGAGTCTGGCTTGTTCTCCCTCACCATGTCATTGCTTGCTTCAAGGCACAGGGTCTGCTGCTGGCTCTTCGCCTTGCTTTGGTCACGGTGGATTCTGCTTCTCTTGACGGCACCTTGCCTCCTCTGCTAAGTAAGCCCTCTCTGACTCTCTCTCTGGCTCTTGTTTCTGTCTGTCTGTGTTTCTCTGTCTCTCTTCCTTTTGATCTGCCTGGGCCTTGTCATTCCTGTGCCACACCTCTCCCAGTGTTGACCAGGAGTCCCTGCAAAGTCTTGGCCTTAGCCAATGCTACTGAGTCCTCATACTTCATCAGAGAGGAGGACCCAGAGAGAAGTTTTGACAAGCACACTAAAGGATGCTCCAGGAATGGGGGGTGGGGCCACTGGGAGACTGAGAAAAAGGGAGGGAGGGGGGGAAAGGAAGGGGACAAGAGGGATGGGAGCAAGGGGATCCAGGGAGGGGTGGAGGGCAATGGGGTACTTATCAACTTTGTATGAGTGGAAGAAATAAAAAAAAAAAGACTTTATTGACACACATACAAAAAAAGTCCTGGCCTTAGCTTGAGCAGAAGCAGAAAGAAGAAAGGAAGCACTATGAATCCCTGCCACAGATACCTGATGGATGTTCACAAAGTCTTTCATGTTCAGAACTCCTTGGAAATAAAAACTCGTAGTCTGTAATTAAACAGTTAAACACACACACACACACACACACACACACACACACACACACACACAGAGAAGATCACTTTTCAAGGGTTCAGAGTTAGTGGCTTTGGTGGTGACAGTATGATTCTGAAACAAGAATGTGCTAGGCTTTCTAACAGAGTCCATTTCACTGTTCTACATAGACAGCATTCCTCCCTCTCTTACTCCCTCCCTCTCTCCCTTTCTCTCTTCTTCCCTCCCACCCTTCCTTCCAAGTCATGAATGAAGTTTCCTCACTGGTTCTGCTTCTTTCCATTCTCTGGTTTCAAAGTTCAGACCTCTGGGTGGCAGAGATAATGTGCTGTTAAACAGCCCTACAAACAAGTCAGGCAACATCCTTGACCAAAGGAATGGAAGTGATAGGTACCAGCATTGCCTGCAGACTCAATAAATATCCATGGAACGCCATGTACGTGTCTATGAATTCACTAACAAAGGCTTCACTTATTTTGAGTTTTCCCCATGAATGAGTATTTATAAATATTATACATAGAAACACATATACACTATAGACACTAGTCTTTCTGGATCCACAGATGTGTGTCTTCTCCTTTTGTTTTCCTTCGGTTAATTAGTCATCAGCTGCTCTGTATGTCCGTTGAGTGCTAGAGGATGTGGTCTAAGCATTGTCTCATGAAAGAAGAACATGTTTCCCCAAACAACTCAGGTAAAGCAGAGCTGGGTAAAGCCTCCAGAGTGGCAAGGAGAGGTATCAAGAGTGCCCAGGGGACTCGCTCTAGAAATACACCAAAGAAATCCCTATTGCTGCCATAAGCAGAAAGAATACAAATAGGATTCATGGTCTCATTGTGTTCAAAAGTCCTGGACCTGGCATGGAGGGAATACCCTTGCTCTTTCTGTCTTAGACTGTTTCCATTGCCAACCCAGAGAAGGCCCCAGACATAGGATGCGAGAGAGGCAGTCATTTCCCATGAACTCATTCCCCTGTTCTCTTTCACGGCTCAGATCTCACCAGGACAATTTCTGTGGTTGACTAGCTTTTGCTGGAGGTGGTAAGGGAAAGGAATATCAGAAGCAAGCGGACCAAGTTCCCTGATGGGTCCACACAGTGGTTCTCAGACCAGTGCTATGGAAAACTAACCTCTGGGATATCTCCTACCCAAGGCCACCATGGGAAGCATATGAGTTTTGGCTTTTTATTGCGTTCTTCTTAAAATGGCATGAAGTTCCTTCCCTTACCAGCTTTAGAGCATGCAAAATGCAGACAACCTCAGGAGCAGAGCTCTCTGCCTTCTTGACTTTGGGAAGCCAGCAGGCTAAGCAGCAGGAGGAACATCTGCCTGGGCTGGGGGTCACCATAAGGTATGCTGAGGTTCTAAAGAGGGGGTATCTGTTATGAGCTGTGAGCCTTTTGCTTCTCTCCCCTTCCTGGTTACTAGCTGAGTGTCCATCTCTTGATTATCAATTCCATCCCCTAGAAGCCAGAGGAAGAAAAGGGAAGAAGTGATAATTAATGGAAAGTGGAACAAGGAAGAAAGTGGGAAACATCTGTCAGTCACCAAGTGCTAGCCAGGCAAGGTTGTGTGTCCCTCGAATGACTGTTGCAATATTTCCAGTCTCTGTCTCTCCCTGTCAAGAGGCAGACTTTATTTGCTTTTCTCTTTGTACTAGTTAATTTGCTGTGACCCAAACCTGACGAGAAGAAACTTAAGGAAACAAGGGTTTAGTTTGGTTCACATTATTTTGAAGGACATATAATCCATCATGATGGGGAAGGCATGCTACGGGATTGTGAGGGGGCTGTCACCCTGAATCCACAATCAGGGAACAGAGAAAGAGGAAGATACTAATGTCCAGCTCGCTTTCTCCTTTTTATTCAGTCTGGGAGCCCAGCCCACAGGACGTGGTGCCACCACCTTAGGGCAGGTCTTTCCTCTTCAGTTACATCTCCTGGAAGCCTCCCCATATACAGACCCAAACCTGTGTTTTCACAGCGACATTAATGAGTCACATGGCCCGTGAAGATGAACCACCACACCCTTGCACCCAGAAGAGATTTTAAGATTGCTTCTACAATCTGTGCCATAGGAGTGGCACTGTATGACCTCAAAAACTTAATGATAAAAGGAACAATTGCTCCCACCCTCTCCTTATTCTCTCTTGAGCCTCTAGTCCCCGAAAATCAACACCTTGCTACGAAGAAGTCCAAACCGACCCAAGAGAAACGATACGGAGAACTCCACACATCCACACAGCAAGGACCTGAGGCTGCTACCAGCTGCCCGCCGGCACTGATGTCCAGACTGTGTGGCAAACCCCCCGCTGACTTGGACAGAACTCCTCAGCAGTTGACTCAAAGTTTGGTAGTCATTTCTTATGCAGCCATAGTAATTGGAAATGCCCTGTGATTCATTGTCCAAAAGAGAAACCATGTTCAAAGGATATATAGGGGTGACTGAGTGCCCTTTCCTTGTGTTTTCAACACTTTTTGGCAGGAATCACCACCTTCCTGACCACATGTAGAAACTGAGGCACGAAGAATAACCATTCTAGGTTCACACAGTTAAAGAGAATCAGTTTTTGGTGTAGACTCCTCTGATAGATGAGTGTAGACTTAATCTCTCCCTGACAAATAGCAACGACAAGCATCAGGCCAAAAGCAGTCGGGGCTGCAGCTCAGTGGTAGAGCGCTTGTCCCGAAGAAGCCGGACCTGGTCTGGATCGCTAGTCCTGCAAACCAGCAATGAAACAAAACAGAGCCCACGCACATGAGGACTCCTGTTTAGATCAGAAAGAAGAAATAGACAGCACAGCTGCGATCCCAGCAGTCGGGGCGAGGCAGGAGGGTGGGGATGGAGAAGGAGGACATATATGGTTTGATAGCATGAAGTTTCCCAAGAGATTTGTGCAAACATGGCATTAAGCTTGGAAGATGCAAGTTTGAATCTTGATGGTCTTGAAAAGGAACCCAAAGCCTTAAGAGCCACAGTATTTACCCTAGGGTCCCTGAGCTAGGGAGATCCCGCACCAGTTGAACAACTGCAGAGTTCAAAGTTTTCACCAGACCAATTTGTTTGCATCTCTAAGCCCATGCTGCTGCAGGCGCCACAGTCAGCCCCAACCCGGCCTCAGTCAACTTACTGTGCATGGTCCTCCCTTCCCAGTGCTCTCTCCTGCTCTGTCATGGTGGTTTGTACCTGTCCCCTGAAGTTCCTGTGCTAAGCGCAGGTGTTGGGAGGTGGACTCTGAAGAGATTATATCACAGAGGCTCTGCCTACACAATTGGACTAATGTTACTGTCGTGGGGATGGATTAGTCACAAATGCAGCCAGTTTAGCCCCCTCTTGCTCACAAGCTTCACCCTCATCCCCCCACCCCCACCCATCTTGCTCCTTTTTCTGTCTCCTCTGTCTTTCCTTTCTGCCTTCCAGCTGAAAGGACAGAAGAAGCCCTCACCTGATAGGGTCTCTGGTTTTAGACCTCCTAACCTCCATAATCCATGAGCCATATAAACTTTTGTTTGTTACAATAGCCAGTCTGTGGCATCGTGCTATAGAATACACTAAGACACCCTCCCTAGCTCAAATCTCCAGTTTCTGGTGAGCGTGTGCAATGGATGGCTCGGCGCTGATAGGATTCCTTACAGATGAAAGGACCTAATGCTGTTAAATAAATTAATGGGCCTAAATGGGGTTAGGAAGCAGGAGCTCTGAGTTTTATCAAGGTATGTGATGTCACAGAGCGCAGAGACAAGGCCTCCTACAACTTGTGCACCCCCCACTAGATACATCTCTGATCTCCCGTGGGTAAGTATGTTCCTTCGCCTGTTGACTTTAAGTTTTCACAGTCACTTTTTTTTTTATTATTGTAACCACATTTAAAGGGCATGTCTAAAGATCAAAGTTAAATTCTCCTCCCACGGAGAATGATTATACTGCTGAAAAGAAAAAAAAAAGTGCCAAATATGGAAACTCACCGGAAGGGGGATACAAGATCTATCTGAGCCCCAAGAAGAGAAAAAGGTTACGCGATAGTTTTACTTTCTGTTCCTTTACAATGGGTCGGGCCACTTGGGAATCTGCTTTTTTCTGGATAAACAGTAGGATCAGGGGACGAATCAATAATGCTCCGTCATGCATGATCCCTCCAGTCCGACCATCAAGGGGGGAATCTTTCAGCCAGCAAAGCAAGGACAGGCTAAGGTGCCACCGGAGTGCTCAGGGAGATGGATGCTGGGTTATGTGTGAGACACCCATGTTCTTCTGGCAGCAGGGGTTAAATGCCCCCCAGCAGTGGAGAGGATGATGAGCTAAAGGGAATCCCATCATCCCATCCCAGGTGCCACAGGTAAGTCTATCTCAGATGGACTTCCCACAATACAAGCCAGCCAAAGTGGGGAGTTTTCTGGATGCTTTGTTCTAGGAGTCTATTCTACCAGATTTCTGCAGATGGTTCTACAAGTCGTTTAATACAGGAATACTACCTGCTGTGGTTGTTCGTACCCTCCAAAACTCATGCTGAAACAACCTCCAAATTCATTCACAGGATTTGGAGATGAGGAGTAATCCTGAGTAGATGAGGTGGTCCTGGGTGGGTGGGGGCGTTATTGAGTCAATGGCTTTAGCAGACTAGGAAGAGGGATTCGAGTGAACAGGCTTGCTTTATCACACCAGATTCCCTCACTATCTCAACAGCAAGGAGGTCCGCACATCCGATCCCAGCTGGCGGATAGCATCCCAAGCCTCCAGCACTGTGAGTAAACAAACCGTTCTTGTGAATCACCCAGTCATGGCTTCTAGTTACAGCAGCAGAATGCATATTTGGATGCTGTCAAACCACTGAACCCTCTTTGCTGGGCTCCTTCTGGAGACAACTTAAAGATGAATAATTGGTACTGTGAGTCTTCCAGGATCCTGCTCTGGGGCAGGGGGCGGTGCTCTGGGGCAGGGGGCGGTGCTCTGGGGCAGGGGGCGGTGCTCTGGGGCAGGGGGCGGTGCTCTGGGGCAGGGGGCGGTGCTCTAGCATCTGCCACAGAGCATTGTAGATTTGAAGGTGTCGGTAGCTGGAAGGATGACCTTCTGGCATCAGCAATGAACTGAGGATGAGGAAGGTAGCACAGGAGTAGTAGGGGATAGTCAAGGTGAAAAGATGAAGGAGGATGAAAACAGGTCACATGTACTTCTAGCTACCTACATTGCTCTTTTTAAAAGCGTATGCTAAGGAAAGCACCAGCTACCAGCCGGGTAAGAATAAAGATGTATTAGTTGAGGAATGTTGGGGCAAGTTACCTACTTTCTTGGTTTCTGGACATTTTAAGCAATCTTCTACTGAAACTTTCATTCTCTAGTATGTCAAATGCCTAGATTTCCCTGACCACAGATTATTGAAACTTAGAGGAAACGTCCTCCTTGGAGAATGATGTCAGAGCATCTCATACCATAGAATCTGAAAGTCTCCCACTGAGGGAATGACAGGTTTGAGAGTGAAGACAGAGGTCCTGAGCCTTCCTACTGCTTCCCTTTAAAGAGACACCTCAAAAAGGACCCTTGAGACCGAGTCTGGGTCAGACTGGCTTGGCAGTTGGACTAGCACCTCAAGCTGGTCCTGGCAGACAAGAGAGAACACCGAGTGATGAGGGAAGGCAGGGAAGGTGTATCCACCAAGGAAAAAGATGCATTTTCTGCTAGTTTCTCTATGCACTGGGAGAGGAGAAAACATAGGTAGCTGGTGCCCTGGGGTGTTTCTTTAACTTCTGGGCTCATGGGAACTTTCCATTTTCTCAGTTTAAATTCTAATGCTGCTGGCTAACCGAAGACAGGAACATTATCAACTATTATCATTGTTTTCTTTCCCAGTTACTTGTATATTTCCTGGCACTTACTAGACAGGCAATCAATTATTCTGCAGAATCAAAACTTCAGAGCATGATGGGAAAGGCAGAGATCTATCCCCTTTAGCACCGTACTACCAGTGAACATCTTGTCCTCTCTCCGTTTCAAGCAATTTTGACAAAGTCTGGACCCTTGACTCCCCATTCCAGCCTGGTCATTAAAAAAAAAAAAAAAAAAACACACTCAGTAGCCATTTCTAAAGCAAAGTTACTGACAGCTCTGGTTAAACACCACTTGAAATCCTGTTCTTAGATGCTAGCCTGCAATTTCGTCATGTGACAGTTGTCATGGTAACCAGGGCCCTCGAAATCCCATAGAATCCTGGAGGAAACATGCACGTGAGCGGACCCTCTGCTCCCCACCCTGCTAGCCATTCTTTTTTTTTAATTATTCAATTGTGCGTGTGTGCATGTGTGCGCGTGTGTATGTATGTGTGTGTATGTATATATGTGTGTTTAGAATCACCGACGAATTCAGGAACCACCATGGACGCCTCCACCGCCTCATTGTTTACTCCGCCCCTGGATTCACAGGCTCCGCCCTACCAGGACCAGAAACGCAGGCCGCCCCCGCTCCCGCCCGGCGTCGATACGTGGGGTCTAGGATCCGAATTCAGGACCTTCTCCCTACAAGGCAGAGGCTTAACCCCTCAGCCACCTCTCCAGCCCCCCTGCCAGCCATTCTTGAAGGGTCATCTGGCAGGAGGATAAAGTGGAGTCGGCTCACAGAGTGTGAGGTTAAGCTCACATGGACAGATGGGGGGAAGGTTTGGGCCACATGGCGTGGCTAGCACCCCTCAGGCAGAATGCCATTTCTTTTTTTTTTTTTTTTTTTTAATTTTTTTTTTTTTAACGTGGGACCTGGGATCCGAACTCAGAACCTTCTGCTTGTGAGACAGAGTCACAACCCCTGAGCCATCTCTCCAGCCCTAGAATGCCATTTCAACTTGATGGGCAGATTGGGTTTAGCTGGAGAGACTCCATGCGATTCATGTCCTCTCAGGACATGGGTAAGGGGGACCCTTGTATTCACTTTAGTTCGTCATGGCTGCTTCCTTTCTGAGGTCCACAGCCGAGGAAAAATACTGGTGACCTCATGCCTATGAAGTCCTCAGAGTGCAGTATTTCTAGCTTGCACATCTGGATGAGCCATTCTATCCAAGGTGTTTAGTTGGTTTTTTTGTTTTGTTTGGTTTGGTTTTTTGTGGCCCTGGGACATATGGTTGTCATACTGTCGCTGTAACATGTGGCAAAAACCTTGCGGATGGGAGAAACAGCTGGAGGTGGGGCCTAAGCACTGGTTCAGCAGCTTTGGCTCTATCTTTGCCCAGTTCTTATACTCAGTTCATTCTGGTCCTCCCTCCCCTCCCTTCCTTTCCCTCACCTTCCTTTTCCTTCCTTTGTATCCTCTTCTTTTTCCACCTTCTTCCTTACTGTGCCTCACATTCCAGTTCTTTTGCACGCTCGCTCTCTTCCTCCTCTTCCTTTCTTCTCCCCATTCTCCTTCCCCCCTCCTCTTCTTCCATTATAAGTCCTGTTTCAAAGTTTCTCTTCTCATATGTCAGACCTCCCGCCCGTTTCTTGCTGTCACATCTCACCTTTGGACACATGTTTGATCCACTATTTGCTTGCTACTTGGGATTCTATAAGCATATGAGAATCAGGTTTTTTTCTCTCTTGTGATCTATCCAACATTCTTCTCAGAGAACCAATGGCCTTCCCTACCTTTTGCCTAACTAAATTCCAGTCATTCGCCAAACTTTCACCACCCTAAATTTTGCCAACTCCTCCAAGAAGCCTCCCTGCCTACTCCAGGCCAATCCTATAACCTTTCATTTGGCTGAGGTCTGTCATGGGCTCTGCTTCCACCAACAGAGTGCCTCACTGCTTCTATCTCTAATTCTTGTCTCCTATCTTCTTTCATAGGTATAAGCTGTCCCTCACCAAGTAGACTGAAAAAGCAGTGGATTTTCTTGGTACTTTTCTGAAGACGTTATTACCTAGTACCTTGCTGTGTTTATCCATACAATGAGGTATCACAGTAGAAGCCCCTCCCAAGGACTGCTATGGCATAACATGTATGAAGGTCCGACCCTTTGCCATGCGAACTAGAGAGCAGAATGTCCACTGTCATCTGAGAAGTCTCCTGGGGAACCAGACTGTCAGATTTTGAATGGTGCAACTAATGGCTACAAGTTCTTGACTTAGTTTCCTGTTGGGTAAAATGGGGATAATAATAGTAACTCCTGCATTTCTCATTGCAAGAACTCCCTACGCATAATCTTATGATGATCGACAAATTGTAGTATTGGAAAAACACATCATTTCTCTGGGCCCAGTTCTTTATCTGTCACAACAAGGGTCCAAGATGGATGATTTGTAACTACCTCCCAGGGCTTCAAACCTGAATTTCTGAGTGACATGATCTGCAGTCCCATTTCCGTGCAGCGTCCCGCATTATGCCTGTCTCTCTGAGTAAAGCTTACTAACAGCAGTTCCTTCGGCTCTCAGAATCATGCCGGTTTGGATGGTACCTTGTGTGGCTATCCTGTCCGCCAGCAAATGCGTCCGTCTCTCGTGAGCATCAGCTCTGCGAGCCCCTCAGCTGCCACCGTGCTTTCTCTTCCAGGGGGAAGGTAAGGGGAACTGAGGACAGCCTTGTCTACACCCAAATGTCCTCTCATCATGGGGCTCAGACGTCGTCTCCGGCGCACAGCTGGTCTCTCAGCTGGCAGCCACCCTCAAAACTGTCGCCCGCTGAGTTGGCCTCCGTCCTTGTTTGACTCTGGTGCCAAACCTAGGCAGTCTGGCAATGGGGCCTCCTGTCTCTCTCGGCATCCATCTATAGGAAAAGCAGTGATTTTTGTGAACAAGTCCTGCCACAGGCTGCCAATGAAAACATTACAGTGGGATTACATGGGGAGATTTTCTTTGTCAAGCTCCATAAAACTGTTGGAACAGACAGTGCAGCTGAAACCCTCTGACAGTTCTTAGGGACTTGGGACCGGTCTAGCTACTCCATAACAGACATTTAAAGTTTTGCTCTTGGAAGCTTCTGTAGGTGCTGGCTTTGGTCAGCGGGAGCCAAACCTGTCCGTCTATCTCAAGGGCGGTGTCTTGGTGGCAGTGAGCTCAAACTCTGCATTACCAAAATTTATGGAGGACAGGAAACTAACCTTACCAGATGATTACTAAGGCTACTCAGCCTCATCAAAAAGCTTCTCAACTTTCCCCCAACCCAGCTGAATTCCATTTACTTTGGGGTCCACTGACAAAGGCTGTCAAAGTCTCCGACTGCTACTTTGCTTGGGTGTCTGCATGCTTTGGGCCTTCCATGTTCACTTCAGACTTGCTGAATTTCATGAGAAAGACTGTCAGTGGTAGCACGTTGCCCCATGCCTGTCTCTCTGCAAACAAGAGTCAACATCCCACGGGGTCCTTGTGATCTCTGTGCTCCTTTTACTTCTGAGTCAGGCAAAGCCTCAGGCTTAGCATGGCAGAGATTCTGAAGAAGATCGGCAAACCCACAAACTCTGATCTTGATCTTACAATAAAATAAGAATTAAGAAGGGAAAAGCTTACATAACGCTCTGTTTTCTTTTTTATAGAAAAAAGTTGAGGGCTGGGAAACAGCTCACTGAGAAAAGATGTCTATTGCATAAGCAATAGTTTGATCCCCAGAACCAAAAATAAAAACGAGGTCCATGTCTTGTATTTCTAATCCCAACACTCCTGACGCAGGGTGAGAAGCAGAGACAGGAGAATCAGCTAGAAGCCCGAAGCTTGCCCAGCCTGAAGTGCCATCAGTCATGGGAACAAGACCCTGCCTCAAAAGGTGGAAGGACAGCACTGACTCCTGCAAGTTGCCCTTGCACCAACATGTGTGTGTAATAGTGCACACATGCATGCATATATGTATGCATGCATACATGTCCCCCTACACAATTAATATGTTTCTAAAAAGCAATTAGAATGGAATGTCTTAGCATGTTCCTTGACAAGTGCCATCCAGTGGGAATTTCTGTGATGATGGTCCCGCTCTAAAATCTTGACTATGGGGGCTGGAGAGGTGGCTCAGGGGTTAAGCCTCTGCCTTGCAGGCGGAAGGTTCTGAGTTCGGATCCTAGACCCTATGTATAGACGCCAGGCGGAAGCGGGGGGGGGGGGGCGGCCTGCACTTCTGGTCCTGGTAGGGCGGAGCCTGTGAATCCCGGGGCAGAGTAAACAAAGAGGAGACGGAGGCGTCCATGGTGGTTCCCGAATTCATCCGTGGTTCTACACACACACAGACACACACACACACAAACACACGCATACATGCACAATTGAATAAATAATAAAAAATTTAAAAAATTTTTAAATCTTGACTATGACATAGAGAAGCCGCTTGCCATATTTAAATACCAAATATCTGAACTGTGTTTAGTATGACCGAAGAGCTTATTTTAAATCTCACTTAATTCTAGTTACCTTTAAACAGTTGTGCATTGGACACTTATTCTGGCAACCAGACTACACACTACTAACAACATGCAAAGGTTACCCTGGCCCTTTCTTCAACATGTCCTCTCTCAAGATGGGATCATGAAACCTTCTTGTCACATACGAAAAGTATCCATTGTATGTTGGTAAGCACCATAATAAATATTACTATTTTGTCAATGGAGTTGTAATGCTATTTGTTGATCACAGGAGTCTTTCAATCACTTAGTGTTATATTTTTGGACTGAAACATATTTGAATTATTTCAAAACTAACCTGACTGTTTTGAACATGTACAGACTTTCCTTACTGGCCAATATTTCCCAATTTATATAGCATGTATCATGTTAGATACTCTACAGAATCTAGAGATGTTATGGGAGGTATATGGGAAGACTGCTTAAGTCATAGACAAATAATATGCCATTTTCTAGAAGAGACTGGAAGGTTTATGGATTTCGGTATTCATTCACCAGTTGTCCTAGAAGCACCTGACTGAGGCTACAGAGTGTGCTAGGCAAGTAGAAGAGTTGTGGGAACTTTTACTCCATTACCATGACCATGGTTCTGCATTGAACTAAATACATAATAGGCACACAGACTTCTCTAATATAGATGGTCACGAGCTGACATGATCAAACGGCATAGGAAGGGGATTTCAGAGGTGAGAAAGCAGTGAACTGAGTAGGAATGGAACACTTCACTGCCCAAGGGACTTTCCTGCTCACAGACAAGCAGCAAGGACCTCAGGTCATCGGATCCTCTACAGACCACATGCAGGAAGAAATGGATCACTGCGATTTGAATATGTCCCCCTTTCCAAATTCACAGTTGATGACTTAATACCCAAGTTCATTTGAACTGTTGTCTTAGGAGGTAAATTAGGATTAGATGAGGTTAGGATAGGGGAGCTTCCATGATGTCATCAGTGCAGCACACTTGATGTCTTTCTGTGTGGTACCCTTCACCAGGTTATGATACGGCAATGTGGCCCTTACTAGAGGCCAGTGATAAGCTCTTGGACTTCCAGACTGAAAGAAACAAATCTCTCTTCTTCATAAATTACCCAGCCGGTGGTATTTGGTGATAACAACAGAGAATGGACTAAGGTGCTGAAATTTATCACCATCAAAGGTATATTTCTAAAGCTCTGGAAGAGCTAGTGACCCAGGCCCCAGAACCAGTGCCTGAGAATACTGAGTCAATAGATTATAAACTAGAAGATGTTGACTGGGGGCTTCAGTGGCTTCATGTGTCACTGGTGTTTCTCAGAGGTGGAGCCCAAAGAAAAGCAGCAGCTTTGGCCTGTTCAGTCTGGGAACTGGGCAGGTCACCTGGGCCTGGCAGCATTTCCCTTTTCTCTTTGGGTTAGCAGCAATGTTGACGAAAAGTCAGGATCTCTCCTGCTGTTCACTGCCTCCCTTTTCTGTCTTCCCTTGCTTTCCCTTCTCATCACCCAGTTTCACCTGCCTCCCACGATGCGATCCAAACCTCATCTAAGCAACCACCTCCCACCCCAACCCCTAAGAGATAGCCCCCAACCTGCAAGATAATTCAGTCCACCCTTCCCTTCTGGAAGGACGACGATGGCATACTAATCTCCAAGTCTCGGTCGTTGACATCATCTAATCTAACTGAGAAAGATTTGACCTAAAACATTTTCAGTGGTAGTTTTGAAGGAGATCCCTCTCCTCTTCCAAGTAGAAGAAACCTCTATGGCTTTTGACTTAAACAAATGTTAAAGTATTTGCCCTTTCTATGTAGGCATAAAACTGCATGGGTGAAGTGAGAGAAGAGGAAGCCTGCTTTCTTCCAGGCCAGTCTAGGGGAAACCAAGTTCTCTGGTGACCCACTAGTATTCAAGGATTTCTTAGGCCTATTCTGTAGACTTGCATGGAGTGCTCTCTGACTTACATAAGCACCAAATAAATGCAGAAGCTTAAGGAAGAAGTGAGTAGATAGAAAAGGTGTTATCGTTGGATACCCCTGTTTTCTATAGCAGTGATTCACTCTCTCAGATCTCCTCGGGTCCCTCACAAGCTTTGCAGATACTACTCTGTGGTCTAGTGACCATCCAGTCACTTTCCATCCATACACAAACATGTCCAAATTTCTAGATAGAGGGAGTCCCTAACTTTTTCAATTTTTCTACTTTCCAAACTATGAAATCATTTGTATTGTGTAGAAGCTATACTTTCCATCTAGAATGTTACTCTCCTTCAGAGTTTGTGCTACATGCTACAATCCTCTTTGGAGATGCTCTCTGCATGCATGGGGCATAGACCTCTAGTCAAAGCATCTATTTGAGGAGACATCTATTTCTTTATAGTATCATGGCAAATGAGTCAAAGCACATGTGCCCCCCACACGTGGGAGTGAAAGGCCCAGCCAGAGGCTGGCTGCAGCTCAGACGTGCAGCTTCATGCCAGCAGCAAGAGGAAAATCCTGTCAAAATGGCTTAACGATCTTCTAATATTCCCATGCAATTAAGGCCACATCTGTCTCCCAGGCCCCTGCACTCCTTTGCTGGTGCACAGACAGGAACCAAACAGTCTGTCTTGTCGATCTGGAAGGTAACAAAGAGCTCCATTCATAACGGGAGGCACTTTCGCCATTTTTTTTCAAAGTAAAATAGAGTTTTCACTTTGAGAATAACCTGTGTGGCAAGAAAGTGAAAGATTTTTCCCCCCTAATAAATCAAATTCAACAGCCTAATAAAATGCTGGCTCTCCTTCCCCCCTTTGCTCCCTTCCCCTCCACTGTCCCACTCTGCCAGCAATCCTGGGAACTGGGAGGAATGGGTAAGTCCAAGGAGGAAGAGGAAGGTGAGGTGGGAGCAGAGGAAGGGGAGCCGTGAATCCAAGATGGGGGCACATAGGGGCAGAGATGCAGCATGAATGTAGGAAGTGGGGAGGGCAGACTCCCTTCTCCTCCCTTACTCTACCTATTTTTTTTCAATCTTTCAGAGCTTGTTTCAAAATACTCCTTCACTTCTCCTCCTCCTTCTACATGGCTGTCTATCTGCAACCATTCAAGCAAACTCCTGCTTTCTTCTTTTAATGGAGGGGAGCAAGAGAATGAAGCCAAGAAAGCGTGTGGGGGGTGGGGGGGCTCTTGTGCCGCACCTGCAGTTGAACCCTGGCAGGAGCATTTGTCCCTCTCAGAGCTGAGCTGCGAGCGCTCCCCTGTCTTTGAAGAGTGAGTTTGCAGGAGATAAGTGCTGATACACATCTGTTTGGGTGCTTATCCGCAGCAAACACAACCTTTTGAGGTTCTCTCTGTGCTCACACGCCAGGGAGACTCTAATCAGAAAGCAGAGGGGAAAATGCAAAACCAAGAAGTATTTGCTGCTGTGGCTTCTTCTTCTTCTTTTTCCTTTCAGCTTACACACTGGAAGGTCCAATGCAGATACTGTAATACAGGAGTCTAGAGCAGACTACAGTTTCGAGGACTCGCTTTGTTCGGCTTTCCTTGTTCTGACATCAATAGAGGAAATCTTTTCAATTCCAGACACTAATGGATGAATCTGAGCATTGATAACAACTGCATCTACACGGTGCATCTCTTTGTTCCAAAGTGCATGTACAATTTTGGCATCTCCTAGCCTTCCTGACAACCCACTAACACAGGGAGAACAAGATGAACAATTAAAGAAACATCTAAGGTTTCCAGGTTATCCAACATAATCGACACGACACAGATGCAAGTGGGGTGCCAGGAGTAAACCCCAGACGTTGTTTCCATCCCCGGGGAGGCTCGGCAGCTAGATTACAGGAAGTGAGGATGGCCTTGACCATGTCATCCCACCTGGAAGCACTTGGGACGCCTAAGCGGTTGTGGATGGAATCGGGTGTGGAAGAGGTTCTGAGCTGTGCATCTCTTTAATGAGGTGCTTCCATTACCCTGAATATGAATGTGCCCAGCGTATGTGATCTCTTAGGATGGGACATTAACAAGAAGCAGATGTTGAAGCAGAAGTAGAGTGCAGCCGAAAGAGCCCTGGGCAGGTGGCAAGGTGACAGTGTGAGGGGAAAGTGCAGGCAGTGCGCTCCCTTGTGAATGCGTTTCCCAATGCATTCCGCAACAATCAGGCTGCACTAACAGGCTTAAGGTAAACTATACCACAGTTTAAGATGAAAAGCACAATGGCGGAACTTGGCTATACTTGCGCATCCCTCCTGACTCTAATGTTCAATGGTGCTGATGTGGGAATCTCACCCAGGGAACCACTGATGATCATTCTTTTGAATCCAGAAGGAAAGCAGGTGATTTCCAGGCAAGTGGTTAGTTAGGCAGTCCTGCTGTTGAGGACCAAATCCTCAATTTTACATATAAAATGAGCTCCAGATACCCAACTGCACTTGAATAGAAAGAAAACTTCACAGGGCTGGCACCCAGAAAATGAGTGGAATTACGTGCAAAAGAAGTTTCGGCAGGTAAGAAAATAATTTTTCATTTGAATGAGTCATCTTAGGCTCCTCAGTATACACCTGTAGTGTGAGAGCTGAAACCACAGAGTATGGCGAACCAACAGGGCTTTTCCTTGATTTTGTTGGATCTTATTTAAGAGTACATTTGACTACATTCATGAATGACTTTTCTCATTGGAAACTGATCTTAGGGACTAGGGAAATAGCTACATCACTAAAGTGTCTGCCATGCAAGTGCAAAGACCTGAGTTCAAATCCTGAAGGCCTGCATTAACAAGTGGGGCATGAGTGTGCTGTAGACATTGTGTGCAAGAGGGGCAGAGACAAACAGCTCCTCGGAGCTCATTGGCTAGTCATCCTAGCCAGAGAAGTAGTGATGGATTCGATGAGAGATTTTGCCTCAAAGATAAGGTGGAGAAAAATTGAAGAAGATACTGGGCATTGATTTCTGGTCTCCCCATGAGTATGCATTTATGTATACGTGCACCCACGGGCACGAATAGATGCACATGCCTATGTGTGCACACATATGCACACTATACTTTTTTTAATTTTAAAAGATGAAAAACAGGAATGTTAACAGATGTGTTCATGGTTTAGATTAGATTCTCACTGATAGATCATTCAAATTCCTTTTTTATTTTCAATGGTGATAGAAACCAAACTTGGAAACTTAGAAAGTTAGGCAAGCACTCTACCACATAGCTACATTTCTGGCCCTTTTAGGTTACTTTACTTAGGGTATTTTATTTGTTTCTATTTTCTTGAGATGGTGGGGTCTCCCTATTATAGCCCAGACTGCTCTCCAACTCGTAAGCTCAGGCAATCTTCCCACATCAGCCCCCCCCCAAAGATCTGAGACTACAGGTATGAGTTGTCACACCTGGATCATTCAACTTCTAAAACTCTCTGGCAGAAGAAGGGGTCATCATATTGCAAAATCAGATTCTGTAGCCTGAGGGAGATCAAGCAGGTCATCACTTTGTCAAACCTTACTTTGTGTTTCACAGTGTGTGTTGTCTGTAGCTAGTGAGCACTACTGTGATAGGACTATTCCCAGAGGAGGCAGAGAACGTGCTGTGTTACATGAGAGACTGGAGCTTAATTAACACTCAGTCTCTCCTCTTTCCTCCTCTTCTTCCTCTTTTCTTCATCCTTCTCCTCTCCTTCTTTCCCCACCCGACTCTCTCTCTAGGGTGCCAAGCAGTCCTAGGCTGACCTCCAACTCATTACATAGCTGAGAATAACCTTCAAATTCTGAGCCTCCTGCTTTCACCTCCAGAGCGCTGAGATTACACACTTGTACAACTACACCCAGTTTTATGTAGTATTGGGGGTCAAACCCAGGACTTCATACATGCTTCCCAAACCTTCTACCAACTCATCTCTAGCTTCAGCTCCTCTGTCTCTCTCTGTTCTGTATCAGGTACCTACTCTCAAGAACCTTCGTAGACTGCACACTACCACCTCCCTATGGGTAGACTCAACAACTCAGTCTGAAAAAGGTCATCAGAAGTTCCTGCTCGCTTTAGAGTTAATTAATGTACACCTATGTCTTCTGAACCTCAACAAACGACCAGTCTCTTTTACTTGCACAAATCTACACTTTTGGAAAATGTCTATCTCGGAAAGACAACCTCACTGGTACGTTGGCAGATTAAGATTCCTTTGGAGCACCAACTTGTAGCTATAGTTTGTGGGATCCTCTTGTTCATGGTCCCCTTACACCTGTACCTATGTAGGTTCCCACCAATTTAAAACATGTTGCAAGCTACTGAAAATTGCACTGTAAATATTTAGGTCATGCAAATACTCTGTCAGTAAGAAAGAATGCACCAGGCAGCACGGTAGCTGTTTATCTTCTTCTAACATCTGAAACAGTAGTTTCCCACTGATCACATCGACATTATTTACTGCGCATCTGACAGGGAAACCAATAAACAAAGAGTTTTCTGGGCATCTAGAGCTGAAGTCTTGGGTTTTGAAATCTAACCACAATGGACATTTTAATCTGCACCTGGCATGTGTCCTGTGTGCCAGGACTCGGTCTGTTCCAGAACCCTCTCTAACTTCCTACATTCTCAACTAACATTTACTCAAGTGACACACTGACTCAGTTTGAATCTTTTCGAGTGTGACAAGCCTGTCCCCATATGTCTCTCAATCATGACCTTTATGGTTTCTGAAGCCAGAGCATTTATACCACCACCCAAAGCAATGTGCCCATTGCTCCTCCAGGGGAAGTTTCCTAAATATATGATTCCAAAGTGTAAGAATTACTACCACTTCTTCTATTTTTAGTGAGTTCTGATTACCTCACGTACTTTAAGTGAGTACACACAACTCATTGGAATGGAAAACTGAAGATAAAAGTCCTCTTCCCCAGTGGGGACAGGAGCTTGGGGATGTAGAGAGTGGCTATGTTCAGCTCTAGTAGCTCACATTTCCTGCTTAGTGGGGTTAGATGAAAGATTTAAATTTAAAAGTCGTTGCTACACTGGATAGGCAGCTTCTGTGATAGTGTCACTGATGACCAATTTAGTCTGGATGATCATAGGCCAGGATGATATCCAAGAAGATTTAACAGCAAACCTCAGGACCAACCACATTCAAATTCCTGCTGCCTGCTTCAATTGTCTACTGTCCTAATCTTTTAAAAAGTCCCCTGGAAATTATACTAAGCAACTTCTAAAAGCAGCACATGAGCCTCTTAAAGGGACATTTGGAAAACATCTCATTCTTAATACTATTGTGTTTGTGGAATCACATTAATCTCTTAGGGAACTTGGCATCTAAAGCCAAGGAAGGTTCCTGGTTATTTGGCTGCCTAGGAACCCTGGTCACACAGAGCATTCGGGGTATTGTATGTGTTTACTTTTCTTACCCAGATCTCTGCTAATAGGAGTAATCATGATGGCTATTTCTCCATCATCAAACTGCTCTTTAGAGGAATCATACCAACAACACAGTCACAAAGTTCTCTTAAACTGAAGATGCACTCCAGAAAAACAAATTGAATAGTTTTCTCTCTCAGATGTCTCCAAATCTTGGAGTGGCACGTTCTTTTAAGGCAAACATAGCCATTAGGTTGTAGGCTTTGTAGAGCAAGCTAAGTACACAGCGGGGTGTTCCTGCCTGCAGCTCAGTCTGTTTCTCTATCTTTTCAACAGCATTGGTAGAAGATGTCTTTTCTAGAGTTACTACCTTCTACACTTCTATGATAGCAATCACAGCAAGTGAAATTCGCAGACTATTTCATACTTCAAAACTAAACAGGTGCCTCCTATAACACTATTAAGTCACCCTAATGAACTAGAGACACAGATAGGGTTACCCTGTCCTCTACTTGCTGATGACAAAACATTCAAAGTCAAGATCTAGTAATGGAAAAATGGAGCTCAGTCCTCTGACTCCAGATACAGGTCCTTTCCACGAGGGGCCATATTTTCTCTGAGGCATTCTTTGTCCACAAACACAGTGGCCACGACTGCAGGCATTTATTTTTCCATATTGGTCTCTCTTTTCTTTCTCTTTTGATCTTGCCCCTTTGGGTAGGCTGTAGGCCACTTTAGGGTGAGATCTTTATCTATCCGTTCCATACCGTTTGAACTTGCAGCCAGCTCATTACGCGCCCAGAGACTTTTGCTGATTGACGGTAAGCACTGGACAGGAGCCTGCTGGCTTTGCCATTTTCAAACTGCACACTTCTTTCACTGACAGTGTGCCTGAGCGACAGCCTTCACTGCCATTTTCTCAAAATCAGGAAATGAAACTGGCCACCAAGAGCAAGTGACCACAAGCCAGGGCATTGGTGCAAACCAAGCAAAACACAGCATGTGCAGGCGGCCAGGGTCACAAGGATGAACATAGCCCATTTGAAGCGATGCTTGATGAAATCTTTTATATTACTGCTCCTCATCCCAGTTTCAGCCCAAACTTTCCTCTGCTCTTACACAGTTTAATTATGCACAAAAGTTGACCTCAGCCCTGTCTTTTCTCCAACCTTGGCTTCCACATATACACAAGTCATAAGTGTGTCTCTAAAGCTTTGGGCTGTGTTCTGAGGACAAGATAGGATTGTTAAATGTGTAGCAGCATACTTTTTATTTCCTCACATTTTCTTTGCTCTCTCTCTCTTCCACCCTACTCCATGTCTGGTCCGAAGTCTGTCTTTGAACGGAGCTAATACTCTGACCATGGTTTTAAGAGTGTTCCTCTATGTGTGGCTGCAGAGGGAGCTATGTACACTGCGGGAGAGTTCTTCAGAACTCTGGGGAGGCTGCTGCACAGGTAGCAGTCATCTGAACGCTTGCATCTCAGCAGCAAACCCCGTTCTGATCATGTGCTTGTCACCCTGGTCTCTGTGATGATGGCGAGTCAGATAGCAGAAGCACGAGGAAGCTGAACGTTTCTGAAAATAGCCTTTTTCATTTGATAGGTTATGGGGGGTTGCATGAAGGACTTTGAATACATCAAGATGCGTGCAGGGGCTGCCTTTCTTTCTCTCGAAAGAAAAGAAGGTAGCCAAGGGGACTTGGTTATTTCAACAAAGACAGATTTACACAGCTTGGCATTTTTCAATGCTCAGTACCTTTTACAGCCATAATGTATTTTGCTGTTCACTCAGATAACGAATTGAAAGGAAATAGGGAAAGGTTTAAAAAATTTTTCAAATGATAGAGCCACAGAAACCTACTGAGATACCATGTGGAGCAACAGTTTCTCCAAACTGACTTCCTGAGCTGGCTGCCTCTAGGTCGCCTGAAGTGCCCATTGAAAATAGAGATTCCAGTCCTTTCCAGACCAAGTGACTTAAACTCTTGGGAGTTAAGGCTGGTAATGGTGAGAATATCGATGATCTTTTTACTCCCAAATAACTTGCTGATGTAAGTTTTGTAGCCACCTTGGTAGGAAAACTGTTGTCAATCAAATTGGTTGAAAAAAATGCTGTAGCTGGTATTAGCCTTCTCCTTCAGAGACAACAGGGCATTGGGATAGTCAAGGTTCTGAGGAATCCTGATGCAAAGAGACCTTTTTATGCTGGTACAAATTTCCCACACTCGTTTTGAGGCAGAAATCTGTTTTCACATTCAAATATCTCTTGGTTGCACTTGGAAGCAAGCACGCACCTTCCATGGCACTATTATTACAACTCCTTGGCGGACTCTACCTGCCTGGGTCTCTTTTCCTGTCATAAACCTCTCAAGCCATTAAGAATAGGAAGTGTGGTTTGCCTGGCCAAACAGGAGTTCAGAGCTCAAGAGGTGACTGGATTTTCCTTTTTGGTAGCAGCTAGTCGAGTCTCCGAATCATAACTTGCTCTGGTTATGTATTGGGAGCAATGAAGCATATTCCCTCTTCCATCCTGACCGTCTATGTGTGAATGTCCTGACTTTGGAGGGACTTTCCTGAAACCTCCAGCTTAAATTATATCCACTCTGCTGTTCTGTTACCTTTTCTGCATGGTGGACATTACATTTGGAATTATGACTTCATCTGTGCAAATATGTGACCATCTTTCTCTCCCATCAGACTCAACACTGTGAAGACAGAGTCTCCTCATTTGTCTGCTTAAGTTCCCTACTGAGCCAATAGTCAGCACTGCACAGCTCTTTGTCCTATAAGTAAATTGTGTGTGTGTGTGTGTGTGTGTGTGTGTGTGTGTGTGTGTGTGTGTTGTGTGCTTGCTATGAGGGCCAGAGGTCATTCCTCAAGTACTATTGTTTTGCTTTTTTGTTTGTTTGTTTGTTTTTCGAAACGTCTGAAACTAACCTAGAACTTGCTAGGTCAGCTGACCAGTGATCTCCGGGGATCTGCATTTGTCTGTCCAGCACTGGGATTATAAGCACATGCCATCAAATCCAGCATTTTTATGTGGGTTCTGGGGTTCGAACACAGATCCTTGTGCTTGCAAGACAAGTACTTTTAAGGCTAAGCTATTTCCCCAGTCTAAATTATACAGTTTTTACTTAGAAGCTAATATAAAAATAAGAGTCAACATGGAATAACGAATGGTATTGATTGTGCACCAGGATTTCCTGAAATGATGGCTTAAAAATTCATGGTTCTGGCTGGGGATTTAGTTCAGTGACCAAGTATTCGTCTGGTACAGTAAAGATCCTGGATTCTATTCACAGGGCTAGAATAAAAAGGAACCCACATGTGCTACCTCAGACTCAGATTTACTGGAAAAGGAGCAGCGATTTGGGATAACATACTCTTGAGTAGTGGAAAAGATGGAGAAAGGACAGACGGGCGCAAGCTCACATGTTGGTCTTTTTTTTCTTGACTTGCTATAAGTTTCTGGAGAAACTTCTGCTTATATTGCTTATATTCTGCTTATACTATTCAGTAAAGTGGGAATCCCATTTGCCACCCATCTCTCTACTCCAAAAATACACTGTGGGATGGCTACTTAAGCATTTTGAAGTCCTAAGATGAGAGGTAATATTGAAGTCTCAACCACAGTTACTATTTCTAGCATGGCAGCTTCCCAGCGCATGGCAGTAACTTCAGTTTTACCAAGTTTATACACACACACACACACACACACACACACACACACACACACACCACACACACACAGCTTCACTACAGATACTTTCCCATGAGACTGCCCATTTAACAGAAAAAAGGAAAGACTGCTTTATTCCTTAACCACGCTTTCCTACTTGACCTCTTGTTTGGCAGTGCAAAAGTCACACAAGCAGATATATGTGTTGGCCCTCTCCTCTTTAGCACCTATGTCTGTCCATCTGCAATCAGGTCCCTTGTGCATGTGAAAGGGGAAGGCACATTAACAGTCCCCTCTTACATACACACACACACACACACACACACACACACACACACACACACACACACACTCAGGTCCCAGGAGTTCTCCTCTCCACAGGCAGTACTAACATTCATCCAGCTCCACATGCGAGTAGTACAGGAAGCAAAGGGCACAGGCTAATGTACATGTCACCTTGTGGCTTATGGTCACAGTGTCACCCTACCTTCAAGCCTGCACAGACTGCAAGAACAACAGGAAATGGCTGGGCTATATATATATATATATATATATATATATATATATATTTGTATTTATCCAAAGGTACTATTTTGCACAGATTGCAATGAGCTGTTTACATCAGGTGGGACACGATTTGTAGATCCAGGGGCATTTGTAAAATGAATTCCACCCTTTTAGAAAGAAAAGGGACACTGCATTTTCAACTGAACAGACTGATGTACTTTCCTGTATAAAAGATTCCAGATACATTTATCAGGGGCTCTGAAAGTACATGACATGGCAGCAGAAAAGCACACGTTTCCCATGAACCTCTCAACATAGCTCATCTGTCAAAATCACCCTACAGCTTCATTCCCCCCCCCCAAAAAAAACCCTCATTGCCTTGATTTTGTTCTCTCCTGCTGCATTCCCCTAGCAAATAACTAAATCCATGGTGTATCTGCCATAGAGCCCTTGTTCTTGGGAGCCCTGACTCTCCCAAGACCCTACCACAAGCAGAGGTGACAGAAAGGCTATGGATATTGGGACTAGGGCTGAGAACCCTAAGGTTCTCGAAGGTGACTTCAGAAGCAGAGGAAAGCCCGACTCTTCCGCTCAGGCCCACTCTGAGAGCAGAGCGCTTCTCTGCCAGGAAAGCATGCCACTGATTCCATCAGCACTTCAGAAGGGATGTGTGTTCTTTCTTGACAATGCTATGAGTCTTCAACCGGACTGTTTTGCTCTCTACCCAAACCCTCTCCCTTCAGCGAGCCCAGAGACGGGAAGCGTGGCGCTGTGGAATTGCTGGCCCCACAAAGGTGGGCATCCACGCTTTGATCTACACATACTTAGGAACTCTCTTTCAGATTTGAGGAGTTTTCATCTGCAAAACCAGGCCCGTGAGGTTGTGAGAGACTGTAAGTAGTTAGCAGTACAGTGCCACATGACGAGTTCCAGCACATGACAGTCATAATGGAGTTATAATGAGATGACCCAGCAGAGTACGGACTGGACTTCAATGTGTTTATGTCCTGAAGATTCTCGTGCTAGCCTGGTTAGCTGACTCCGCCAACATTGATAAGCTGTATCAGATTATGGGGATGCCTCACCCTCAGATGTTGGGTAGAAAGAGTTCTCTTTAGGATACTTTCTAACACAGCACTACTTTAAAAAAAAAATGGAGCTCCTAAAATTCTGACTCTTCTTCCTCTAAAAAGACAGAGGCTGCACTTTGGAAATACAGGCAGGACTAATACAAACATTCTAGACAACTAGTTTCAAACTTCTCTCGTTTTTCAAATTCTGCCAGCTAATACCTGGGACATGTTTTTTTTTTTTTTTTTTCCAAGTTGGTTCCTAGGAACCCAGCTTGGAAAACAGATGTGGTTCTGGTTTCCATCTTTTAGGGGCTGGTTGGGGAGGTGCTAGGAGGATGGCACGATATGTAAAGTGTTGGGTGTGCAAACATGAGGATCCAAGTTCGAGTCCTTGGCACCTATGCAAAAGACAAAAGTGGCATCATGGGTCAGTAACCCCAGTTCTGGGAAGTGTAAAACAGATGGATGCTGGGGCTGCTGGCCAGTCGGTCTAACTGAAATCAGTAGCTCCAGGTTTTCACTGAGAGACTGAGTCTCAATAAGTAAGCAGTCAGTGGTAGAGAAAAGATGAAGGGATGCACATACACAGGCAAGCACACCTGCAGACACCCACGCACATAAACATGCCTATGTAACATGAACATAGAAACACACAAAAGAGAGAGCAAAGCAAGAGAGGAGAGAGAGAGAGAGAGCGAGACTAGTGGCGTGAGGACCTCTATTGGGAATACTTCATAGTGGGCACAAGCTGACCAAGAGCAATAAACGGGGACCTACATTGTCCTGAGTCTTATGTTTATTCTGGAACTTTCTGGCTGGGCTTTTATTTTTCATGGGAAGCCCATATACCTCAGTGGCCTCCACCCTGCTCCTCCCCTCCCCCTTCCTGCTCATGTGCTTGGTCCTCCGAGCCATTGTTCAGTCTCACTTCTAAAACCCGAGCACACCATGGCAGGTCCCAAGGGCTGTGTCTGTGTGTGCCTGAGATTAAGATTTTTATCTGCTCTCTGACAATGTGCAGAGGAAATCCTGCTCCTAAACTCAGGGCCCCCAGAGGAGAGTGACAAGCAGTTCTTCCCTCCCACCTGTGAGATAGATTAGGACACCTGACCTGCCCGGAACATGGGCTCATTGTTTATATGTCATATGCTCATTTCCGGTCCTGTGGTTAATCGACCCCCTCCCCTAACTGTTTTCTTTGAACTGCAGAGCATAACAACAGTCTCTGGCAGAAACAGTGGGGTCCTAGCGTCCTAGAAGACAAGGTTCCCCACAGACTGATGCCCAGTGATTTCCAGGGGAGTTCACCAGCTCTTTGAGCCAGGACCAGCACAGGAAACCATGTTCTCAATGCATGGACCTAAAGTGGCTCTTGACCAGTGAGGGACATGAGTGGGAAAGGTGTGTTCTTTGGTGGTTGAAGCAGATTGTGGAAAGTCATGGTTTTCTTATGCCCTTCACCCTGCTTCCCAGCTAGGGGACTAATAGAGTGCATTAATCTACAGAATGCGGGCAATATGCTTCATCTGGTATTCAGGTAGTTAGTGACAGCCGGTGTACAAATTACGGATTAGAGACACACTCCTTCCTATCCTTAAGGAAATCCCAGGACTTTCTGGAATATTTACCTCAACTCTGCTTTTTCCTATCTCTTTCTGGACTGTCAAGCAAGAGCAGATCTGATTTACTAAAGTAGGCCCAGGGCTCTCTGCAAGGTATAAGTCATGAGCGAGAAAGAGAAGGAGCAGGAGCCACCGCAGTTACAGAAAAAAAAAATGTGAGAACAACACAGCTCATTACAGGTGAAGCCCGACCTTCCTTGCCTCCACAGGAAAGGGAAATTGGAAGTTCAGTATGCCTCGTCCATAGCATGACCGTGCCCAGGTGCATCCACGCCTGGGCGCCTCGCTTGCAGGGCTGAACTGACAGTGCAGTGTCAAGTGTGCTGGCAAACCTGAGACCCCACTGAACCTGGACGGCTCCTTCTGACTCCTCCGAGAGCGGAGCCACTCTGCAGAGGGGCCATCAAAGCCCTCTCCCCACTTCTTTTGTTCTTGTTTCAGTTAGTAAAGAAAACGAACGTGCCACTCAGTCTGGAACTGGCCCTAAGAGGAAGTAGGTCCTAGGAGGGAAGCTTTACTTCTGCCCAGTATAGAACCCAGGAGAAAGCAGGAGTGGCGGATGGTCCCCCTCTTTCAACTCCTTACCTGCTGTTGAAGCAAATCAACACAGGGTTAAGGATAGAGGACAGATGCCCATCCTGCCCTGAGCCAGCCTCAGGGATGGGACTGCTGGAAGCAGGGTGCGCAGGAGTCAACTTGAGAGTTCCTGAGAACTGACAGGACATCTCTTCCAAGTGCCACACGCAGGGATGAAACTCTGGTAGCCTGACATTGCCACAGAGGAACAACTTAGGCCATGGAAATACGTGACCAATATGCAAATCTGGGCAGCAAGTCATTAAACATGCATCAACCTATGAAGCTAGAGGTACCTGCTTCTCATTAAGCCCACCTAGTGTGGGTCCATTTGCTAAATCCAGGCCAGCTTTTTGAGGTGGATCCTGACCCTTGAACTGTGTGCAGATCTACACTGACTTTGTCCCAGGGACAGATTAAAACAGGGCCTGCAAGCTGAGTCACGCGCTCCTGAAGACTCGAAGCCAATTGTCTTGGCTGCCTTTCTTCTGTTCCTTGATCTGCAAAATATATGTCATGGCTGCCGCCATGGATAGAAGCAAAGGAACCAAGTCCTTTGCGTAAGTTATCTCCTCCAATTTCATCCTTGCCGTGGCCTCATGAAAACATTTCCTCATTTTATAGTTCAGGAAGGTGAGACCTGAAAGGTTGCCCAGATTAGAAGTGGTATAACCAGAGCTGAATTCAGATCTGACTCACTCCAAATGTGCTGTCTCTGAAATCTGTGGTCTTTCTCCTGTGCCACACACCTGCTGGTACTAAAGAGCATGACTCTTCTTCCTTGGAAATCTAGTCCATTTCACCATTATTCATGCTGGGCAGAATCGCCAAGGTTGGCACGGTTCTGGGGACCATCCTGTAGCCAGTCATCTCCCTTCCAAAGATATGCCACCTCCCCCCACAGTATACACTTCCTCTTCCCTCTGCCCCAGCCACCGTCCCTCCCCTCTTAAACCTCTACTCAAAACTTACTTCCTCCTTGAAGCTCTCTCTTATTAACCCCACCCAGTGTTTATCAATTAGCTCACTTTGCTTCTCTTCTAACACCCAAACCCAGATTTCCTGCAGATTGCTTTTGTTTTAATTTTACAACTGGGGTATCCTTCATCAAGCTGTATCTCCTTTGCAAACCATCCCCAAGATACATGTCCAAAGGCATCTGCCTGTGGACTCTCTATCCACAGCAGGGTACCCCTTTGCCACACACCTCTGGTGTCCATTTTGTTCTTACGAAGGTATCCATTGGCATGGAGTATCAGCAGGGTATGTGTGGGAGGAAGAGATGACCTAAGCCAGCAGTGAACCCTTTTTTATTAGATGAAATCTCAGAAGACTTTGTAGAGACAGACAGGACCTGATTCCAAGAGGGTCTCCCCCTTCACATCCCCTCTCTCCCTGCTCCTTATTTCCTTGGTTGAATGAGCAATGGAGAGGCAGTTTAGAGTGGAGTTTGGGAAAGCAACTTTCTAATTGGAGGTGTTCTAGGTGTGACTACATAGTGAATGCAGTAGATGTTGGCAGGGGAGGAAGCAGAAGCTGGGGCTGACACAGGAGTGGAGTGGTTGGTGTATATGTACGCCGTTAACTGTGTGAGTCATGCTTCAAAAGTTCCAGGTGGACTTAGAAGGCAGGCTGGTCCTCAAACCTGCTGGAAGAAGACAGCTCTAATGTGATAGTCACAGGTGGCCTGCTTTGCATTTGGGAACCTGGCTATTTCAGAGGGCTCAGCCTGTCCCAGGACAGTTACCTAAAGGCCAATCTCCTGAACGCAGCGACTTCTTTCTCCTCCTCTTCCTTTGCTGTTCTCGCCCGCTGTTTCTCCATGCCCAGAACACACAATAAATTCCCCTCCACTCTGAACACCCAGCTGCACTCTCACACTGCCTGTGTCTACATCCCAAACGTTAGTTAACAGGCTTCCCCCCGCGTGGACTGCCACTTTTAGACTGGCACACGGTTTTCACAAGACAGGGTTTGTGGTTTCAGTTTTTCTCCTTCATAAGTTTGCAGCTGCTAGTTTTGAAACCACTGGCCCTGAGGCAACTCAGTCAAAGAGAGAGAGGGAGGGAGGCCGGGGAGGGGGGTAGGGAGTGGAGGGAGAGAGAAAAGGGGGGCAGCAAGGTGTTTTTTGGCACAGTATTAATCCATACCAAAGTGCTTCCCAGTGTCTCATTTTTGCTTTGCTTCCTTGACCAACTTCAGCTGGAGAAAGCCCCCCTGAACATACCTAAGGTCCAGGAGTCAAAGAGGCTTTGAAAGAGCCTTCCTACACTGCTTGTTGGAGGGGCTTGGGTGAGTTGGGAAAAGCCTGTCCTTTGTGATCTGATCCTTGCTTTCCAGTCCCACTGAATGTGTGAGCAGGGGAGGATATAACCCACACGTGCATGCTGCAAGTGGGGGAAAGAGGGGCTCAGGAAGACAGAGTCTGTGTATGACACCCTGCTCCCATTCCAGTCTGCCCAGTGGGTCATTTGCATCTGCAACCATGAATATTCATCCAGACGTGGACTTGAGGTAAGAACAGAAACCAGAAATAAACTCAATCCAGAAAAAAGTGATTTCCCCCTTCATGTCTTCTCTCCCGCTTCCTACATGCTCTGTAGGTATGGTGGTCAATTATAGTTTTACCTGAAGGATGCCTAGAACCTTGTCGTTTAGTCGCACTCCAAGAAGGCTGTGGGCAGGCCCAGCTTCCAGCCTATACAGGGGGGCATTGGTGTGCCATCTGGTCTCTGATTTGAGCCCCAGAGTGGTCTGTGCCCAACAGTGGTGTTTCCTTTGGAAAGAGGGAAAATCATGGCGATACTGACAAGGAACGGAAAGCAGAAAGGCAGGACCTCAAGTAGGATGAGAGTGTGGAGATGAACTGTCTCCACTTCTGGAGACCTTCACACCTTTCCCAAGCACGAACCTGGTTCACTTGCCTATCGACTATCTGCGCTCATATTTCTCTTCATCCTTTCTCCCCACTCACCTCTCCTGAGATCACTGGAAGGTCCCCAAAGACTTGGAATAGATTTTGCTTTGCATGAGCCATGAAATTACCAACCATAGTGTAAGTTCTGCACGCAGTAGGTGCTCTATAAGGGATTGGCAAACTGAACAATGGAAGGCTGGTGATCACACTCTTGTATAAGTATTTCTTTTCTTGTCGTAAACAAGAGAAAATGTGAATTCTCTATAGCCTGGTACTTAGGGTTTTGGGGGGGAGTCTGGTAGCATCCTGTTTCCTCGCCTCCCCTTTAGAGATCCCAAACTTAGATTACTCTCACTTGACATGGCTATGTCCTTCCAATTCCTGCTCCTGCCCCTGCTGATCCCCATCCCTGGGGTAAGATAGCTGGTCCTCTAATGCTAATCCTAAGTCACTTACCTCACCCTCACCATGACCCCTTCAGGAGGCTATCCTCCCAGCCTAACCCATCCAAGATGGGCATTCACCCCATCAACGACCTCTTAGGATGTTTTGAGACCCTCTTATGAAACCACTTGCTGGTTACAGCCCGAGTGCTTATTCTCTGCAAGAAATGAACTCATCAGAAAGCAAATGCAAGACCTATGTTCAACTGGCATTGCCAGTGCCGCCCATGGTCTAGAAACAGCAGAGGCTGGGTCGGGTATCAGATGACTAAAGCGTGGATGTATTCCCCTGACCTATTCTTCAATCCCAAGCAGGGACCTCCTTAGCCTCTCCTTCCGCACTCCTGCCCATGTAATCATCTCCCAGAACTCGGCACACCCATGGTACTGGGGAGGCGATTCTTTCATTTTTATTTCTGGGATATCTCTATGCTTATTCTCCACATTTCTGCTCACCATGCTTCCGGGCTGCCGGTGTCAAAGCTTGACCTAAAGATATGGCTATGCATTGCCTCCTTCAGAAATCCTCCCACACCGATCCAAATCCACGGGTGTTTTCTTTTTCTCTAAATGATTGGGGGCTGGACCTACTTGTGCCGCTTGAGTTCCCCTTGCTGTGTTTTATTTTCCTCACTGTTCCACTGTTGTTTTAGGTTTGTATGCAGACGCCTTGATGGTTTGGACTAAGTATTTGCACCCTCCCCAAAATTCAGCTCAAATGCTAACATCAGGGGGATGACGATCTTAGGGTGTAGAACCTTGGGCATTATATGTTGAGGGTGAGGCCCTTGTAAATGAGCTTAATGCTCTCATGGATCTCAGAGGGAAAGCTTGTCCATTTGAACACACAAGGAGAGATCAGCTGTCTACAATCTGTATAGGGGCCTTCACAGAATCTTGACCCATGTTCAGGACACCCTAATCTTTGACCCCCAGTTTCCAATCCTTTGTGTGGAAGCCACAAAAATCTCCTGACTCCAATATTGAAACAAAAATGGACAGAGCTTTCCCTAGAAGACAGAGCCACCTTCCCTGGGGTTTAAGCAGGCACACCCCCTGATGCCCAGGCACCAGAGACCAGAGAGAAGGTTCATGTGAGGTTAAACTCATGTGTAAGAAGACAGATGGTTCTTGGGTTCAAAGTCACTGGTTGCCCTCTTCTTCACCCAAGCACCCTCCTTCCTGCATCAGGGCTCTCAGTGGGCTGCTCCTTGACCCAGGCTAAGGTCTCCTCTGCCTTCTCTCCTCCCATTCCCCCAAGCTGTATCTAAGAGTTACAGGTTTCTCCTATTCCCAAGCCCTTGCTAGGCTAAGGCCATGTATTAAAGGTACATATTGTCATAGCACATAGTCCTGTCAGGGGTAAGTAGCCTTTTCATTTGAGCCTCCTGGATGCTGGTCATGGGAGGTAGCTCATGGTAAGTTTTCAGACAGATAAGAGCTGGCGGTGGAGACTTTGGGAAAGGGTCTTTGGGAACTTCTTTCTACTCCACCTGGCAGGCCTACATGTAAGCAGGAGGCTGTGACTCCAAAGCTCCTTAGTGGGGTTTTAGAAGGTGACTGGAGAGCAGAGACTCATTAAGCATGAAGCAAAGACAGCAAATCCTTTCCTCAATACCTGGCCTGAGTCCTGTGACTTAGAATTCAGCATGTAGAAGTCACCATATGCCTTTCTCCTCAAACCAGAGCTTCCAGAGAGCCTGGAGCTGACAGGTTTCAGATTCATTTGCGTCAGCGTGTTGTTTGGTTAATGCAGCTAAGCATCTAAAACCATTTTCTTAGAAACAGGAAATCCCAGTGTGCTGAGAGTAAACACATCCCAGCCCCGAAAGGTTTGAGTTCATTCAGGCCCTGGCTGACCACAAGGGTCTGGGGCCATGGGCTAGAGCAGCGCATGCTCTGCCTTCCATAATTGGCCTTGGCATACAGAGGTGGTCTGTCTGAAGCTTTGAACTGCGGGCCTGAACCTTGCCTGAGATTGGTAGCAATTCCAAATGTGAAGCAAAGTGTGTCTGTAGAGGATCTTCCATTAACTTGGTAGACATTTCTCCTGCAGCCCCCATCATCAATTCCTCCATTCTGTTGCTTCTCTGTGTATTCTCTTTCATTGTCTATGAGAGTTGAGACTTTGTCTATCTTATCCCTCCATTCCATCACCATGTTTTAACACAATGAGGAGAACAGGAGGCCCCATGTACGAAGTAGTGGAATGAATGGGGTCTCTGAATGAATGGTGAGGACGGCATGATTGAAGGCTCAGCTGCCCCAGAGCTCTGCCAGGCATCCTTCAGGATGAGCTCACAACACTGCCAGTCTTGAACTCACAGAGATAACTCCCTCCCCCAATGGCTTCAGCTGTAGTTCACAGAGACTCAGATTCTGCAGAGGCCATGGAGATGCCAGCCTCTTTGGGAGAGCTGAGCAGTACGGGTTAGAAGGGGCTGCAGCAGAAGCCATGGTTGCTTGTATAGATTTTGCCTGGTGGGAGGAGGAGGGCAGAGGGAACCCAAGGGGGCTTCTGTTCCACAGAGGTCTCATTGGCTGGCTCGCCAGACAAAGAGCCCTCAGAGAGCTACCTTCTAAACCCTGCCACACACAGAGAAGGCAGAGAGGCCTGGCCTCTTTTCTGACAAGGAGTCTGCTGACCCTGTTACTGGGAGGGGCAGAAGAGTGGCAGGCAGCCGCCCCAAGATGCAGAAGTCACTGAGCACAGACTGTGGGCCTGACAACGAGAGGCATAGAGGCAACCCTTCTGTTATTAGGAGCTGCTTGTATAAATCAAACAGCCGATGCAAAGAGGCCTCCTGGTAGCAGGCAGTTCAGAGCTGCCCTGCCTTCATGCTATCAGAGCAGGTCTCAGGCTGGCCTGCAGTCTGCTCTCTGCTGGGCTTCCATCTGGGCTGCATTAAGAGGCACAAGGAGGTGAGCAAAGGCTCAGCCTGGCTCCCCCAAGGTTTCTGGTTTTATGACTCAAGGGGGTCTTTGTGACTTCTGTAACTTTGCTTTTTCAGCATTTCATGTGGCTCCTTTCTACAGCCTGCTCTGAATATTAAAAATGAAAAATAAAAAACAGCAAGAGGTCTAGCTTTGTTGCAACATACCATCCCAGGCCCAAAACAACATGTAACATTCAAAAGCCCACGAGGATGCAGCTCGGTGGTAGAGTGATGAGTATGCAAAGGACCTTGGGTTCCATTAAGAACACAGAAAAAGAAAAACAGAGCGTCACCCACCATTTAATAGTTGACTGCACACCTTCAGAAGTACTGGTGCAGAATAATATTTAGGGATACAAGAGAATATCCAAAATTTAATATTAAGAGAATAAAATATTTCAAAATAAAACAAAACAAAGATTTCTAAGGGGAAAAAATTACTCAAACTATAGATAAGTTAATATATGCATATATATTTAGTATGCATATATAGACATACATGTGATAATTTATTTATTTACACTAAAACAAGATATATAAGTCTATATATTTGCATTAAAGAAAAAAGAAATACACCAAAATATCAATAGGTTGTTTTCTGGATTGTAAGACCCTAGATTTTTTTTGTTTTTTTTTTTTTAATTTTTCTTTTATAGTTTTATTTTTCAAATTATATACAAATTTTATACAAATAATGAGATAGTATTTTGCAAATCATCACTTAAAAAAAACCCTCAAAACTGAATAGAGGCCTGCAAGATAGTTCAGCAGGCATGATGTCAGGTTGCAAACCTGGTGACCTGCATTGGCTCCCTGGAAGCCTCCATGGTGGAGAAAAAGAATTGTCTTCTCAAAGTTATCCTCTGACCTCCACTCTTCAGCCATATTATACATGCCCCTTCTCTCTCTCTCTCTCTCTCTCTCTCTCTCTCTCTCTCTCTCTCTCTCCTCTCTCCCTCCCTCCCTTCCTCCCTCCCTCAAATAAATATTTAAAAAAGGACTGAACAACACAATGAGTTTTTTTAAGTAAACCAAAATGGCAAAGAAAAAGCCTATTAAGGGAGCATTCTCAGCAGTTTAGAGTCGCATAGATGTCAATGAATGTCCTTGTTCTATCCCTGCCTGCCTCTTTCCTCCTTTCTTATCCTGGGCAGCTTATCTTCTTATCCTGGCAAGTGTACAGTGTTCTGTTAAAGCACCTGACTTTCCAACACCTGTCTGCCCAGCATTGTTACCCAAGAACAAGGAAGATACAGATGTGACAGATGTAATTCAACTTCCAAAGCTGATCACCCTCCATGTCTCCCACCTCAGATCCTCATTGTCTAAATGCACAACACTACTGGATAGTCAGTTAGGAACATTTCATCACTTCCAAATGCCACGTCTTTCAGAGAGACGTTGGCTGACAAAGATTTCTAAGGGGAAAAAAATTACTCAAACTATAGATAAGTTAATATATGCATATATATTTAGTATGCATATATAGACACACGTGATAATTTATGAACCTATCCATATGCACATGCATGAGAAAAGAGGGAAGAAACACACATAGGGAACACTTGGTCCTCACACCACCACAAGCAACTATATTTTCTTCATCTCACGGATGAGGAAATCAGGGTCCTGAGACGTTAAGTCACATGGCTAGAAGTGGTCGGACTAGAGGCTGCAGACTGCCCTGTCTGTCTCCAGGGTCTGGCCTCTTTACCAAAGCCCCATCCTCCCTCCTGTCAGCAACCCAGGCAGGCTGCTGTGGTTGTAGTAAGCTCCAGAACTCCCTAATTACTGGGTTCAATTTGGGCTCCAGAATAACCATGACAAAACTTGTGGAAATGTTCACAACAGCTCTCTACTTCCAGGTTCTGAGATCAGAAACGGAAGTTTCAAAATACTGAAAGTTCGTTTATGTCGAACACGCTGCTGCTTGGGCTAAAAGCAGGAAGTCCAAGAAAGCCTGATCTCATGAGGTTTTTCAGCCCAATTTGGATTCACATCTGCACTTCTGGATTTTCCACTGAGTCGACCCTCAGCTGTTCTGCTGCCCTCGCTGAGTCTCCACCTCTCTCTCTCCCGTGCCCGGATGGATAAATAAATACAGTCTGTGACCATTCACCAGATTGTCTACCCAGTGACTGTTTGCAAGGTGGCAAGGGAGGGGAAAGGGCACTAGGAGGAACAACAGAAATTTGAAAGAAAAATGCAAGCTTCTTTCCAGAAGGTTAAAACAAAACAAACAAAGCCCGTGGACAATAAGTCATCAGAATAATGGCTTCTGTTCTTGCCTCCAGGTGCAGGAAATGAGTGGGAATCCTGCCACCTTCTGCTTCCCGCGCAGACCTGGTCTCCCCCTTTGTCAGACCCTGGCAGCGGAAGAATAGGAAGGACCAAGTACTCAAGTGGGTTTTTGTGGGTACCTCAGGATGCTCTAGAGAATTGTTTTTGTACCCCATGTCCCTAGCTTGGGGAACTTTGCAAAGCACGTTGAAAGACTTGCTCAGGCCACGCATTCTGAGCATGGCAGCAGTGAGGATCAGATGCAAATCCATCATATGAGGAAGCCTTCTTCCTCCAATCACAACGGCTGCCTGCCTCTCTCTCTCAGCCTCCACATGGATTTACAGACATCCTTTTAAATGAGAAAGTACGGAGTCAATATTAGTTGCTGTGGCTCTGCATATTTCATTGTGACAGGTGGTGTCTTTCATCTGGGTCACTGCCCACAGCAACTACAGGGGCTTCTGGGCATCCTCTGCTCTGGGACACTTCCCAAACAGGAGCTCTCCAGGACTTCCAGCAACACCCGTCCCTGCTCCCCATCTCTGCCATAGAGGTCCCTACGAGAACAGCCAGAGGACTTGGGGACGACAAGCAGGTACAGTTGGGCTCCTCTACCAGTGAACTAGACCTCAGGCTTTTGAAGTTCAATTTCTAATCAGCCACACCCAGCTGAAACCACTCAGGAGAGGTAACAGACCGCATCCTACAGCACCGTCTTGTCAGCCTGAGGAGCCCAGGCGCACACAGCTTACCGCTGTCTTGCTTTGTCGGCTGTGCACATTGAGTGTGAAGGGGATGGGACGTGATGTGTGTCGCTGAAGGGCTTTGAGTCAACCATTTAACCTCTCAGAGCCTCAGTTTCATCATCAGAAAAACATCATTGCAATACACCCATCATAGGCTGACAAAAGAGATAAACTGGACATCCACAAGCATTCCAGTGTGCCCATGAGGTTCTGCCACTCTGTCCTTTGGGCAAATCCTGGGGAGACCAAATCTAATGCTCTGGAAGCTGCATGTCTGTTACAGAAGATCTTCCAGAACTGGGAAAACATCTGCCTTTCCTTCCTTCCTTGCTTGCTTGCTTGCTTCCTTCCTTCCTTCCATCCTCTCTCCTGCTCTTCCTTTTTTTGTCTGTCTTTCATTCAACACATACAAATACTAAATAAATGTTTTTAGAACCACTGTTCGTTTGCTTTTCTATCAGAGTCCTCCTGGCCTCCCTGCTCTCCTTCCTCAGGTCCTGGGACCTGCTCCTCAGCCACACTGCCCGAGTGCCTTTCTGGCCAGTCCTCTGGTGTGGAGTAAACTTGGAGCAGGGGTGAAGCGGGTAGTCTCTTCAGTGGCTGAGAGCTGAAGTGGGAGGAAATGGGTCTTTCATGTGGTGGGATTGGGCATTCTCTGCGGAGCTATTTGTTTCCCGGAAGCCAAGCCAGAGGCAGAGGCAGAAGCCGCCGCCTGCTGCTGCTGCTTCCTCCCCACCTTGGAAATTACACACTGCACCGCTTTGCTTTGCCACGGGCTTCCAGGCGGATACCCTGCTGCTTGCTGGAGCTGACTTACCTCCTTAGAATGAAAAACAGCAGTGTGCCCATGCCCACAGCAAGCGCCTACCCTGCCCTCTTTCTCCTCCCTGCCCTAGAAAAAGCACACACCATGGTAAACAAGTCATTAGATTCAAGATCCTGCCCAATTTAGACTCTTTGTCTCCGTTTTCTCCAGAGTAAACCCATGGTCACACCCACCCAAACCCAGCAAAGACCAGAAGGAATGCAGGGCCCTGTGGCCAGGCTAACCACAACTGACCCAGAGCTGCCCAGGGCTGGACATTCTCCTGGGCTGGATGGCAAAGCTCAGTACATGTCATTCCCAATGGGATGGTGGGCTCAACCTGCTCCTCCCCAAGGTGCTTTTAGTTTTGGAATCACCCCCCCTCCCCAAACTCTCAAGACTCAAAAATTCATCTCCTTTGAAGCCTGGCAAGAACCCCCTCCACCCCCTCCCCAGATCAGCTTAGCTCTTATTCCTGGACTCCCTGAGCAGGCAGGCTTCTAGAAAACAGAGGTTGGAGAAAATGAAAGTCAATGCCAAATACTAACCAGACAGAAGAAAAATTGCTGCTCTGAGCGGCCCCCACCCCTGACTCTGGCATGATGGGCTGGGGAAGTGGGCCCCTCTTCTGCTGTTGAAGATCTGTTTATTTTGCAGTCCATAAGGGAAACCAGGCCCTTTTCTGACATTTTTGGCTTAGTGGGGGTAGGGAAAAAAGAGGTCCCGAACTTAAACTCAAAACCAGATCCACTTCTCTAAATCTCCTGGTGCTTTTGCTATGACTCCTAAATGGGCCGCATTGTATGAGTCAGGCGTTTTTATTCTACTAGCCTCTGTGCCTCTATTCCTAACAGTCTAGCTCCCAAGCCCTCAGCACATTATCAGGGGCAGTGAGACCCCTTTCTGACTCCCCATCATACAAAAGTCCCTTAGCTGACAGTCACAAGCATCTTCGTCAAAGTCTGCTTTGACCCCCATCCAACTCTACTTCTTCTCTTGCCAGTGACCTAGGCCATGACCATGCTCTCCTGAGAGACAGTGGGGTCCTCTGAACAATCGGAGACTCTTCCTTGTCCTAGAAGTGTGCCGCTTGCCATCTATGTCCTCTCCATCAGTAGACCCCAGGGCCACGAGGAGAGGCCCAGAGTGCTCAGGACTGGACACTTGAGCTGTCAGCACACAATGTTTTCTTCATTTTTCCCCCTTTGCCTTGAATTCAAAGCTTGACCTTTATGGGTGGAATTCAATCAGGTCACCACTCAGAAATAAAAAAGGTGTGGGGCCAAACCTATTGTTTTCATAGTAAGAAGCTAGACACTATTTTCTCTCTAGAATGTACAGCAGCATGAGGTGGAATGGAGGATGGGGAGGAAAAAGGACACTTATGATTTTTTTAGGTAGTGTTAGTAAAGCATAACCCTGTTCTTGGCACTCTTACAGCGTCCGTACAGCAGCTTTTTACATAATGTCACTCAGCTTCAGCCCTTCTATGTAGATTTCACTACTTTTAATGAAAGTCATTTTCTATTTGTGCAGATATAAAAGTAGACTTTCCCCCCTCTTCTTTAAACAATAGGAGAGCACTACAGTTAGGAAAAGTGATGGAAACATCTAGAAACGCCAGAAGATCAATGAAATTGAAAAATAAATTCACCGATGTTAGCATTCATTTGTGTATTCCTGGACAGGAATAATTAACTGTGTATGTTCAGCCACTTAGCAACCTGGAGCTCTTATTCTGAAAAGCTCAAAACCAGTTCCCATACGCTGTGAGTGAAGACTTGGGTATCAGACCCTGCCAGCTGGGAACATTTGGGGAAGTTGCTTGAGCTGTGTGTGTCTCTGCTCCTCTCACTGAGAAAGCAGACATAATAATAGATGAATTCCCCAGGACTGTGACAGGAATGAGGTTCTGAGAAGCTTTGTGTTCAGCACCACGCTCAACAGACCTCCGTACCACCACCATCAGCATCATCGGCACCACTGAGCCCTCTTGCCAAAGTCATTCTAAGGCAATAATGAAGTAAATGGCACAGCAACTCCAGAAAAGATCTCGAGAGCCAAGCCCAGCCCTCCATCTTTCTACAGTCTCAGATCACAGAGTTTCCTCTGAACTTGTAGCAAACACCAGCTAGAGATAGCTAGAGATAGCTAGAGATAGCTAGAGATGGTGTGCTTGTTTAGGAGGGCTTTTTTTTTTCAATCTTGCAAAATGCTTTTACTGCTGTCTTACAACATCGCTTCGAGGTAAAATTATCATTGGCAGAATCTCCCTGTTCGGCAGTTGAGGAAACCAAAGGCTGGGGAGACCCAGACCCCCGTCAGATGGCGGCTCATGTCAAAGCCAGTGAGTACACATTCCAGAACTCCGACTGCCCAGCAGCCATGTGACTTACCAAGAAGGAGTCAGAACATGATGAAGCCAGGTTGGCATCTTCTAAGTTGGAAGTCAGCCTTCCAGACTCTTCTTGCCTTGGAACTCTCTAGACTAGCTGCCTGTTAAAGGGATGTTAACTGATAGTCCAGAATTCCCTCTAACACTCCATAAGACAGTCTGATGATAATAACTTCAAAGATCACTGTCTTTTCATAATATCCTTCATTGCATTTTACTTGCCTTTATCAAAATACAAAGTGGCTAAGAAAATGACTTATGGCCACACAGATAATGCCTGTAAGGATCATGGTTAGGATGACTAAGCTTCGGGTACCTAATTTAGCAAGGCCATGCAGTTTCATTCATCCACCCATTAGCAAAGACAGTTCAAAAGCCTATATTCCTACTTATCATCCAGGGTTCAACCTGAATGTCACTTCCTCAGGGAAACCTTTGACCTCTGCAACAAGGTTAGGTCCCCATGCTAGACTCTCTGAGGCGCTCCACAGTTCCCCTTTCACACAGAGCTCTTCAGATTAAATACCTGCTTGCTCAGCTTGACCCTAACTTCTATCAAAATAAGAACTCTCTCTGTTCTTTTTTACTACTTCATCTTAACCCCTGGTACACAGAAACTGTTCAGATAATACACAAGTGTATGGCAGATGCTGAGGGACAAAGTAAAACTGGCAGAATCTTGGCCCCCAAGGAGCTCAGAGTAACCACCACATCCCAACACTTAGGTCCTGCACACTGGTGACAGGTAACTAAAGCAGCATCCACAGAATCATATTCCATTCTTAAACTTCACTTTATTCAAGAACAAAGATGGATAGTTTCAAATTGAAGAGAGTTTTTTTTTTTAACATACAGGCTGTAGAACTACACAACTCATGATAAAGTCTACAAATAACCATGAGGAGACTAATGAAGACTCTGAATGGGCACTAAGCAGGAACTGTGATTAAGCATCCAGTATGAGCGAGAAACAAGATCACGGGTCACAAATGATCCAGCATTCTAAAGACTGTCAGGTAGGGTTAGACTCCAAGGAATTTGGCCGCCTTTACTTGGTAGAGTCTGTCCATTTGTTTTAAAGGATTCAAACTCACTCATGCCAAAGATTCAGCAATAGATAAGAGGATTGAGTTTCACCACAATGTGTACCTGAAGACTTCTGACCACAAAAACCACAGAAGTCTGTTCATTAGAGCGACATTAGCAAGGAGGCCAGGAGAAAGATGGCAAATTTATCCTGATGGGAAAAGCCATCATGAGTCCAGCACGTCATATAATGACATTATCCACACGTGAGGTCATAAAGGCAAGGGATGAATTGTTTTGTGTTTTGGGATATCGAGGATGTAGATCTTTGGAATTGATGTACCACAAAACCGTACAAGCAGAGGGAAATTGTTCTGGAAGGAAAGTGGGTTTCTTAGATCATCTAGCTCCTTATTGACCATATTAAGTTGCTTTGTTTACATTTATACTTAAGGGTAAAGCTTCTTACGAAGAGTTATGGTGAGTTGGGAACCAGAGAAGCAAACCATCTGTTAATAGTATGGAGCCCTACGCAATAGGAAATCATATTTTCATGGTGGCATAAAGCGTTGAGCTGAAAACAACTTTAAAAAGAACTCATTTCAATGCCTAGTACTTTATGAATAAGGAAACTGAAGTCACCATGTCGTATAGAGCTTCTCTCTGGCCAAGGTTATTTTTTCAACAAGAGGATGTATATCAAAGGCCCTTATCTTTCTTTGGCAAGCCAAATATGTATTCAATCATAATTTGTGAGTAAATTTCAAAGCCTCTATTTTATAAAAGGGAAATCAAAGATTACATTCTCAATGCTCAGCACAGACTCGGTGATGAAGCCAGAAAACATGGTGATAACCTTAAAGCCCCTGCCCCAAGCCATCATGGGTACTGGAAACACTGCCATTATGAATCCAAAGAGTAATGGAAGTTGTCAGGCCTGGTGGTTCATGCCTGGAATTCCAGCACTTGACAGTGAAGACAACAGGATCAAGAGGTCAAAGTCATTTTCAGTGCTGAGAGTGGCTGAGGCTAGCCTGGGCTACATGAGAACTTGTCTGAGAAAACCAAAATCAGAGAAGAAAGCAATGGTTTTCATGGGTATGGTAAACACATTGCAGCCCAGGTTAAAAAAAACTACTTAGCTATGTAAGTATATCCTTCTGACTCAACTCAGATTTTTAAGGCAATCCTCTTGACCAGAACAGTATAGTTATGGGAGCCACTAGCCATCAGAAGCTTTGAAAATTTAACTAAAATTAAAGCACAATGAATTAGAAATGACTTCCTCAAGCTGGGTGTGGTGGTATGTGTTTGGAATCTCAACACTCAGCAAGGATGTCAGCAGTTCAAGACGAGCCTGGGCTCCAGAAGTAAAATTATTTCTGTCTCAAAGTTCCTTCTTCTTTATACTGGCAATATTTCACATCTCAGTAGATACTCTCAGAATTCAGCTGTGGCCACTATATTGGACAGTCCAGAATTCTCTTCTTTGATGAGAACAATGTTCTACTTTCTTTGGCCTCTAAAATGGGCCCGGAAGGTTGAGGATCACTGATCAAGCTTCTCAAGTCTTTAGTGCTAAGACGGATGCAGCAGCCATACCTCTAGGGATGCTTCTTACTCGTGAACACCTTCAAAGAGATCTTTCTATGGTCCAAAAATTGGCATTAATCTTTGTTATGGAACTAAAGATGAACTTCCCCCAGAGGCTCATGTTCTGAGTTTATTCCCAGGTGATGATGCTGTCTGAGGGGTGGGGGGAGGGGCATTGAAGAAACTTGAAGAGTTGGAGCCTGCCTGGAGGAAGTGGGTCTAGCTAGATCGAACATTCCACTCCTGGTTCTGGCATACACACTGCTATACACGCCTCAGGACAGAAACTCCGTCCCGCCTTCTTTGCCATGGTAGCCCTAGATCCTCTGAAACCATGAGCCAAGTTCATCTTTGCTACTAAAAGTTTTTTTTTTCCAGCATTTTGACACAGCAACACAAGAGTAACAAACATACTTGCTTTACCCAAATTCAGTTAAAACCCGGAATTTTGAATTAATGGACAAGATCAAAAAGTAGTATATTATTCATTAGAATGTTTTCACATCCGTAGGTATCTGGGAAAAACATAGGACTTGGTAAAAGATGTTAGAAGAATGTATTTTTCTGGAACTTTTCTACAGTGAAACCTTATAAAACTGCTTCAGACAACGAATGAATTCCCTGCAAGGCTGCCTTTTCCCACTGTGTAACATGGCTTTCACAATTGAAAAAATATATTTTACGTACTCTGTTATCTCTTTACCTTTGCTTTGAGGTTTATTTTTTGGTGGGAGTTTACAGAATGCTCTTTCAATTCAACATCCAGATCTCAGGGGACAGTTTTGGTTGTGTTTTCATGGAGCAAGAAACAGCAGGTCTGATCTTCCTAGATTGTGGTCTCTAAGAAGTACAGAACATAGTGTCTGAGCAGTTCAATGGCCAGCTCTACAGACTTTGATATTTCAGTTCTGCTGGCCAGGAATAAAACCCGAGGATATAGGTCAAGTCACAGGGGGTAGGGGTAGGGGAGAGAGCATAAAGATTTAAGAAGTCCTTGATCTCAGTCTTGATGCCTACACAGCATTTAAAGCAAAAACTCTCAACTACTTAGTTACTTGAATGTCAGAAGGATTGGGCAAATGTTCTCATTCTTCATACCACAGTACACTTTGGGAACATAGCACAACCTAAGAAACAGAGCTACAACCTTCCCTAAACTATTGATGTCTCATGGTGAGATAGAGACAGAGCTTGCCTTGCTTGAGCTTCTTAGGTGAGCATCACCCTTTCTCCAGCACTGATGAATGACCCTTTTTCGGCTGAACTGGTTCTTGGGCTCAGTTGTCCTTCACTCAGGATGCCTGTCAGTAGTACAAACACAGACGACAGAACCTCGCAACCCAAGACACTCGCATCCGCTGACCAGGGGAGTCAGTTCTCCCATGGGACACTCTTCTCTCCAGAAGATGGCAAAGCTGAGATTAGACAGGCCAAAATGTTCAGTTCTCTATAAATTGACCACCATCTGGCCTGGCCTTGTATTCCAAAGCATGGACAAAGGACATTAACAGGGATCCTGAAGAAACAGTAGCAAAGGCATCCCAGGTGAATGAGGAGAAGCAGCCAGGAAGCACCTGGTCAGTCAAATGGTCATTTTAGGACCATTTGTAAGAGAATGTAGCAAAAAAAATGATGCGTTTATATTCTTCCAAGCTCCTGGCTCTACAAAGGCAGACACAACCCCGAAAAACAATGGTGCTGGGCAGCATGTGTTGGACAGGAGACTCTGGCGGGGTTTTTTTTGTTTGTTTGACATAAGTCTTTTTATCAGCCACACAAGTCTGGAATTCCCAAGTCCGCAGTCATATCCTGCCATCCCTTTCAGCTTTTTACGTAAAAACCCCATTGATTGGGATGGGAGTTGCACAACCAGAACAATGGCCGGATACAAGGGAGGGCAAGGAACTCTATGGGGTGCTTGATGAGCATGGCACACTGCTAGAGTTGGAATTGGTATCGACAAAGAGGTATGAATGCAGCTAATTGATGGGTTTAACTGAATGTGTGCATTTTTGGAAATTTTTGTGACTGAAAGAAAGCACACAAAGCTAACTCAAGTGACATTCATTATCTGTTATGTTCAAGCACTGACCAGAGAGACATAACTGTGGTGGTGACTAGCATGCACATGGCCTTTCAGTTAGTCTTTCTCTCTTTCTTTCTCTCTTTCTCTTTCTTTCTCTCTTTCTTTCCTTTCTTTCCTTCTTTCTTTCCTTCTCTTTCTTTTTTCTTTCTCTCTCTTTCTCTCTCTCTCGCTTTACCTTTCTTTTTCTTTCTTTCTCTTTCTCATTCTTGACAAGGTGTTGCTCTGAAACTCACCCTGGCCTGTAAGCACAATCTTGCTTATAGCATATCCAGTGCTGGAATCACATGTATGTACTGTCAGGTCCATTTTTACTTACAAGGTACCTTCACTTCCATGCTTGGTAGACAAAATAGAGTGTCACTTATTTTTATTATTATTACTATTCTTATTTTGCATATAAGAAAAGAAACTAGAGAAATTGATATCTGGCCCAAGAACACATAGCTAAAAATAAATGTGACCGGACCTAGATATTTAAACTTCATATTACGTCCCTATCTGCATGGCTTATATGTCTGTGTGAGTGTGTGGGCATTGCATGTGGTTGTATGAAGCCACAGCATATGTGCAAGTCAGAGGACACTACTCCTCAGGTGTCAGTCCTGACCTTCCACTCCGTTTGAGACACAGCTGGTGACTGCATACAAAGGGCTACCTGCTGTAACTTACAGGGTTCTCCTAGCTCAGCTTCCCACTTTGTCATAGGAATGCTTTCATTTCAGACATGCAAAGTTGTGTCCAGCTTCACATGGGTTCTACTGATCTGACCTCAGACCGTCCTCATGCTTGCGCTGCAAGTACATTACCCACTGAGCCATTTCCCCAGCCCCTGTTTTGCCACCACTGTTTGCCATCTGTACCAACCAAGATCTTATGTCACCTTCCTTAGACAAGAAGTACCTATCCACAGCATATCCTCATACTGTACTGTGTGCACGGGACCTTACAATGTTCAACTTTAGCTGATGTTACTAGCTATCCCCTCTCAGTGAAGAGAGGTGGCTGGGCTCTGTCTCATAAATTCCAGCTGGGGCTCAGAATCTGAAATGTTGTGTGGCTTTGCAATGGCAACAAGAATATTCTCCAAATCAGTGGCCCAGAAGTTAGTGATCCATTAATGTTTTCTTCAAGAAACTCAAAGCAATTTAGATTGTTACCACACCCATAGGATAAAAGGAGTATGCTGCTAGTCTTAATTTTTTTTGTAGATGGAGAAGATGAGGTTTTAAAAAAAGACAATAACACACTTAATATCGCCCAGCCAACCTAAGCAAGACCAAGAACTTGGATGGTCCAAACCTGGAGCCCACTTTAATACTTTGGAGGGATGATGGATAGACTATGGAAACCTCCAGGGGAGCTGGTACAGAGATGTTCCCAGCCAAGCTGGCCACTGATGCTTTCAATGATTACGAGGAAGAGATGGTGAGTGAGACTTGCATGCGTGATGGACAGACAGCTACCCTTGGCCAATCAGAAGGGGGGTGAAAGCATTATTAATATCTCAAAAAGGCCAATTTATCTGTTCTTCCAAGATGAGACTGGTCACCAAACCGAGTATGGTTTCCAGATGAATACAGCAGGAAAGACTCATACATTTTGGCAACACATCCCTCTCCCAGAAAATCTGAGCTTAGAGACCCCACCAGGGCATCCATCTGGTGATACCCCTTATTTGTCTGCAGTTCATTTTCTCTGAGGCACTTCAGTCTCCCCACACTCTGTAAGTGTGATTGTATTGTGCACAGTAATAAAACATCCTCTCCTGTTTCCAATTACTTTTTAACAATTAAGCATGCAAATATCTGAGCAGCATTTATTAAACTTCTATGGACATTTAGGAGGAAAGAAAGGACGAACCAACAAGAATCAGAATCATCAAAGAGCTCTTACAAAACCAGGATTTTGAGCCTTTAATTGGAAATGAATCAGAAACAGGCGTGTGAAATTTCCCATGAAATACACACAGGGCTTTAAATTGTTTTTTAAAGGGTGCTCTGGGAAGAGAAGACTCTGGGTCATGCCCAGTCCACACGAAAGGGAAGAAAATGATTCATTTCAGTGAACTCTAGTCAGGCCTACTGCCTGTTCACGGCTGGTCTACAAAACCTTCTGGGGTCACAGTCAGGAAAGGCAGGAATGGCTGTGGTAAGTCCTTTACCACACTGCAGACTATAGAAGGTCCACAGAGACCACTGAATCCCCAACAGAACAGCTTAGAACTCCAGAGCAGCAACTCGACACCACAGCACAATTCTCAAAGCACTCTTGGAAAAGGGTCTACATGTCCATTTCCCAAAACGACTTTCTGGAAGAGTTGGTTGGTTGCTCTTTTTTCCTTCTTTCTAGAAAGTACAGGAAGTGCAGGTGCCCTGATTCTCTAGGGAAGGCCTATGTGGAATGAAAGTCCTCTGTGATTGAGGCTCTCTCTAGGATAGAGAAGGTCACGGACAGTTCTTCATAGTGTCCCGTAGACAATATGTCAGGAAAATTTCAGAAGATAATTCAGAGAGATCTTCTCTCCAGGATGCCTGAGTATTATAGACCTGAGTACAGGGCTAGTGGCAGAATATGATGTCAGGAAAAGAATAATGTGGATCCACGAAGTCATTCCAGCCGTTCGCTCTTGGCATAGAGAAAGACTGGTACCCACACGGGCCTTCACACACACTCCTCATTCTAGGGGGTTTCTAATTGTTCTTTTAAAATAATTTTTTAACCTATTTCCTTCTAGAGCTGGTAACATTGAGGACTGGACTATGAAAATTCAGTATAACTTCATTGTGGCAAATTTCCTACTTAGAAATGCCCGTGCCACAGAGCTAGATTTCAGGGTTTTTTATTTTCTGTTCTAAACCAATAGTCATTATAAAGAGAAAGCCCACTTTCCTAACACAATAGCTTGGCTGCTCCAAGTCCCACCTACAAAGCATGGCTTCATCCACTCCTCAGGCCGATTGTGACAGTAGACAGGAAGTAGGAAGAAGAACCAAAGTCCCTGTGGGCTCAATGAGCCTTGGCATTTTTGCTCTGGGAAACGCTCCGTGGAATGTGTCCTTTGGGAACCTGAAATTCTATTGCCCATGCTTCTGCCTCTTTCTCACCTTTAGAGACATGGAATCTTGAAGCTTCCGTTATCTTTTCTGCCCAATGGCCTCTTTCTTCCTGTTTTGGAAGAGGGGTGCACTAAGCTGATGATGTGAGATAGTTGCTTTGGGAGACGTGACTGACAGATACGCAAACAGTTTTCTTAACAGTGTGCTTTTGTGTCCTGGGTCATACCTACAAAACTCAGAAGAAAAAAAAATCACAGAATAGATGGTGAGCCTGGAGCAACAGGGGATATTCCAGGTATAATAAGAAAGCAACAACTTTATCCCAATTCCTGGAATTCCTTGCTTAGCTAGCTTTGATAGCTTTGGGGTACACTTTGAAATTTTTTTATTCTATATGCAGGTTTCTAGAATTAGCAGAGATAGGAGGAACTTTATAAACAAAAGGACTATGCTTTCACTTGTGATGCTGAATTAGGGTAACAAAAGATTGAACTCTCTGTGTAGAAAAGTGCTCCACACATATGCATGGGGCAGAATGCTCAGGTTGAGTTAATGAAGACAACGGGTTAATTTTCTCTCTTTGAACGAAATCAAACTACAACTAAGATGAATTCAAATGGCTCACTGACCTCTGATAAGCGCACATCCCATGCTGACAGAATGCTGTGAAAAAAAAAAATCAAAGGCAAGCACTTGGCCTTACGCATGCAGAACGAAAACTTTAAAATAATGGGTTCTTTAGTACTAAATTGTGTTTGCTCCCAAGGATCCTTGGAGTTATGGTTTTCTTTGTTCTGTCAAAGGAAAAGGGAAATATATCAGGAAGCTGGGGCAGTCCACAGGAAGTCTCACTTGGACTGATAAAAGGAACTGATGTGAGGTAGCTTTGGACGCAGTTATAAGTCAATCTGCCTTGAAATAACAAGAAATGCTGTTCAAGAGAAACTGGAGCCTGGAGTCGGCCTTGTGCGATGGTTTCCCTTCGACCCTGTAGAACACTCCCTTCTTTGTGCTTCTCTTAACCTCCCAAATCTGTTATTTTTTAAAGTTTATATGTGTAGTTTTGTGAACATATGAATGAAAAGGGGGCAAGGGTTGGACCAGAAGAAGGAAACGAGGGAGATAGAAGAGGAGCATTATCAAGTCAAAGAATCTGTTGTTCTCGATTGAGTTACAAAATTTACTTCTAATCACCTTAGTAGCTGTTATGGGCAAATCAAGTCCTGTGGGCGTCACAGTTTCTTGCCTGCCTTCCAGTACACCTGCTAGCAAAGTCAGATAGATTCTTTCCTGGATACACAGGGCTTAGGCCTTCTGAGTAAATAGTGATTAGAGTAGTGCGTGATTTAATGAATCTTGTCAGTTTTAAATTTACTGCACCATAGCATGCACATAAATAAATAAGTTTTACAAGGAAGAAGAAGAAAGAAGGAAAAGATGAGTTAGATTTGGAGCCTAAATTATGCAGAGGAGCATACATCTGTCTATCAATGAACTTTGGAGACAAACGGGACTGGATCCAGATTACTACCTATCCAGTTTCTACATGAACAGATGACCTTGGGTAAGTTACCCAACTGTTCCAAAATAGAAACAATTCATACATCATAGTTTCGGTAGAAGGGTCGCTATCCACACCTGAAGCAGGCTTAATAATTCCCCCCTACTCTATGTCTGCTCTATGTTGTTTTTTTTTTTTTCCGGTGCTGGGGACCGAACCCAGGGCCTCACGCTTGCTAAGCAAGCGCTCTACCACTGAGCTAAATCCCCAACCCCCTGCTCTATGTTGTTTTATGGTTCTTGATGGAAGGCAAATTACTCTCTTGCTCTATGGTGAGGACTAGAGGATAATGGCCTAAGCTTGACCACTGAGACCCATGTACATGGTGGGTGACACAATTTCACACTGAACTGGGGCCTTTTGGAGCAGAATGTGTTTATCCAGAGCATAGCACCACTTCCTGTTTTAAGAAGCAGGAAAAAAAAAAACTCCTTCCAGAAAACTCATTAAGAAGCTCAACATTCTTCTTAGACATCAAATAAGTCCTCAAAATATTGTTTTCTTAAGAGTTAAGTGTAAATGAATCAAAACCAGACAAATTCAATTTCCTTTCAATTAAACAGGATTTTTTTTTTTTTTAAAGGTCCAGGGGAAAGGCGCTTGGAGCCAAATGTGTTTTGGGTTTTAAACAAGACCAAATTTTGGAAAAGAGTCGAACGGCAGCATGGAGTCAGAACCTATTCTTAGTTTATATCATAACGCAAGGATTGACACAGACAGTGACCAACAGAGACATCAGCTCTAGAAACTTGTGAAGCGCATCCTGAGAGCTTTGGCAAAGGTCACCCCACGGCCTAAGACTTTGTCCTGATGTTTCAGAACAGCCACACCAAACCAGAAAAAATGCCAAGTCATCCACACCTCAAAATAAGATGCAGGAATGCAAATCCCACTCAGAATGAGCATGGGAGTGGGAAAGAAATTTTGAAGTCAAACCTCATTATACACATTTTAGCAGGAACGATGTTACATGAGGAAGGAAGGATGAGGTGATGTGATCCCAGAGTTCCTCAGAGGAAGATCCAGGACTTCTTATGAAGTATACACAACTCTCAGCTATGCTGATACACAACATAGGATTCAACAGTCACTGGGGCCCACACATATAGATTAGCATGGTTCCTATAAGTATATTCCTAATAGAGCTTTTTATAAGTTTTAAAATGATTAAAGAATAAAATATTCCATAAATTTATACTAAGAAAAGTGGAAGTCTACTTTTCCATGTTCAGAGACGACACTTTTTAATTCTTTAAATGCCTATTCTTCAAAAAACTATCTCTATCTATATATAATAATACCATATATGTATTTAAATATTTTTCATAGATGGGACTATATATTTTATAGCCTCATTTTTTCACATATGATAGAACACTTACTTTTAGGAGCATTTTAAATCAGTGCACATTAGAATCATTTTAGTCCATTAATATTGGCAAGGCACCCTCTTAGATGACTCTTCCTCAATATTTATCTAGCCCCGTTGATGTAGATTTTTAAAATATCCAAGTTTTGCCATAATAAAATGCTATAATAAACATTTTGTACATATATCTATGGTGTCTAGTTGACTATACCTTTAATATAATACTTTTTGTCAATTTTTATCAAATATCAAATGAGGTTTATTTATTTCAAATTAGTGCCGCTGTCTGGAAAGATTGTATGCAGTTATATCACTACCACGAGAAGACAGTGAGTGTTCCCTTATCCTTCCTAATGTGGCATACAATTAATCTGTTTTCCTCTTCGACGTCCTCCTAGGTAGCAAGTGCTAAAGTTTCATTATTTCCATTTAAACATCTTTATGCATAGGTTTTAGATTCCTTTTCTAAGTTTACTATTCATTTGTATCTCTTCTTCTAGAACAACCTAGTCATAGCATTTTATGTTATTGATTAAACTTATTCTTTGATAATTTCACTCATGTCTATTTACTGTCAAGTAGTCTTTTACTTACTGACTTTTTGTAAGTAGTCATTATGCAAGATATCAGACATGAAAAGTAGTCTTTTCAGTTTCTCCTTCATCTTCTAACTTTACTGATTTATTCTGAAGTGCTTGGGAACACACCCAGGGCCTCAAGCATGCTAGGGGAGTGCTCTACCGCTGAACAATATACTTAACATGGGACCTTTCTCTTCGTGCTAAAGAAAGGAAGTTAAGCTGAGAGGAGAGGAAGAAGAGCCCTTGGTTTTAGTCTCTGGCTTTCCAAAAGTGTCCATCTAAAGACCTAGTAGCAACAGAGGTAAAGAGAGTCAGATGCTACAGTGATATGACCTTTGAGAAAATGTACCCAAATATCCTCATAATAATTAACACGCATAAACAATCCCCCAGTGGAAATTGCTTTCTTATGACTCAACAATAGAATTTAAAGTCAGAATGCAAAGAAACTTTTACCCTGTAGAAATCTGAAATAGAGAAACATCCTATTCTTCTCTGTTATATGTATTGATGTGTACAGTGTATGGGAGTACTGAACCTGGTGGTACTCTTTAATTTGAATGAATGAATAAAACATTGAATATACATTAAATGATATGCATTTCTAGACAAAATGATTCACAGGCATATAAATTTCAACTTACATACGGACTTACAGAGAATAAACAGCATTGACCACAAGACAGTTCCCAATCTGAATACTTTTGCAATTTTAATATATTTGTTTTCACATTTTTGCTGCATGAATAGTATTGTAAAAGTGTGCACTTTCAGACTAGACTCCTTCCCACATAAAATCAATGAACACTCACATATTCAGAGCAAGCAAATCTACCTCTGGAATGCTAGATTCCAGTAGACATGTGAAACCCACACATGTCTAGAAATTCAAGGTTACAGCTCCCCGGGTACCTGTAATTCAGGCCTCTTGCATGTGCACACCGAAAAGTGACATTAGATCTTTCATGACCTTGGACAAAAAGCACTAACTGGCTAAGCGGGCCTGCTTCTGGGAAAGCATGTCAGATTTCAAGTTGGTATCCTTCTTGAGATAGTTTGGAAAATTTCATACCCTGAGATTTTGATCATAAACTAAATGACAGACACATTGTTCCCTAAAGATAGTTCCCTAGAGCCTTTGGGTATGAGCAATTTCAAAGCTACTGTGAAATAGATCTGAATTACCTGAGAGTGCATTGCTCTTCAGTTCTTGGTCCTTACTGAAATGCGGGCAGTGTAAGTCTCTGAATATTTGGTTTACTCAGATGAATCTGTCAGCATTACTGAGACAGTGGCCCCAACCAAGCCATGAGAGAATGTCACGCCTCTCTGAACTTCCATAGAAGTTTGATTTGAGCATCAGGGAAACAACCTTCCCTTAGGTCTCTCCGTTATAATCTGCTGACTCATTCTCTAAAAGAGCTAAAGTTGTCACTCAGGTAGATAGTTCAATTTAAAAGGTAACTAACTCATGTTGAGATTTCTTGGACCACTGGAGGAAAAGACACATTAAAAAACTGAAATGATAACCATGTGGTAAATGGTTGGTCTTGCTTGTTAACTTGACTCAGTGCAGAGTCACCCGGGAGAAAAGCATCTGGATCTGCCTATGGGGATAGTCTTGATTGCCTTGGTTGATGCAGGAACACCTGCCCACTGTGGGCAGCACTCTTCCATCAGCTCAGGGTCCTGGGCTTTATAAAAGACTAATTGAACATTAGCAAACATGTATGCATTCATCCACTGCTTTCTATCCTTGATTGTGGATATGCCACAACCAGGGAACCAGTTGCTGCTGTGACTCCCTGGTGTAATGGAAGCTGGAATTGTGAGCTACAATTAAATGCTATGCCCATAAACTGCTTATTTCAGGTATTTTGTTGCAACTAGGAAGGAAGCTAGAATATCACTGTTTGTTTGTTTTTGTTCCTGTACTGAGGGATCAAGCACAGGGGGACTGATGCTTGCTAGGCACTGCTCCACTATTTGCCATGTAACATAGGTTTGGTCACTATGCCTCCCAGACTGTTCTGAAACTTGGGACTTTTCCTGTCTCCAACTCCCGACAGCTGGAAATTCAGGGATATGTCTCTGTGCTCATAATTGGGTTTTCATAAGATGTGGATTATACTTTCTCCTCTCTTTTTTGGCCCGTGATTAGTAAGCAGCCTCTTTTTCAGATGGAGACAAGAGAGCTGAAGTTCGAGATTATTCTTAGTTATACAGTGAGTTTGGGGCCAGCATGGAATAATAAAACTCTTTCTCAAAAAATATTAAAATACAGACTTACAAAGTCTTTTAATTCAGTCTTCAAAAAAATTTCATGGTGAACTTGAAAGACGGCTCAAGGGTTAAACTTTTGTCTCGCAAGCAGAAGGACCTAAATTTTGGATCCCAGATCCCACATAGAAATCCACAGAAATCTCAGGCCCTGGAAATCAGAGCCAGGGAAACCCCAAAGCAAGGCAGATAGAGCAATTCAGGATGATTCTCAAAGTCATCCTTGGACTCCCACAAGCATACACAGTGCCCTCTGACGCATATACATGCATGCACACACACTTGAAATTTTTCATGCTATTCAAAACAAAAGAAAAACATTAATGTGTATTGCATTTCTCCAAATATATCTAATTGTCTAGAAGTGAAAGAGTAGATTTTTATTCCAAGTCAGGAGAGTTGGTCTGATACAGAAGCCTATATGTCAGACTTTAGATTGGATGAGACTTAAGTTTTAGGATATTTTATGAAATTAAAAGGCAGGGTAAAGGTTTGTCCACTAGAAATCCTGTCTTCCCAATATAAACATTTTCCCAAAGTCCTTCTTTTTTATGAGAGACAATTAGACTAATGCTATATTTGTAGAAAAAGAGGTTTGGTTTAAACCAACTACTTTTAAGAACCAACTGCTAACTTAACCCAAACAGAGGAGATATTGAAAATCTAAACCTTATTTAATGGGGGCTGTTATTAAAGATGTGCTTCACAGTGTAGAAAATGGATCAGTAAGGTATGCCCTAATATATTTTAAATGGTTTATTTAAAGAGACGAGCATTCAACTATAAAGAGTCAGAAAGGAATTCCATATACCTGCCCATCATCAGTAGAGAGGCCACTTGGTTATTCAAATAAAATGCTATATTTTGGGTAGTTTCCTAGTTAGACCTTGTTTAATTTGCATACAATGAGGATTTATTTTGGAAACGATCATGTAAAAATCTTATCTGAAAATAAAATTTTTAAGCATAGAAATAAGTTAAGATAGTAGAAATGCATTTTTTCACTACATGGCAGAAGCGTCTTTAGATCACGGTGCCAGAATCTTTCATGATTTCTCTTTTAAGTTTCCCTCTCTTTCCCTCTCTCTCTTCCCTCTGCCTGTCTCAGGATTCTATATGATAATGCAACAAAAGCAGATGATGTTTTCAAGATGTAATGGGAAGAACACTGCCCTGTCCATTATAAACCTTCAATTCCCACCCTTTGTCCATGTAACAGTACCTGTGATAATCTTCATTCTTTCTAACACCCTGTGCCTCCTCAGTTTTCCCATCCATAAAATGAAAATGTCGGGCTACATACTCTCTCAAGCACTGAAGCTTCAGACAAAGGAATTTGAAAAGCAAAAGGAGAGAAGCAAGCATAAGTGGAAAAATAGTTCACGTGCAAAACAGGATTGGCCATTTGAAAGTTATCTTTGGAGAGCAATCTGTGTGCTTTGAGGACAAAAAAAGGGACAGTGTGGCTTGCCTGGAGTTCTTCTGATTCTCCATGACACAGAGATGGGGGAAATATGCTCTCCCAGAAGACACAAATCAACCCTGTTCCTTTTTTTTTTTTTTTTTTTTTTTTGGCTATCCTCTCCTCTACCCTGACATGCCTCTCCTGGTACACAAAGCTAAAGGAAACTCCACCTTTTCTTTTCTCTTTTCTCTGTCCCATCATATACTGGTTATGTAGTGCTATACTTTTCCAAGGTAAAGCATGAGAAGGGATATCCTTGATCTATTCAGTCTTGGCTTTATTAGAAATGTTCTCTCTGATCCTCCTGCCTGGTATACCTCTGCCATTTTCTCTGTCATTATCTGTTTTGTGGCTCCTCGTATGTGTGGCCACTGACCTCAATCTCACTATACACGCGTACATATACACCAACCACCTCCCCTGTAGAGTTTCATTCTCTGAAGTAAAGCCTTTGAAACACATCACAAATATTTAACAGGTCAATGAAATATGCATGACAGCAGATCCAGGTTTACGTTCTATCACTTTGAATAACAGATCTCCATGAGATTCTAGCCCAAAGGAGCAATCGGTTAGCATGTTCGATTGTTTTTCATCCTCAATGTGAGTTGCTCCTAAGAGGTGAAAGAGACTAAAAGGCAAAACGCAGAGCAAGTAAATAGAGCTGAGAATGAACCCCTGTTTTTTCACCCCAATTCCTTTCTTCCTTTCCTTATTTCTCAAGTCGATGTGCCATGTCTGCTTCTTCTCTATTTAGTTCCCTGTCTTTGAGGGCACACTTGGCATTCCTTCCACAGATAAAATCATCTGGATTCAACCGAAGCCCACCTAGTTCTAGATACAGTTTCTGAAACCAGGTCATTTCTTCAAGCAGCAAACGGTATCACGTGTTTCTTCAGCGCTGATAATATCACTTTGGGGAGCCAGGGTGGGGTAAGGTGCTGTTTAATATGGCTGGTAAGCTTGTCTGTAGCAAGAGAGGAGTACTAAATGCTGATACCTCTCAGGTGATTTTTTACCAAGAGACATTCTTGTAAAAGAAGCTAATGCTGAAGGGCAATATGAATGGGAATTTACAATCCCAAGGAGTTCTGTGAAGAAATCCAGGCTTCCTGGACAATGTACATTCTGGGCACTGAGACCCACAGACATTGTCAAATATGTACAAGCTTTGTGATCAAGAAAGAAATATGCAGGTGCATAAATTCACGCCCCAGACTCACTCTAGAATGTTGAAACTGGAAACGCACATTCTGGATTTGTCTATGAGTGACAGCCGGTCTGTAAAGTCTTTAGACCCCTGTCATTATGGGACAGGATTTAATAAATAATCAGGTAAGTGCTTGAGTAGGTAAGCATACCCTTCCATGAATAGAAAGGGTCTGAAATATACGGCTATAAAGGTGATATAGCTCCATAAAGACTGTGAATTCTCAATGAGACCTGAAGTTGATTGTCCTGTCTTTCAAATCGGTGACTAGCACAAGCATATTACTGAACCATGGTAGAAGTGGGGTCCGGTAACCCCAAATTCCAGTGGCCACATGTGAACAGGAACTTGTGGCTTCTTCATAGCTAAAATACCAAGTAATACTAACACTTGTCCTTCAGAACCACGGTGTACTGAAGATAGTTTGAAATGCCATCACCCTGTGGGTGACGGTGGAACTAGGTCACTCCAGGGGGGAGACAAGAGGTCCATCTGGAGGATGGGGAGGCTCATGGGTTCCCACCACTCACTCCCATTGCTGGCATGAAGTGGCAGGTCCTCAGTCTAAGGCTGCTCTGGCTGCTTGCCGTGCCCATCCCGATGTGTGCATCAAGCGAGGTTAGCACATCCTGGGTACACAGACCGCAGCTTCCTCCCGGGCTCAGGCCCTGTGCTTAGAGGTCTGAACACTGCACAGATATTGCTTCACTTCTCCTTAGAGTGTCCACATCCAGGCCCTGGTGCCATGTTACCGCCCTTCTGAACCAGAGGGTGTGTGGTGGGGGGAGCGGCAAGTGGAGAGGATCTAGACTGGGGGAGGGGTTCTAGAAGGAGGCATCTGGTTACTGAACTCCAGAGATGTAGGAGCTTGCATGAGCACACGGACAGGAAACAGAAACAGGCGTGAAAGGGCCCAATGACCTCCACTCCCAGGTCTCTTGCCCACTCAAGTTTGAGGAACCCACGACTCTCAAAGACTCTTTTAACACATTATAATCAGTTCTTGCATCTCCAGGTTTAAGTTCCTTCAGTTGGTGCCTTTCACCTAAGTCAGCATGTTTCATACTTTCAGAGAAGGGGGGGAGCTTAGAAAATAAAACCACCCCCCTGACCCCACCCAGATGATAAAAATCTCTTGACTTTGCCAGTGCACTCTCACTCAGCTTTGGGCAGGCAGCAGATTCCTTGGGTTCTGGGGAACAGAGGTTTCTTGCCAGTCACCACCTCACTAGCCTGATAGTTTTTCCAGATCTTCTCCTGATTGGCGTTGTACTGCAGCCCTGAAGCTAACGTCTGGTCCCATTCATTCTCCTAGGTCTTCTAAGGCCAGTCACGTTAGGGGGTGTCCCTCCTCTCTGCTCCTAACCCCACTTCCCCCTTTCAGAAGGAGCCAACAGCCAGTCTTTCTGAAGTGTGACACGAAAACCCAGACTCACGGGGCCCCTGAGCTACACTTTGCAACCTAGACCCACGCGGGGTGGTGCGGCTAGGAGTGGAATTGACAAGAAAGGCGTGGGGACCACGGGCTCAGAATCCACCACTGCAGGGGGACAACACCGGAGAGTCTAATTCGAATTAAAAGGACAGCCTCAGAAATCTTCCGTTGCTGGTGCACGCCAGGGCGCACGAAGCTTGGGGTGCAGGGGAACCGCTTGGACCCAGGCGGAGAAAGGAGATTCTCGGGAGAAGCAGTGAGGCTGGCCCGTTAACTCCGAGCTGTGTGGGCCGAGCCGAGCGCCCGGGCGCCGGGCAGCAGTGGTGCGATGGGGGAAGAGAAACCAGTCTTACTGACAAGTAAACAGGGGCTTCCATCTGGAGGCGCCGGTTCAGGAAGACCCTCAGAGAAACTCTCTTGCACCCCTGCCCGCCTGCCCACAATCCCCGCACTAGCCTCGGGGCCACCGGGCAGAGACCCTAGTCTGGGGTCAGCAGTCCTCTGCACCCGCTGCTTTTGGCCGCTGGCGGTAGGGTGGCCGCCCGGAGAGTGCCCAGCGCTGGGGCCAGGGCTGGTCGGTGGGAAGCGCACATTCGCGGGTCTCCGGTCCTTAACTCGGATCCGCGCTCGGAGGTACCCCCCCCCCCGTTTCAGTTGCCCCCTCTCACCAGCCGGACCAGCGGTGAGGTGGGAGGGGGGCTGGACTCCACTTTGGAGTGCGGGATGTGGGGGAGATCGCCCACGGCGGGGAGGCTGGCCTGCCTCTGCGGAAAGTGGGACTTGCCACTCGAGTAAGCGCCGGAGGAGACGGCGCGAAGCCGGGCGCGGAAGGAAGGGAGAGCGGCCACGTCTTCCGGGACCCCGCCGCCCTGCGCCTAGCAGCCGGCCCGCGGCCCCGGTCGGCCCCCACCCCGTGCCCACTGCCCCGCCGCTTACCTTAATAGTCCCGTCCATTTGGCCAAGTCTGCAGCCGAGCCCCCCAATATTCCACACATTGACCCGGTTACAGCCTGACCTCGCAGCCCCTTCAGATTAGCCCGGCGCGGCCTCCCTGGCGCTCTGGGCCCTCCCTAAGTGCCCCCTGCGAGCGCCCTGCCCTCGCTCCCTGCGCACGTTTGTTGTTGTAGCGGATCGAAAAAGAGACAGTTAACCGGATGAAACTTTTTTTCAGCTAATTTTGGGAAGTGACTTCACTTTGCGATCGGGGAGGAAGTCTCTCTCTCTCTCTCTCTCTCTCTCTCTCTCTCTCTCTCTCTCTCTCTCTCTCGTCTTGCGTTCTCTCTTCTCTCCTCTCCGCTCTCTCTTGTCCTCCCTCCCCCACACCTCCCTTTTCCTCTCCGCGTCCAGTCGCATCACACACTATATAAATATACGCGGAGATGTCCAGATACATTCATGGACTGTGCGCACAGGATACTTGCTCCTGGGAGATAAGAGCCGGCCGGGAACAATGCCGGGGTCCCCGCCCAGTGTACGCGCCCTGATTCCCGCAGTCTGCAACGCTCCCCCTAGCACCTTCCCCCCCAAATCCAAAGCCAAACGCCTTTGGCCTCTTTCCTGTTCCCCGGGCCGTTGGCCCAAGGTGGCCCTCCTGACTCATTCACTTTCCGTTTCTTCCCACAGATACGTCCATTAATGCTTTTTCCAGCCGGAGTCAAACTTTTGGGGATGGGAGGACGGCGGGAGAGTTTGCTAGGTCTGGGGATAACCTAGCGCCGACTGCCGGGGAAGATCCGGACTCCGAGCGAGGCAAATTGACCGTTTAAAAAAAAAAAAAATGCCTTCAAGAAAACGTTTTTCCATCCCGGCCCGATGTGGGAGACGCAGAGATGCGCCGGACCCCCGCAGCGGCTCGATGCGGATTTCGGGTCCGGACTCTGGCCCTAAGGGGTTGCGACTCTACACCCCGCGCTTTGTTAGGACAGGGGCGCCCTCGCGCTGGCGCGCCTCGACTCTCCGCTCCCGGCGCCTGAACAGCTGCACCCCAGGTCACCTATTCTCTGGATTGAATTCCTTGCACTCACCGGGACCCGACGGCCCGAGCCTCCAAGGCCGACAAAAGACGGACATCCACGACGAACGCGCCCTTCGCACCACTTAGCAGGTCCCGGATCGCAGCTCTCGCCACCGCGCAACACAGACCCAGATTTTCCTTCAGGGGAGAGAACCCGAGGGTTCGCGCTCCGGACTGACATTCCCACCCAGCCGCCTCGAAAAGGGCAACCTCTGGGGTTTCAGCGCTCTTGGCCTGACTCCCCCCCACCCCCCATCTTCCAGACCTCCAAAACTGGTTACCTTGTCCACGCTCTCCAGACCACGCTTTGGAGTTTCTCACTTTTATTTAAGAGTCCTCACGGGGAAAGAGGAAGAAGAAGGAAAAAAAAAATCCAGAGCAGATCCAAATTGGGAGGAAAAAAAAACTCAAAAAGGGTGTCCGCGACGACGAAAAAGGTGACTTATTAATTCTTTATTTCTTCAGAGGCAATTGAGCCCAAGATCTCGCTCGCCTCCCTCCCCCTCCCCCTCCCCCTCGCGAAATTAGTCTCATCAATTCAGCTCCAATTTGGGGTTCGAATACAGACACGGGTCTGAACGTGACCAGACCCGGAGTGGCGGTGCAGCCTTGCCAGCAATTGAGACTCTGGTGTGCGTGTGGGGGGTGGGGTGGGGGGCCGAGCCCACTCCCCCCTCTCCTGTCTGCCTCTCAATCCAGGGGTCTGCTTCGGGGCTCCCCTGAGACAGCCACATCTGGTTACCGCTAGCGGGGTCAGTCCCCCCCCCCCTTTGCCTGGGGCCACCAGTTCTGGAGTTCAATTAAAAGAAATCAGGCTTAACCCTTTCCTGCCCGCGGCAGAACCACAGGGCCTCTCTTGCTCTTCCTTTGGCATTTCCACGTGTTTTCCAGAGAGGAAAGAGGTTAAAGGGAAAGGGAGAATGAATTACATCCTTTTAAACCAGAAATTGTTTCCTTTTCAGCCCAGACTCCACCGACCTTCAAACCCCTGCATCAGGGCGTTCAAGAGAGTGCACCAGCCACACTTTGCCTCTTTCTGCTTAGAAGGGAATTCTACTTAGTGTGGAGAGACCTCCTTCTAGGTACTGGGCAACCACAGGGGGTATTAATGGCTACCCCACATAGGGCAACTACTCTCTTTAGAAGGGACTCGGTGGCAGACACGATCACTGGATTTCCCTTTCCAACTTCTGTGGGCCTACAAGTGACAGTCATCTTGGCTGCACTGGCCCACGGTCACCAGAACACCCTTTTTGCCCCTCCCATGTCCTTGAACCTGACTCCCTCTTCCTCAGGAAGCAGTCAAAAAGAAACCAGGTCAAAATGAAGGCTCCTGTTGGAACTGGGAGTGAATAGCATTTTCTGTTTCTGGTGCAAGAATACAGCATTTTCACAATTTTGGAGTTGTTGGGGTGGGGGAAATTGGCACAGGGGCCACCCAAAACACAAATGCAGACATCAGTACACTTTTGAGACTCCAGAATGCCAGCAAAACAGCAGTCTTTTGCCTTTACCACCAGCTCCTCCAACAGAAGCTACTCCATCCACAAGGTCTCCATCCATAACAGGACCCTCCTAACTCCAAGCGGATATGGGAGGGAATATAAAATTCCTTCCTCCAGGCATTGACATGCTGGTGGGTAAGTTTGCCCACTTATGTAACTCTGGGTTTAGTGCCCCACTCTATCGCTGCTAGGTCTTTTTCTAAATCCCAAAGGGGGAAAACTCTAACCAAACACAACAGTAAACAAGTCTGCCCTGTTTAATGTGGTTACCACCAGACATCTGGAAAGATGGTTTGATCCTGGCAGCTCACATTGTTTTCACGAGCAGCCAAAGAGAATATTTTGAATGTTTGCATTGAGACAAATTGATAGAGAGCCCGCGGTGAGGTAGGTGAGGCCTGCTACAAATGAAAGCTGTCTTGTGTTGGGAGGGGATTCCTCCCCCCTCTCCCTGCCCTCCTCGCCCTCCCCTACTGTCTCCCCACCCTCTTTCCTCTCAATTCCTTCTCTGGCTGTCTCCTCTCTCTCCCGTCTAGTCACCGGGCAGCTCCTGCCCACATACCAGCTCACACAGGCTCAACAGCATTTCCCTTTTTCCAAGCATTTCATTCTTTTCCAGACTCGGCAGGCTGAGGACTAGGATCTGATATGGGTCCCAGTCGGTGCCCATTCCACCAGCCCACTCTTGGCTCTCAAGTCAGGGGAAGCTCATAGCCAAAGAGGCGAGGCCAAACATTTTTTTAAAAGCTAACAAACGGGTTAAAAAAAAATACTTCACTAACCAAACAGCCCACCACCTATTTCTCAATCTCATAGGGAGCAAACACACATTGACAAAAGAACCCTCCCCAAACATTTGGATTTGGGGGGCCTTTTTATTAAAACGCTGATGAAACATAAACACTCGCACTTGACAACGGTTTCAAAGACACGGAAGTCCCGCTTCCTCGGGGAAGAGGAAAGGCTAGCGAAACGTGTCTTGGCTCGCTCAATGTCAGCCTTTTTGACCCGGTCAAGATTTTCCAGACAGTCTTCCTGGGCTCCTTTGGTTCCAGCCTAGGTGGGGACTGGGGACTGGGGAGCCTGATCCCTGGGGTACCTGCAGTTCTGTTACTTGAAACTCCTAAAGATGCCAGGCCTGGCACAGCGTCCAGGGTGGAACCCCCCCCCCCCATGCCCTGCCTAGCCCCTCGGGCTGGTCCTGGGGTATGGAGCAGGGGGGGGAAGCAGGGAGGGGGAGGGGTGGGCAGGCGAGCGCCAAAACTCCAGACCGCTCAACTGCAGCTTCAAGTGTCTGGCCTCTCGCTCGGGGCCATAATTAATTTGAGATTTATTTTTATTGGAGAACTCGAGTCTCGTCTGACCTTAGCCAAACAAGGCAGCCCGAGCCGCCCCTGGATGCGCTTGAACGCCGGGGACGCTTTCTGCAGGAAGGCTCTGCAAGGCGCGCCTGCTTTGAATTTGTTGCTCAGACTTCATCCACTCACAGACTAAGGAAGATTTAGAGCCTCGGCTCGTCCCTGCCCGCTCCCCACGCTCGTTCAGAACGCTACGTGGGAGGCCTCCGCGCCTGCCTGCAGAGCCGCGCGGGGGGTCAGGCCAGGAGGGTCTGTGCTCCCCGAGCCCCAGGGCCGTCTGAGGCCAGGCCCCCAGACCACGCGGCGTCGGTAAGGAAACCCCAAAGGAGTCACAGGCTGGCCTGAGAGCGCAGGCTGACAAGGGGTGGAGCCCAGCCAGGTGTCGCGACCCTCACCCACTGGCAGGCGCCCCAAGAAAAGGACTTTGGAGGTCGGGGGTGGGTTCTGCTCGACCAACTAGCCCCTCCTCCTAGTAGCCCAACATAAAATTCCCTCCAAATCGGACCGGTGTCCTTGAAACAGTTTCAGGACCTGTCAACCAGTTACCACTTCTGCACAGTGTCGCTGCAGGAAGGAGGGGGTTACCCTATGGGTGGATCTACAGGCTGGTAGATGGGAGAGTAAAATAAGCTTGCAGGGAGTCGCGGGAGTAGCTATTAAAGATGTGCCACCTTCCATAGAAGAAACAATGAAAGCATCCGAAAAGGTCGTTGTACTGGGTCTTCTCTAACTGAATAACACCTTTCAAGGTTCTGGCCAAATCACTTGGCTGGGTTTGAATTCTATATAACAACTCTGCACATAACAGTTCTGTGACCTTGCACAAATTTAACTTCTTTGAGCCTGGGAGTTGTTACCTGTACAAGAGCCTTAGCATAGGATCCATCTCAAAGGGCTGTGGTGTTTAAAACTTGCTTGCCTTATTACCATTATCTGGACTTTGTCTTTTATAAGTTTAAGTTCCATTACATCAACCCCTTAGTCTGTTTTTCAGTTACAAAACAGACCACCTTCTAGAACCATTATTAATAATCTAGCACCAATAAGACAGAGTCTGGCAAGGGCTAGAGGTAGCTGTCAATGTCAGCGCAGCTATGGTTCTAGAACTACCTATGTGGGTCTAAAGAGATTTTTGTGTCTTTCTCCTGGGCACTTCAGTCCCACCCTGACCTAAAGCACTGAGGTTGGGGAGGATCCATTTATTCTGTGCCCTGCTCAGGGACCAATCAAGTCCAGAGACTGAGTGAAGAGGTCCTCCTTAGCTCAATTCCTGGGTCCTGGGGCCTTGGCTCCCAGAACCAGGGTGTTTATCAACAATCAGGCGTGGATTGGCAGAGAGTTGGTAGTTTGTGTCCCTCTGGCAAATGCTCGGTCCAGTCAGCCCATGAACAGACCCAAGATTGTCTCTCCCGCAAAGAACTTTCACCTTCATCAATGCACCCTTTGTGCAACAATACAAACTTTACAGCTGCTGAAAACTCCATTTTCTCCCTTTTGAAAGACCTCCTGCAGCAAGTGGCTCCGGGGGCAGCCCACAGCTCCTGCGTGACCACTTTCTCTGCCCCAGGCTAGTCCTCTCCTCTCTGCTAGATCAGCTTGCTTTCTCCCAGGCCCCTAAGCTTCCACTTGCCCTTTGTGGATCATAATATCTAAGATTCTGGATCCTGGTATATGAGTAAAAGAGATGGAAGCTCACATCATTTACAATCCTGAGGGTAAAGCTGGAAGACTCCCCATGTGCTGGGATACTTGGGGTTAGGAAGACTTCTACCTCTAGAAAATTGTAGACCACAGACCGTGCTTGCTTTAGCTTGATCTCAGAGAATGCTTTGGCACCTCTTGGGAGCCATCCACCCATCCATCCCTGCAAAGACTGAGCTCTCCCTCTCACCCTCCATCCCTCTCTGCTATTATTGCTCTCTTGCTCCTTTCCTGGAGCAAACCAGTGGGTCCCGGTTTCCCTGAAATGACTATACACTGCTGCAGACTTCAAATAGTAAGACACAAGATACACCATTGTCAATTTTTCTGAGTGTGTTTGTAGACATAGCTGAAGCTTCTTGCCAACAAGACCCACATGGAGGTGTGAACAGAGAGATCCAGGTCTTGCCCCCCATAGGAGGAAATGGGGAGGTGTAACCTAAGCTGAATCCTGTATATGGGAGGTAGAGGGCTTCAGAATGGAGGACCGACTCAACCCAACTTAAAGAAGATAGGTTTGCAACTCAAACCAGGCTCCTGGCTTCGAAATATGAGGAATCTGCTCCTTTCACTTTCTTGGACTAGCAATTTGGTGCATACTCTTTGTTCTGCCATACCAGAAGATTTTTCACTAAACGTGTAACCCAGATGTCCCAGCCCCGGTTTGTTTACATTCTTGGGAACTGTTGTGGAAAGGGAAAAACAACCCCTTGGATGGGCTGTCAAATACAGCAATCTGAGCTTTCCAAGGGCAAACAGGGCTAAGGTAAACTTAAGGGTGGAGCTGGTGTCCAGCCAATAAGAGAAACTCATTGTGCCCGCACATTTGCATACAGCCACCCATACAAGTCTTTTTGCACACACATTGGTGTGTGTTCACACTTATACTCACACATATGTTCATATGCAAACATGCCTACACCCTTGAAGCAAGGTACAAATTGTATGTATACAAAGTGTGCCATGCACCAAGACACATTTTGGTCTTTCTAGACTTTCTAGACTTTCAGTCTCCAAGAGAGTACTCCTGATTCCAGGCTATCCAAAGGCTGTCTCCTCCCTCCCAACCTTTCCAGTGTAAGGAAGAAATGGATCAAAGACCTTGGAGCAAACAGGAAAGAGGCCTGTGGGGAGGGTGGAGCCATGCATTACCTGCTTAAAGATGCTGTTGGCCTTACCTTGACATAAGAGGACGTGTCGGGGACTGTCTGGAACATCCTGTTGCACTGATGAAGATAAATCCTGAAGGTCCAGAACCAACCTAGTGAAGGAAATTTTCATCACACAAAAATGGGGCAAAGAAGAAGTAGTGTGGAAAGTGTGGGATTGGAAGGCCCAAATCTACATGGTCCTTTGAGAGCCTCCAGGGGAGGCTTCAGGCCAAGATGTGGAAGGACTGAGCCAGCTTGCACCATTAGGTGTCTTCCCCACAGTATCTTTAACCTCTCTTGGGTGCAACCAAAGGCTGCAACTTTCTCAAGAAAGGGCTGGATAGCGTTGCACATGGGACCATAGGGAGTTTATTCTGGCTAGGAAAGAGAGAAGAGGGAAGAGAAAGAGCCCTGAATAGTGGATCAAATAGTGTCCCTTCTCTTCAGCCAGATCCCCCAGGGAAGCCATCTTTAGAGACCAACCAATGGACCTTGCAGACAGGACAGGAACCTTCTGATTGACTCCCACTATTCTACACCAGCTGTGTTCTTTCCATCTGGAGAATGGATCTCCAAGGGAGGAAGGTTAAGCTAGGTTCAGAGGTTTGGGAAACCCCCTTTCCCACCAACCAAAACAACCCCCTTCTGCAAGTAAACAGGCTTAGGACTACAGAGAAGGCTGCTGCTTCTGCACATCAACCCTGGAGGAAACAAAGCCACCTTAGGGTATCAGGTGCCTCTGCTGGAATTCCCTGCTTTCTCCAAGTCTGGAGGTTCGTTCTCCTTTTCCCTTTTCCCTTCCTTCTTTCTCTCAAACTGTCTTGCAGGATGCAACTTCTCCAGGAGCCAATGTGTTTCTGATAAAGCACTTTTCTCCCCCACTAACAAATTCCAGCTTTTCTTGGGGGGGGGAGGTCTCCTGAAACTACCACAGGCGTGTGCACGCGGGAACACACACACACACACACACACACACACACACACACACACACAAGTTCAAGGATAAAATAGGTTTCTCAAACCTCTTGACTTCTTTTGCTTGTTTGGACCCCAAGTCCTATCTCCAACAACCAGTTTTCTCTGAAAGCCACAGAGCAAGAATTTGCAAGAAAAGGTAGAGTCTGGAAAGACTATGGAAGAAAAGAACAGGGAGGAAAAAAGCCCCCGGAAACCCAAATTTTCTGTCTGTAACCCAAGCAGGGAGCAGAGCCCCAGGAGCGCCAGCCCTCACCTCCTGCAGAGGAATAGATGCCTGTAAGGACACTCACCTTAGAAGCCCGGTGCAGCTAAGCCCCGGGAACCCCTCAGTGGTGCCAGGGTGTTTGGGTTGCGGGTGCAGATGCGGCGCAATACGTGTTCTGCGTTCCAACTCCCGGGGACTTTAGAAGAGACGAATAGAACCTGCCGGCCAGCAGTCAGCGATCAAAATTTGTCTTTTAGCCACGGGTGCCGGCAGGCGGCCTCAGCCCGCACATCCCCAATCGCCGCAGGACCCCCGGGAGCTTTCCTCTCCGCCGCCTCCTCCAGCTCTGCGAGTCCCACTCCCTCTTCCTCTCGCTTTTCCCCTCTCGTAATTTGATTTCCGTTTTCTTATCAATATTTCAACTGCCGTCTGATGAACTGTTCTAAAAGGACAGCCACCCATCTGCCCGCAGCTGCTTTCCCAGCTGCTTTAATTCCCTGTGTTAGCAGGAAACCTCAAGGAATACTACAAACCACGGCGGCATCACGTCTCGCACATAAAGATGGACCTGCAGCCGGAGACCCAGGCTTTAAGCTAAGCATTTATTTGTTCACGGAAAGTTTCCGATTATTGCTATGCAAATGATCACTCCCCAGACTTATTAATTAGTGACGCCCTTATCCCATGCACTTTGCAAGTTCTTGCTTTCCCGCTTAAAAAAAAAAAAAAACAACAACAACTTTTTACTGGATCCCCTTCAAGAATATATCTTCTAACTACATTTTTTAAAAAAATACCCACGATAGAGCAAGGTGAGGGCAGGCACTATACTATGGAGATTTTATTCTTTAAAAAAATCCCAAGCATTTAAAAGTACTTTTTGCCAGTAAGTTCTCTAGGCTTCCTCAGGATTTGTATTGTCTCGATATTTATAGTCATCCTTTGGAGGTTGATCTTGTATGGGGTTCAAGTTTTGGGTTCAGCTTCTGCTATCACCAAGCAGACCTCAGGGGCCAGGATACTGGATCTTAGAACCCAGTTTGCAATTTGTGTGGCTGGGCAGCTGCAGAGGGGATTCCTAAAAGGTAGAAGTACCCCTGGGTGCAGTGTGTTTGATTTGTGAAAAAGGCAATCCAGGCAGCCCTGCATACCTGTGATTTCTCCCCCTCCCTCCCTCTCAGGTACTGAGGTTCCTGATCCCCTTCATCAGCTCCTTCCTCAAGTGACTCTGGAAATTTCCGACCAGAAGGCAATTGCCGGGATTGCGTTTCAGGAGAAAGCACACTTATCGCCCAGATCTGACCGCGTGGGGGGCACGTACTGAAGACTGGTGGGGGAGTTACTCATTATTTCCTGCTCAACAATATCCCGATTTTTCTCTCCTGTCCCTCCCCCAAAGCGGCACATATTGAAACATTTTGCTAGTTAATAAGAGGAGCCCGGAGAGCAAGGAGGTGAAAGGCCAGCCCGGGACCGTGACTGGGCTGCTGGAGCTCCCTGCCCGCACATTCCTGACCAGCACTTAGGAAAACAAGACTTGCCGCAGAGAGGAGGGGGCCCAAGGGCTGGGGCCGCTGCCTAGGAATCGACTCTGTAGACTTTTTGGGAGATGCTTCCCTCCCAAAGGGACAAGCATGATTTCAAACAATCGTCAATACAATTCCCGGTGTCCATGCATGACCTGCATTTTAAAGACAGACTCTCTTTTAGGAAAAGGAGAAGGTTTGAAAGTGAGTGTTTCAGCCACAGGACTGAGAACTAACATCTTGTTCAGTACTTCACCACTCTAGCGCTGTCCCTCCCTCTTTTCTTATATTTATTTATCTAGTTTTTGCATGGTTGACGCTGGGAATGGAGCCTAGGGCTCAGGCAAGTGTTCCTCCACTCACTACCCCTCCCCCCATTTTTACTTTACATTTTAAGATAGGGTTTCACCAAGATTCGAAAACTAGCTTTGAACTCACTGTGTAGCCCCAAGCTGGACTTGAACTTGAGACCCTCCTACTTCAGTTTCCCAAATCACTAAGATCAAATGGACCTGTGGTCCATGCCACCAACACTCTGACTCCGTTTCTTTCCTTCTTCTCCTGAAGTTTAAAAACAGTTACATTTCTTTGTGTATCTTCTAGACACATGCCACAGAATATGGGTGGAAGTCAGGGGACCAACTTTTGGAATCTGTTCTCGCCTTTGACCATGCAGGTTCTGGACATCAAATGCAGACCATCAAGCTTGGCAGCAAGCCATGGAGCTTTACCCATGGGGCATCTTTCAAGCCCTCCTTTCTTCCTTTTTTTTTCTGAAAGGGTTTCTAAAAGGTTCGAATGGTGGCTTCCCACTGGACTCTGAGCTGTTCCTCTACTTTTTCGCAGTTTCAAAACCACCTTTATTTGTAGAAGTGTGTCTTTGATATTTATCTCCCCAATTATTTGGAAGTTTCCTGGAGAGAGAGGTTGAGCTTGTTTGTTCAAAGATGGATATCCAGTGTTCACAGTAATACCAACAGAGAGAAAAGATGATTACCTGATTTTCTTGCTCCTTTCTCACCAATAGCTGAAGAAAAGAATGCAAGATAAGCCTGGGAAGTTTTACCTAAGTGGATCTAATTGATTTCCTGCTTTGCAGGGAAAGTAGGTGATCTCTATCACCTGCTTGCTTTGCTTCCTTTGCACACAAAGAGTTTGACCAGGAGCTCTGGATACTCCCATTTCCAAGCTGATGGAGGTGGCCCCATCCTAGGTTGTGTATGTGTCTCTTAGTGCTCACTCTTCTGTGGTGTCATAATGTGGAGTGTATCCTCATTCCAGGAAGTGGACAAACAACAAAATGTCAGTGGTCTGAGAAAACTGATGAGCAGGCAATGAACAGAGAGAATGTAGCATGCCTTTGAGACAGAGTTTCAGGGATAGACATGCACCTGAAACCAGCCTGGTGTGTGTGTGTGTGTGTGTGTGTGTGTGTGTGTGTGTGTGTGTGTGTAAGGAGGGAGTGGGGGTTAGAGGTTGGAGAACAGAGAAGAAATCTGTGTGGTGATAGGCAGGATCATCCAGAGGCTCTGTGATTCTGAGAAAGGCATTTAGAACTCAGCTTCCTTTTCTAGCAAAGGATGCTGTGATACATATATATGTGTCAACTTGACAATTGCAGGCTGAGTTTTGGGCATATCTGTGACAAACTGATAATTGAGGCAAACCCCGAGCAAACCTGCAGGAGATTGCCTAATTGATGAGGAAGTCCCAGCCCATGGTCGATGGAGCTATTCCCTGGGCAGATGGATAAGATGGGGCAGCTTATTTAGCAAGCTTCTTCAGCGTGCTTTGGACTGCCTTGCTTTCTGGCAAGTGAGGAAGTTTGTCCTTCTCTCAGCAATCCTGTGAATATAGTGTGGACAGTTCCCTCTGCTCCTAGTGTTGTAAACCAGAATAAAATCCCTTGTTCCCCTACACTGTTTCCCCTAAGGTCATGAATTTGTTGGCAACATGCAGATGAACTGTGACAGATGCATCCACAGTTAGAGGATCCTGAGATATGGCCCAATCTGAAATCGCCCAGTTCTGTGAGAGAATTTAACCTGGGGAAAATATGAATGAATAGAAATTTCATGATCTAAGGTCAGGAAACTTGGCATTCCAATCTTAATCTGCTTCTAATACTGATATGATAGACTGAATTATGTCCCCTCAAATTTCATATGTTATGTCTTAATCTCTAGCATTTCAGAACGCAACAATCTTCACAGCCAGCATCTTTAAAAAGGTCATAAAATAAAATGAAGTCATATGGTGAGTTCTAATCCAACATGATAGGTATCCTCTCATCCAATATGACAGGTATCCCTATAAGAAAAGGAGAATATAACACAGGGAGGGGAGCCCAGAGGACACAGAAAGACCACCGCCATCATCTAGCTGAGACAGAGAATTCAGAAGGCAAAAAATCTACCAGCTCCTTCCCTTCAGCACCATGAGAAAATTAATGCCTGATGTTTTAAGCAACCCAAACAGTATTTTATATGGCAGAACTAGCAATCTTATCCAACTAGGAGATTATACTTTGACATGAGATGCTTCTCTAAGAAAGTAAAAAGGAATCAACATTGTTGATCAACTTTACCCAACTCTTTTAGACCTGTTGTCACCATCAATGCTAATTTATTATGTGGCCATGCGATTTTTTTGTTGTTCATTGATTTGCCACACGTGTTCTAGCTTTTTACTGAAAATAAATTCCAGTGCTATGTTACCTTCACCCTCTTGGCTGGCATTTTCCTTTCCTTTTTTCCCCCTTACAACAATAGTAAAGGAGAGCAGTCACTTCCTGTCCTTTGAACAAACAATGTCAGATTTTAAAAGGTACCTAATAAGGAGACGCCCTCCTTATCTCTCTTTTTCTGTGCCCTCTTGTGGCCCTTGACAAGCTGCAAGTATAGATTGAGCTCTTGAGTATTTCAGGGATTGAGGAGAGGTGGGAAATCTGTAGAGGGAGATAAGTCCAGGAAATAGAAGCGGTGACCAGAGAAGGAGTGGTTAGACAAGGGATCTCTTTGCAGTTCAGGATATGTGTGACCTGGCTGGATCTTTGATTCCCATCACATACCAATACACACACACACACACACACACACACACACACACACACACACAGACACATACACACCAAGACATACTGATGCTCTTGGTAGGAAAAGAGGCCTTAGCAGGAACAGCAGGAGCAAGATGCACAAAATAGGGATCTGCAGGAGGGAGGGAAGGAGGTTTTTCATCCAAACAGGTGCCACAAAACGGCCTCCCCAGGGACTAGTGGTTTTCCCTTCCCCACCTATGAATCAAACACATAGTTTGCTAAGATGAGGGTGCTGGAGAATGCGCACAAAGGCAAAGTGAACTCTCAGACTAAGAGTTTATCAACAACATTTCCATTTCTTTAACTCCCTTAGCTGATTTTTATTTTCACGTTCATCTCTTGCAGATGGCAATTAATTTTATTTTATTAGATAATCCTTGACACCTGTTCTGGTTTAAATTTTCATAATTCTACAAAGAGAATGTTCCTGGTCTCATCAATGGTTGTGTTTTTTAAAAATTTTTTGTGGCATTAATTTCCCCCCAATATTTCCCTGTGGTTTTAGACAAAGCTGCTTTTTCTGATTGAATGGAACAAATGATCCATTTGTTCATTTGCATGGGTGTTGAGTCAGAGGAGAGGGTAGTAAGTGGAAAGGAGCAACATCGCTTTGCCATCTCTGAGGAGGTAAAAGATTGCAAAGCCACGTTATCTTTGCTCTATCAATCCGGCCTTACTCAACCCTGAAGAGGAAGAAAGAGAAGACAATTAAAAGAAAGCATTTGGTTAGGACCTTTTGTGGGGAAAGTTCACCATTACTGAAAGGTCATCAGCAACTATAAAGGGTTCAAGATTTAATTGCATAGAGTGGGATAAGTGTTCCTTCTCTTACAGCTCTGAGAAGATGACCATGTACCAAAAATAAAGCAATACCTCAAGCTTTTGGGGCACTTGCCGTAGACTACAGAGCATGCTGGCTGAAGCTACTAAGAAAAATAGAGAACAGATTTGTTCAAAGCATAGAAGCTGTATTCTTTGTCCCTGCTTTTCTTTCTTGATCCCAATTAAAAAGAAAAAAAAAAAAAGAATGAAATTACAAGCCTGAATGGAAGCTGGACTAATGCCAGTTGCACTGAACATGGAAGCCTTTGGGAATATACATATATGTATATGTGTTTTTTGACATTTATTTGTGGTGGTGGTGGTGTGTGTGTGTATGCACAAGGATGTCAGAGGACAATGGTAATTGTAGTCAGTTCTCCCCTGCTCCCTTGTGGCCTCCAGGGATTGAACTCAGGGCATCAGGTTTGGTAGCGAGCACCTTTACCTGCTGAGCTATCCCCAGTACCCCACTGGACATATTTTTAATTGAGTTAGTAAGAATGAGGAGACCATTGGGTAAGGACAAAATATGTGTAATATCCATGCTACTAATGCCTGAGAATATTCTTTAGAGAACTAAGGTCCACTTGGCCAAATGCTTCTAGAATCCAGAAGGAAAAGATGCTATGAAAATATTTGTTTGGTCAAACACTGGCGTGACAAGTCATTGCAATTGCTTTGTTGGCCCTCAACTTTGAGAAACAGGGATAGAAGGTCTCAGAGAGGGCGGAGGGAGAGAGAGAGAGAACATGGTCTCTCATTCCTTCAGTGCACATCACAGCTGAATACAGAACAATGTGCCCCACTTAACATAATAAACACTGGGGATTCAGAGTCTTGAGTGCCGCTCAGAGAGAACCTGGCTTCCCTAGATAAGAGATCAAGCACAGAGGGCATGGCCTTCATTCTCTTGGTGTATGTTTTTAAATCAGATTTTTTTTTCGTGAACTAAGGTGTCTCCTAGATTTTTGGCTTATGGAAAAGGAGGAGACATAGATTTTTATCCAAATGCTACTTTTTCTTTTAAAAAAGATCAGACATAGCATGACCTGAGTATTTGACTATGAAAATGCCGTGATTTCAAAATGGCAAGGAGAATGGAGATAAAAAGAGAGAGCTAGAGTTCCCTCTACCCAGCCTGCAACCTGCCTCTTTTGGGAAGAGGGTTTTTAACCATTCTACTTGATTGGGAGGAAAGGGGGAGGGTAGAGAGGATAATGCTATTCTTCAGGTATGGAAGGCTGTCTTGGCCCTTCTCCTCATTCTCCTCTTCGTCCTCCTCCTGCGGGCGAACGAGTTGGCTCCTGCGGCTGCTTGAACATGCTTGACTTTAAACACAGAACTTTGAACATGGCCTTTATTATCTCAGCTGACCACCTCTGCTGACTGTGCTGTGCTTCTGAGATCTCTCCCCTTTTCATTTGTCCAGATGTTTTGCCTAAATGCCAGCAACATGGAAACATCAGAATCAAGGGGGAATAAAAAACTGACGAGCAGAGACAAGGACGGAAGTGTGTACAGTGGTGGCTTCAATGCAAAGCTGGCAGAGGCCAACGCCATGGTTGTTACATTTTTTTAGCCATGCCCCCACCCCAGCTGATTCCAATGTGTAATTAGGGTCAAGAATGAGACTCTCGGCTTGCCATGGAAGAGCGTTCCTCACGTGGAAGTGCTCCAAGGACACTTGGAAGGGTCTCCAGCAAGGACTGGCAAGGGTGGGGGATGTTCATAGTTTTCGGTTGGGCAGTCCTTTCGACTTAGAACCAAACTGAAATTTGGTCTGCATTTCTAGAAGAGAAATGGGTCCTGAGGGCTGTGGGGCCCAGAAGCCAATGACATGATAAGTGCTTGTAATCTCGAGCACTTATCTCTGCCTGTATCTGGCCTTCTTGCATTTATAAAGTAAATCGGGAAATCTCACCACAACAGGCTTTCCTGTGGAGGCTGGCATTTCCTGCCCACCCCAGTGGGGACAAGAATAGAGGGAACACAGGACTGAAGCTTGGGCCCTCTTCTTTCAGCTCCCTTGTAACAGCTGCAGGAAAAAATTCAAGACCCAAGATGGCAGACACTTTCAGTGTTCTGACACACAATGCAAAAAACTTATTGGATACCATGTATGTGCATGTACATCCATACATGCACATTGAGCATGAGTGTACACATGTGTGTTGCTTGGAGAAATGACCAACATTAATGCTTGCAACTGAGCTGCTGTTGAAAAGCTGCCATCAGATTGCTTACATTAAGGTTAACTTACATTTTAACACACAGGAGAAATACATTACACAAATTCCTTGCCTAAGCATTTTTTTAATTTTATAAATAAGCAATGGTTTTGTAAAGGGAATTGCTCCTTCTGGCAAATTTGATTCTAGAGTTAGTACATTTCCTACAGAAAAGGCCACCCATATGAACAAAACAGCATACTTACCACTTTTGTCAGAGAAAAAACATAAGTGTAGGTAGAAAGAATGGCTTTATTCTACCATTATAGCACATGCATGTGTGTATATATGCTCACATGTGTATGGGCACAGAAGTGGTATGACTATACATGTCTCTTACACAAAAGTGTTCTTCATCACACTTTAATTATTTTTAATTATTATTTATTCAGTTGTGCGTGTATGCACATGTGTATGTATGTGTGTGTCTGTCTGTGTGTATGTAGAACCATGGGTAAATTCGGGAACTACCATGAACTGCCTCCACCTCCTCCTTGTTTATTCTTGCCCCGGGATTCACAGGCTCCGCCCCACCAGGACCAGAAACGCAGGCCTCCCTCGCTTCAGCCCGGCGTCTATACGTGGGGTCTAGGATCCGAACTCAGGACCTTCCGCCTGCAAGGCAGAGGCTTAACCCCTGAGCCACCTCTCCAGCCCCCACACTTTAATTTTTCAGGCTGATCTTGCTGATCTGTGAGTCTAACTAGCCAGGTACCTTGCTTGGTGATTCCTTACCTTTGCCTACTCAACACTGAAACTGTAGGTGGCAGACACACATGCCTAGCTTTTATATAAGTTCTGGGGGTCTGAACTCTGGTTTTCATACTTGTATGAGCCATCTGCTCAATTGTGATATATTTTATGTAGCATTCAGAGTCCTCTGTGTCAGGAAAGACCTGAGAGAAATTTGCGTCCAATTTCTAAATGAATAGACCATAAAATATAAATTGTTTTGCATGGAACTATCTCAACCTATTGCTTCATGCTGATTGGTATTATCATCTTCTATTTGGTAAATGCTGAGTGTGGTCAATAGTGAGTAATGAGCAGAAACTTGCACGATAAGCATAATAGCCCATGACAGCTTCTTGTTTCGTTTCTGTTCTTCTTTTTCCCTGCCTGGCTGCTGTCAACTCATCCTATGCCACAGACGAACTTTCCAGATCCTTCACTCTGCATTAGGTAGAGGTTCATCAGCAAAGATGATTCGCTAGCTCTCATTATTCCCTTCTCCCTTTTCATGTTGGAAACTTCTAATGTAAATAGATGAATAAGGGCTGGCAGGATGGCTTAGCAAGTAAAGGCCCTGTGTGTCACAAATATGGCAACCTGAATTTGTGTCTACATGGTGGGAGGAAAGAACTGACTTCTGAAAGTCATCTTCTGACTTTTATATACATGTTTCAACATGTATATCAATGTGCTGTTTGTGTTTTTGTCTCTTTCTGTCATTCTTACACACACACACACACACACACACACACACACACACACACACACACACAAATAAATGAACGAATAAATAAAACATTTAGTGTTGCTGTCTGTTTCCATTCCTTTCCCTCTAGAAGGAAGAGTTGCCAAGATAGGGCCGAGGGTTGACATGCACCCTCTGCGCAGCTTCCTCATTCCTGTAGTAACCAGCCTTGGCATGACGCTGAGAGGAAGCATTAGCTCAGTTCTGTCAGCCGAAGTATGAATGCTGCGACATCACTGGCTTTTCTACAAGGTCTGATCCAGAACTTCATGATGAATTTAAGAGCTCAATGTCCTTGGTTGCCTTGGTGTGAAAATCCCTTGGCTTTCTTTCACTTTTTTGACTTTGATATTTTGGAGCATGTGGATGGACATCCCAAGAGACATCGCACACGACACCTTACAGGCACATGAGCTTGTCAGAACGTTATGCAATTTGCATGGGCAGCACAGAGGTGACTCATCTTTTGCAATCCATCATGCCAGGAGTTCAAAGTGCCCATCCATCTGTCTTAATACTACTTGCACCATTCAGCTTCATAACTACAGCAAACTGCCTCAGACCTTCACTTTACAAAGAAAAGAGGTTTCCATAGCTCATTGTTTCGGGAGCTTTCAGTCCAAGATCAGGCGGTGCCACTGCTTTGAGCCTTTGGCTTGGGAACTCAATGGCAAAAGAGAGATACTACAAATCAGGAACTGACAGAGATATGATTGAGAAAGCACAGTTCCCTTCAAGAGCACATCCCTAATGACTCAAGGACTTCCTATAAGTATCCACCTGACGAGGTGACACAGTTGTGCCATTCTAAGGACAACATCTTTAATACCCAAACACTTGGAGACTGTTATCCATATCCAAGTCATAGCAATGGTAATACTAACTGTGATTACTTGGTCAAAGTATTCCTGGACAAGGCCCTTCATGCCATTATAAAAGAGCTACTATTAGGGGTTCAAGATAAGATCCAGTTGACAAAGTACCTCCGCATAAGTATGAACACTTGTGTTTAGATCCTCAGCACCAAAAGCTGGTGGAGGAGAGGCAGACATAGGCAAATCCCCGGGACTACCGGCCAGCCCATCTAGTTTCCTTAGCTCACTGATTTGTAGCATTTATGGGTGGGTGTCCCCTTGAAGAACAATTATTATGGTGTTTTACTGATGACATCACTCATTCTATCTACATTTTTTGTTGGAATGCTTTTGTAAGGAAGAGGTGTTCTGGACTAGATATATTGGTTCACACCTGCAATCCCAGCACTTGGGAAGTAGAAGTGTAGCAGTTAGCCTGAATGGTTGCTAATAAAAATCACAATCAGACGGCTTAAGAGAACAAGGAGTTTATTTTCTCTTACAATAGTCCAGTTACAGTTCTCAGTCCAGCTTGACAGGAGAGTTCACACCAATACCAAGGCCAAGGGGAGTGGCCTCACCATCTCCACATAACAGCAGAGAGAGGACAATCCTTACTTGCCAGACAAGTATACCTGGCCAAGTATACACAAGGATTCCAACTTTCTCAATCAGCTCTTTGTATTTTATTCCAGAGCCTAGTCACACTCACCATGGGCTGGGCCTCTCCATCAGCTAGACAATTTCTGACAGGTTTGGTTTGGGCTTAATCCAACCACTAATTCTCTACAAATGTGTCCAGAGCTAGAACCCTCAACTGTCAAGTTGACACTTGTGCCTAACTATGACACTCCATCTCTTGTCAACTTGACACAAAAACAGCGCTTCTAAACTGTAACCTTTACCTGGTCCCCACAGGTGTTAAATTTTTCTTAAAAATATAAATTCCCTCCATAGACAAATTTCAAATGTTCTCTTATTAAAACTTCAGTTATTAAAATGTTGGAACTAAAAGTCTTTCTTTAAATATCCCAGATAGAATCATTGTGACAATGAGAAAACATCAAGTTAAGACCGAAGCCCAACAAATTAACTACTGCACTCTGTATTTCAAAGTCCATCTTCTGTTATTCACCACGTAATCACAGTGGCTCAAAGATTCTAGGCATTTCTAGTCACTGTTACAGCTCCAAGTTGTAGAAGCAGAGTTCCTCTGAGCCAGGCTGAATCTCCACTCACAGCCATCCTCACCAGACATCCCATGGTTCTGGCATCTCCAACAACACTCTGGGTTTGCCTCTGTACCACAAGCTTCACCTTTTCCTGTAGGAACTCTGTGCCTGCCACTTGGTGCCAAGCTTTTGCTGTTCTCCATGAACCCCTTAATCATGCACCAAAACAAGTATTACGTGGATGATGCTGCCAGATTCCACAGCTAGGTTGAAATGTAACTTGGTCCACTTGAACCACAGCTGTACCAACTTTAGCATGATGACACTGGAAAAGCCCTTTTCCTCGCAGTCGAAACTTTCAAAGGGCAGCAAACTGCTTCAGTTTGGGTCTGTGGCCCCTGAAGAAATCTGGGTTTTCAAACCACAAAATCTCCATGCAGTGGTACTCATTTCCTCCATGGTCCCAATGCAAATCACTAGATTTCCTTTCACTGAGGTCCATTTCTCCAACAGCAGCAGCTGTTCTGCTACCTGCCTTTTCCACATCCAGAGCTTCATGGCCACCAACACAGCTCTCATTGTATCAAGCAAATCAGTCCATTGTCTTTAAGTTCAACTTCACCCAAGTCCTTGTTCCCTTCATCACAAACTGGGCCCAAACAACTCATGACTCTCTTAGCATCTTTGTTTTCTAAATGGCCCATTAAACTCTGTTCAAATGTATTTTTGCATCCACAAAAATCTTCAAATACTTCCAAATCTCTCCACCAAAAATGTTTGAAATCCACAAAAGCCACATAGCCAGATTTATCAGCAACTCCTCACTCCTGGTACCAAATTCTGTAGCTGTTAGCCTGCATGGTTGCTGATAAAATCGCCATCAAATGGCTTAAGAGAACAAGGGACTTATTTTATCTTATGATTGTCTGGCTACAGTTCTCAGTCCAGCTTGACAGGAGAGCTCATACCAGCATCAGAGCCAAGGGAACTGGCTGCACCATTTCCATGTAACAGCTGAGAAAGGGATGATCCTTACTTGCCAGACCAGCATGTCTGGCCAAGTATACACGAGGATGCCTACTTTCTCAATCAGCTCTCTGTATTTTATTCCAAGGCCTAGTCCCACTCCCTAGTCCCACCCACCACGGGCTGGGCCTTCCTATCAGCTAGACAATCTTCTGCAGGTTTGCTCTAGGCTTAACTCAACCACTAATTCTCTACAAATGTGCCCAGAGCTCAAACCCTCAATTGTCAAGTTGACACCTATGCCTAACTATGATAAGAGGCAGGATGCCCTTGAGTTCCAGACCAGCCTGGGAGATTATGTTTTTTTAAAGCAAAAAAATTTTCTTTCTTACGTCTTTATTTATTCGTTTAACTGTCTCCTCACGTGTATACAGACTTGTACTTATCCACTAGCATATGTTTCATAACTGTCTTGTTTATATGATTGCTCATTTTCTGACTGACTTTTGAGAGGTCTTTCCATTGATTCTTGCATCCTATTGCTTTTTTTTAATGATTATTTATTGATTACTTAGATAGGGTCTTGCCAAGTTGCCCAGGCTGGCCTAGAGCTTGTCATCCTCCTGCTCCAGCTTCCCTCGTGAGTGCTGGGATGATAGACATGGACCAGTTTCTGCCACCTTTGATTGAAGAGCCACCTCTTTTGAATGACCTTCAGCACCACCCCGATGGCTGGTACCCTAAGAAGTGCCAGCATCATGTTGTGTCCTTCCTGCTGCAGTCCAGGAATGGATACCTCTCCCAACCCCCTGGCTCTCTTTATCAGACAATGGTGTTTAGATTTTGGAATTAGGTGGATCAGTGTCACTGGATGGCACTACTCAGCTCACGCTGCAGAACCAACTCAGAGGCCTCATGTACATGTGCCAACAGAAATGCATATGCCCTTTTCCCATGCCTTTTTGCTTGTATCTTAATTTGCTAGGAATGTCATCATAAAATGTCACAGACTGGATGGCTTAGGTGACAATTTATTGCGACAGGTCTGGAGGGTAGAGGTTCAACTGAGGTATTGGCTGAGCTCATTTCTCCTTAGCTTTCTCCCTTGACTTGCAGGTGGTATCTTCTTGTTATGTCTCCTCTGGGTATTCACACTTTTCTTATGGGGACAGCAGTTACATTGGATTATGACTTTTTCTAAAAACTTCCTTTAACTGGAGTTGCACCCAAAGAGTTTGATTTCAAATACTATCCCACTAGTGGTTAGTGTTTTAGCACGTGAATGTGGAAGTAGATGTAATTCACTGTGTCTCCACTTATATATATATATTGAAAAGCCATCAATGCTGAGACCTTCCTACCAATCTGGTCCTATGAGGTTCATTCTAGAATCTCCCCCTTTGCTTATTTATAGTTTATTCACTCAAAATGAGAAATCTCTTATCTCTTATCTACATTTACTTCAATGTTCAACCTTATCTCACCTGTAGTTTCAATGCAGCAACTTTGCATAGTTCTTTTGGTCATTAGTCTTACGGTATCTGGCCAACAAACTGCTTTCTAAATTACTCAGACCCTTTTGTCTTCAATCCCTGATTGATTTTATAACAGGCTCACACTTAACTGCTTATTTATTTATTTACTTATTTTTATTTTGAGACAGTTGCTCAGGATGGACTTGAACCTGCCTGGTACCCAGGACTGGCCTCTAAAGTAGGTAGGGTTCTAGGCCTCAGCAGGCTGGTAGCCCAATGTCTTGCTTATAGTAGCTATAGCAGTGCCAGTAAGGGAGTGAGTTCTCTGACTTGTTTGGGTATTGAAATTGTTTTAGCTATTCTGTCTGCCCTCTAATGTCTCTTTGTCTGCTGTGATGCTGGGGAATGAATTCAGAGCCTCTCACAGGGAAGGCAAACGCTGTACACACAGCTTTACTATAGCTCTGCTTCCTGTTCATCTGGAATCACATCGTGGAGATGTTCAAAAGTCTACTGGCTTTGTGACTGTGTCCAACTAATGGAGAACACAGAAGAGAAAACATCTTGACAACAGTTAGAAATATTGCAAATCGAGCATATATTTTAGAATACTCCCAGTGCAGCCTGAGTGCTTGGCTCTCACTCTGTCATGATATTCTGCTTAATGTGTCACCAGTGCCAAAGCTGAGCTGCAAACAGTAATATTTAGCATGGCGTATGTGGTTCCGTACTGATATGCAAATTATAAGCCTAAGTCTTCCCTGCATTGCTAAGAGATTCTACTGACAATTATAGATTTGTCACCAAGGATGAGTAGTAATTGCTGTTAAATTAGCACCACAAGAAATTCAGTGAGGGAAGGTACTGAAGTGGTGGCGGTTTCAGCTTCTGCCAAACAGCTCCAGGTTTGTAGCATGGCTCTGCTACTCACAGGTTGCCCTGGCCAATCACCTGATCTTCCCAAGCATCCATTCTCCCCTCACAAAGGTAAGAATAGGTAAGGGTCACTGTCTTCAAAAGGTCTAATAAAAATTTTAAAAAATATATGTGGCATGCAGCACAGTTGTTGGAATTCACTTTTTTATATTAACTATGTTAATAAGTAACATTTTTATTCATTGACTCCAATTGACTTAATAGAATATGGTTGCAACAGACTCTAACGCAGTTACTGGCTACAATTGCCAAAGTATGCTAACATCAGAACAACTTTAATAAGAAAGAAATGTTGAAGTACTTTCAGTAAAATCAGCGGACATCCATGGGGTGTGTCCATAAATTGTCATTTACCAGAAAAACCAAAGGAATGAGTGATTGATTGCTGACTCATTTTTGGACAGAGCTAGGCAGCATGATAAGCTAGGAGTGTTTTGGAACTATCTATTAATACAAACTTTCAATTCATGGGCACACACATTCATGCATGCACCCACACATGGTATTTGTCTGTAAGAATTTGTTTTGTCAAGCTGATAAACCATCCTTTTACTTACAAATAACATTTTTGTTATTCTTGCATGATTGTAGGAAAACTTGCCATGACTGATTCCAAATATACATTTTGATATATCAACATAGTCTCTACAGCTTCCTCACACTTGCAGTCAGAGGCAGCACCAGCCACAGGAAAGACCCCTGGTATAACTGGGGCAGGCAAAAGGCCTCTCCACCACTAGGTCCACAGGATTCCATCTACTTTGGGATCCATGTGTGATGAAAACTGAGGAGAAGGGTGGAACCATTTGTCTCCAGAGCTTTCTGGTATTTGTAAGCAAGGTTGGTACCTCTCCCGAGGATGGGAGCCAGTATGGGTACCGCTTGACCTAAGGAGTCAGTTTGGATCTGCTCCCACGGCGTTGGAGCAAGCACAGACTGGTGACGTTGGTAGCAGGCTCAGGAGTAGTCTGGGAAGCGATGGCCGGTTGCACTCCAAGCATATTTACTCAGGTATAAATGCAGCTGGGGACCTCGGGACCTGGAAAAGCTTGAAGCTTCCTGGGCTCTCCATGGTGGGTGAGTTTGAGTCTGTCTTCTCCAGTTCCATTTCCTGTCTCTAACGGCCACAGCTTGATGGTTGAGACTCATCCACCCATGACTGCAGAGGGAAATAGGGGGAAAATTGAGCTGCAGCATTCATCTCTCCTGGCACGGGGCAGCCGGCTAATCCCTGACTAGGAAGCTTCAGCCACCACCCCAGGCCTCTGTTTAAAAACCTTGCATTATAATCAGGGAAGGTGCTTCCGTGAGCCTTATAGTGAGCTCTTTCTGCACTTATGGTTTTATTTAACTTTTCTTTTCCCTTGGGGATGAAGGACCTAAGCGATGTACAATGAAAGGACATGTCTAAGTTCCATTGAGGGACAGATGAGATGGCAAGGGATAGCGTCATCATCCTCACCCTAAGGTGTGTTCTGGTCAAGTCCTTGTACATTATATGGTCACTCACCTCTGCTTTTCATTCATGACAGCCATTTTCTGCCCAGCCTCAGTTTTTCCAGCCTTTTGAATGGGGATCATATGATCCACTGCTGGAAACATGGCAAGAGTGAACCACAAATGGCAGAGGTCTGGGAAAGCACATTCAGGCCCACGTGCAGAGAACCATGCCTTAAAACTTGATTTGAAAAAAATTCCCCAAAGGCTAAAAATACCTTGTTGACACTGGTCTGTCTGCACCCCCTGATTTTTTCATTTAACGTGCAAAAATTTATGTTTTTCCATTTTCTTTGGCTAGAACTGTGTTATTTGAAGGTAAGGTGTGGGAAGTCCTTCAGAGGTTCAGCTGGGAGACAGGGGATGGGATATAGTTTTTCTCTCTGGAAGGAACTTTCATCGATATTTGAAAAAAAAAAAAAGAATGTTTAGGCTCCGCTTGCTACTGTAACCTCTCGTCCCCTGCCAAATGGCAACACAACAAAGAGATTCTCCTTTTCAAGTTTCTGGTTAATAAAACAACACAAGGCAAGACAAATAAACAGAAACAGAAGGCCCGAGCTCACATAACTTGGTGTGCACATGCATGTAGTCAGGATGGGTCTCTGCTCAGACAAGCCACTGATATGTCCTCTGATCACCTTCCTTAAGACCCGCAGCTCCACGTGCAGACGCAGTAGAGGACCTGGGGACCTTGCGCAAGCTTGTGACCTCTTTGTTGTTCCTCGTTGCTAACACTGTGGCCAGTCCTCCATCTCTGGAGTCTGTGCTCTTGGAGATCTGTTGGTTGAATTGCTAACTCAGGCTATAGAGAATGGTGGGGGGAGTCATTTGAGAGAGTTAGTGCTAAGGGAAGGGATGGATGACTTACTCTTACCAGGAGGTCAACCTTCTCGGGCTTCTGTTCTTTATCTTTCCAGACGTTTGGTCTTTAAACACAGCCGTGGGTCAGGTAAGAACTTGAGGACTCTTGCTGCACTTTGGTAGTGTAGAGAAGAGCTGGCTGCCCACTGGGCTGCAGTCTCAGTGTCCTGCTGGGCTTTGCCACATTCACAAGGTGCAGCTACTCCATTCACACTGTGGGATTGGGGAGGGGAGTATGACCAGATTATCCTCATCCGATCCTTGCATTTATATTTCTTTCTTTCCTTGACTCAGAAGAACTCATTCTACCGAATTACCTCTCTCCATCTTCTTCCAGGACCCGCAGGGAATGACTTTCATCCCACCGTCACTTCCAAGGGTGAAGGAGTGAAGCACAGTTTTCTCATGTCTGCTCTCAGGGGACAGCTTCAGGCCATTTTGAGTTAGTGTCTATGGAATGGCTGCTGCGAAGCCCTTGGAAACAAAGAGCAAAACCCAACACTCCAAGAACTGCTGGAGATTTATGACGCTTCAGAAGAGAAACCGTTCATAAACCGAGGACGGACGGGCCAACTTCCCTGCAACATGTTAAATAACAGACCGCGGGTGCAGAACTGCTTTGTGTCACATGGAACAGACCGTGTCGCGGCTGGGGGGACGCCTTCGTGCCTGGAATGCTGCTGTGTGGAATTTTCATCTCCTCGGAACGTTGTGCTTTCTGCGTCTCCTCATCCAGAAGTGTGGCTTCTCCTGTGCTTGGTCAGTTTCTTTCAAAACTCCCTGCCACATCTCACTACCTTACTGAGTGTCCTGGCAGGCCATCCACAACACCTGTCTTGGAATGATTGACTCAGGGGTCTAAAAGTTGGATCATGTCTTGAACAAGAAGTGGGAATGGAACCCAGAGCTTCAAGTCAAGTGTTGTACCACTGAGTCATACCCCTAATCCCTAATTAGCTTTTAGGTTATTTAAGCTCCTACAGGATTTGGTGGCTGCCTACTGACCACACTTGCCTTCCTTGCATGTGTCCTTTCTTGAGATCGTCTGCTCTCTAGAGCTCTTGAGTCAGCCTGAGCTCTAGGCATTAAGATCCAGACATGTAAGAGATCAGTCCCATTCTTCCTGAAAACATTTGACTCAGTGACTTGTTTGCTTGAGACAAAGTTTGTCCTTTTTTTTCCCTACTTTTACAAGCATACTGAGCATTCATCCCTGCCTCCCTCTACCCCCCCAACACCCCCTCCCTCCCCCTCATCAATCCCACTCCCTCCCACTCTTCTGCCCACATGCTTCTATTGACCCCAGGTTCCCTCTTGCCTTTGTGGCATATCAAGTTACCTCTCTTCTGGCCACCCCACTGAAATGGGCACTTTCCTTCAATCACCCAGCTTTAGCTCCAAAGGTTTCCACTGTCATCTCTTTATTTTGTAATTTCAATTATTGCTGTTTCTCAGCTTTGATAAGTAAGGTAAGCTGCCAGAGGATCTCACATGTGTGTACATGTTCATGTAACTACATGCATTGCATATATATGTGTTTATGTAGGTTCAAGGTTGCATAAGATGTCTTCTTCAGTTGCTCTCTATATTATTTTTTAATGACAGTCCAGCTTTTTATTATACATGTGTGTATGTTTTGTATGTGGGTGGGTATACATGGATGTGCAGACATGTATACAAGAGGGTGGAATGTGTATGTGTCTGTAGAGGCCCAAGAGTAACATCGGGAATCATCCTTGATTGCTCTACTTCTGTATTTCTTTGCTCTGGGGATTCCTAGGTTCTATCTTCTAAGAATTTCAGCCACTATTTCTGCTTGGCATTTTTTACATGGGGTTTGGGTTTTAGAACTTATGACCTTTGCTTGCAAGTCAAATGCTTAAACCCCTGAGCCATCTCCCCAATCTTTTACCTTATTTTTGGAGATAGACCCTCTCACATAACCTGTAGCTCATCAGTTTGGCTGGGCTGACTGCCCAATGAGCTCCATTTCTGGAGCTATGATCATGTTCCATCATGCTCAGCTTTTAAGTTGCTGGAGATCTGAACTCAAGCCCTCACTTGAGTCAGTCAAGTGACTGACTGAGTCACCACCTTATTATTTTTAAATATGTATCATTGGTGTGTATATTCATGCATATTGTATAAGTGTGAAATCACATGTGCCATGGCATGTATATGGAAGTCAGATGACAGCTTTATGGAGTCAATTCTCTGCTTCTACTTTTATGTGAATTCTAGGAATTGATCTCAGATCCTCAGACCTGCAAACTGCTCAATCATCTCCCCAGGAATTGCAGTTGCTCTGCAAGGTTGTTGATGAAATCATGATGAAATAGCTTAAAGGAACCAGGGGTTTATTCTCTCTTACCATAATCCAGTTATAGCTCCTTGTCCAGCTTAACAGGAGAGCCTACATCAAGGGAACTGACCATATCATATGGACATAATGACTGACAGAGAGATGATCCTTACTTGCCAAACCAGCATGTCTGGCCAAGTATACAGAAGGACTCCCACTTTCTCAACCAACTGTCTGTATTCCAGAGCCTAGTCCCACCCACCATAGGCTGGACCTCCCTCATCAAGTAAATAATCTCTAGTAGGTTCACTCTGGGCTTAACTCAACTACTAATTCTCTAGAGTGTGCCTAGAGCATGAACTCTCAGCCATTAAATTGACACCTGTATCTATGAAACTAGGCTCCTCCTCACTTTTAAGGAAGAACAGTAATTCTCTCTCTCTCTCACCTGCAGTTCTTGTAGGTTGCTATCCTCTCATCACACAGGTTGATGCCCAGAGAAAAGTGGTTAGAAAGGTTTTCAGTGAAATGTAGTCAGGGTCCTGATTACATCTGTCTGTAATCTACCCAACTTCTCTGTGGAGCAAATATAATTTCTCCTTGTTCCAGCCATGTGATAGAGGATATTAGACTCAGTATGGCATACATGGACCTGGTGAAATACAGCTCCTGCAGGAGCCTGAGGTCCTGCCAGAGTCTTGGGCTACCAGGTACCAAGTATGAGTGTGCATGTGCTGTGCCTTTTGAATCGATTCCTGAGTCAAAGAGCCATGGTGACCACTGTGTGCATCACATAGCTATATGAGAATCAAACACATCACAGCTTCAAAACACATTGCATGACATGTGCTTTGAGCATCATTTATTCATTCCATCCTTCAACCCATTGTGCTGAAAATTACAATATTGGCCAACCTTACTGGGAGCGGCTCATGTGTCAGTCTTCAGGCAGTGCAGGGATGGCCTAACTTTTTAATCTGCATTCCAAGACCTTGACATTTGTTATTATATATTCATTTTGCAAATGAGGAGAAATTATTAGAAGAACTAATAAATATTTTTCAGTACTAACACAGTTATCTAATATGGAGATTCCTAAGGAATATTAGATAGTGATGACGGTGTTAACTACCCACTCATCTGTTCAAGAATTCATTTACATAATTAACACACACACAAATCACTGGTCTCAAATTGGGCATCATATTTGCTCTCACAAGTGTTTATCACACATATAGTTGCTACTTAGTTTCCATTTACTAAGTGCTATTTTCCCTTCACAATTAACTACTGTACTTCTTTACTTCTAGGAAAAGAAACCACTTGTGCTGGCATTCACTGGATTGTACCACACCTGTAAGAGCTATGTGTGTGGGAGGGGTGAGTAGAGGAGGAGGAATGCATACAGTACACCGGGTATTGAGGTTGGTATGGTTTCAGTGTAGGAAGGAAAACTGTCCTAACTAGCTAAATCCAAGAGATCTTAAGTGAAGACCTTTTGCTGCTCCATATTTTCATTGTCGCACCAGGAGGTGATGTGCTGTAAGTATCCAGTGGGTGGAGCTCAAAGATGTTGCTAATACCCGCTGATGCAAAGGACAGTCCCTACCAGTCAAAGAACTAAGCAGCCCCTGATGTTCCTGGTACTGAGACTACAAACCAAGAGTAGACATACCAAGGTCAATATTGATCTTTGCTTTGTAGTGCGTAACTGCTTGATGAGGAGCAGGGTAAACTGTCCTAATTTAGGGGGCTGTGGAATCTTGGAATATTTACAAAATAGAGTCCATTTTGGGGCACAGAAAAGCCTTGGAGGCGAGGAACCTGTCTTATTGGAGGAGACTCAAGCCTCTTATAAGATAAAGGCTCTCACCATCAAAAAGACCCATAATTAGCAAGATATCTGATCCAGTTCAGGGTCAGTGTCCTTCCTGTTCACTAGTGTTTGAACACTGGATGTGTGTTCCCTGTTATGGGGGGCCAGGGTTAGTGGTTAGCAGACAGCAGGGTGATGTCCGGGAAGGTTGACTCCACCCACTACTGTGTCTACTCCTGACCCTCCCTCTCCTTCAAGTCTTCCCTCATATAAAGGCCTCTCTTTAACAGTTTCCGTATTGTTAGATAGGAAAGGATCTCAACGCCCAGAGAGGATGCAGCCCTGTGCTGTGCAAGAAGAGCAAAGTGGACAACACAACCTGAATAGAGAACACTGGCAACCCTACAATATTCACCTGGTATCAGGCCAGTCAAATCCCTCCTATCTGGAGGCTTGGGGAACTTTGTGGAAGAGGGGTAAGACTATTAGAGCCTAAAGATGGGGGGTCTGTCTCTGGAAAGGATATTCCACTCAAGATAGGGTAACTGCAGCTAGGAACTCATAGCAATGGGACTTGATCTCATCAGACCTGCACAGTGGTAGATATGTCAATATGCTTCCATGGACTGGCGTGGATCTCAGGAGAAATAGTTTCACGTAGTAGGATCCTTAAGGTGAGGGGTCAGACAACGATAGGGGAGCACCTGTTATCAGTGGTCTGCCCAAAGAAGGGCCTCTTGGTCTGTCACAGAGACCTAAATCCCAACTAAAACAGATGATACAGAAGGAACCCCAGAACCCATAGAGCCAAAGAACAGGAGAGTGGGAGGGAGTAGACTGGACCCACAAAGGGAGGAGAGGAGGAAAGAAAGGAATGGGGAACGATGGAGGCAAGGATCATGCATAACTAGAAATTTAAAATGTTTAAAAATAAATTTTAAAAAAGGTAAAGGGCTCTTACGTGAATGAGAGCTGCTTGGATACCCTGTACTCCTTGACTACAGTGGGGGATCTCCAGTCTCTCCCAACGTGCTGCAGGTGAAATGGCTTCCTGTCCTTATTCTCTCAGGGTGGCTTCTATTGTCTGAGCTACTGAGGAATCCCTGGTCCCAGCTAGGGAACCTTTCCTCCAGGTATGCCCACGTCAGCGTTGTTGTGATTGCAGAGCAAAGCGTGTCATCGTGGTCCTTTCTTCTTATTCTCTTCCCACATGCATATTATGCCTTGTTACACACTAGAATTCCCCTTTCCTTAGAAAGAATAGAATATTACAGTTTCTTTTAGCCCTTTGGGTACAGAAGTGATTTTCTTTAGGGCCATACAATGCCGCTGAAGGTTGAGGACAGAGTCAAGATGAAAGAAAGGAGAGAGAGACAGAGAAGAAAGAGAGTCACAAAGATGACTATGTCAAGATCTTATTTCATTACATCAGAGATTTCATAGATTTCCTCCCCCCAACTCTTTGGAGTTAAGGAGGTAGTGGTGGTGAAGAATAGTTTTATAGGTTTAACCAGATGTTAGGGACATCTGGCAACGAGATGTTCATTTTTGAAGCATTCCTGGCTGTTATGCTTGTAGGATGGAGTTTGGGAATTAAAAGGTGGCAGTTCTGGCTATTCTGAGAGAGCATTGTATGGAGTGTAAGATTCTGGGTAAGAGTTAGGAGATGGGTTTTGATCTGACTGAAGGCATCATTCCCCCTTCTGTGACTGCATTTCTTTATTTGAAGGTAAAACCTTGTCTGCCTTTGATGCAATGGTGCTGAAGGTCACAGAGTGCTTGCAAACAATGAGGACTATATTAGGCTTTTTGCCCATGTCTTCTCATTTCATGTCCATTCTCCTATGCCAGAATCTGGAATGTTCTGAAGAGAGATTTTCCAGCACTTCTAGAATGAATGGCATTCCTTTCAAAGCTCCATGATCTGTCTGGATAGCATGCTTTTGACTTAAACATATTATTCTCGAGTTTCATTTTTCTGTTAATAACGCCAGGGTTATTTTGGGGGTTTTGTTTGTTTTCTATGTGGTGCTGACAGTTTGTCTGGTGTATGTGTGTGTGTGTGTGTGTGTGTGTGTGTGTGTGTGTGTGTATTTATATATATTCACCAAATTTTCATAGAGAAATTGATGTTAGTGGTATTACTTATAATCGTGAGAGCCTTCATATTAAACTAATATTCCCAGCCAAAATTGCACCTTGGGTCTGCTTTTCATACACTGCAGACCCAGGCATGTAGGCTACTTGAGAACTTTGAAGAAAGCATCAGATTTTCCTGGAGAAGAAGCTTTGAGCCCAGGTCTGTTTACCACCAACCACTTGATAGAATAGATTTTCTTCAGTGCTGAAGTTTGTGCTTCAGCAAAGGTGATGCTGGTCTGGAGAGATGGCTCAGTGAATGGGTTGCTTGCTAAATATAAGTGTGAGGACCAGAGTTCAGATCCCTGAATAAAAACCAGGCAGGCTTTGTAGCTTCTTGCCATCGCAGCGTTCAGACACCCAGGACAAGCTGGCTAATCTAGGTTCATTCACAATATCTACTTCAATAAATAAGGCAGACAGCAACCGAGAAAGACACCCAATATCCATCTTGGTTCTCCACATGAACACACACATATATACACTTATGGCTGCATATACCTGCACCTACATATATGCAAACATACCACACACACACATACACAGAGGCATATACACACACAAGAATTTTTAGAAAGAAATGCTGAGTCAGGTGTGGTGCTGCATATGTGTAATTCTAGCATTGGGAAGTTGAGACAGGATGATCAAAAGTTCAAGGGGCCAGTGAGGTAGTTCTTCAGCTAAGGTACCTGCTTACAAGCATGGCAACCTAAGTTTGATTCCCAAAGTCCACATAATGCATATGTGTGGCCCTTTCTTTCTGTCTCTCATTCTCTCTCTCAAATAAATTAATGAAATGGAAAGTTTAGTGCCAGCTTGCATACACAGAAAAGCCCTGTTTCAATATCACCCCACCATCTCTCACACACACACACACACACACACACACACACACACACACACACACAGAGGACAAAGAAGAAATTAAGCAGCTATGCAATGTGATGGGGTGTGGCTTTGCAGCTGACAGAACAGAACAAGGAGATGTGAATCAGTATGCTGTGACCAGCACCCAGAGCCTGTGTATTGTGAATAGAGTCATGAGAGTTTCAGGCTGTTGTCACACTCTGACCCACAAGTAGCTCTTCATTTGGGGAAACACTCTAGAGTCCTCAAGATGTTTTGAAGGTTCTGAAGTTAGGAAGGAAGCAAAATCAGAAGATAGTAAATTGGGAGAAGAAATCAGAGTCAAAGGAAAGAACATCAGGGGTCACTGAAAGGCAACGTCGATGTTTTAGGAGGTAGGGGACATCTCGCCTGGGTTCCTACAGATGCACAGCTGGAGTCTGGACAAGCCCCAGGGATCAGACTCATTGGCCTGGTGTATTCCAGCCTTTCAGTGAAACAATCTGGAATTGTTAGCATGGAATCTGGCAGGATGAGGGTAGAGGAGAAGGCAGCTGTTGTAGCCCAGATGAACCAGCCGGTGCCTCTGGAGGGCACTAAAAGGATCTGTCCCGTTGGAACATGAGTTGTGACTTATCACAACATGAAAGAGTCCCAGGTGTTGACTGTCTCACTTTGGAACGGGTGGGCTTGCTGGGCTCTGGTGATCCAGTGGGCTGTGGTATCTTGTTTTCTGAAACCAGCAAGCAAGATTTGATTCAGGATGCCCTCAGCGTTAGCATGGAGAGGGGGAGTGGGAAGGGCAGGAGTAAGATGGTGCATTTCTCTGGCACAGTGACATGTGTAGACCTCCTCTACCTTTAGGAAAGGAAGCTCCTTATACAGGAAAAAAACACAAATACTATAATGTAGAGCTGTGAAGAAGTGCATATGGCAGCTCTGGAGACCAGAGAGACCCATCTTGCTTCTCTGTGACCCCTATTTCACTATCAAATGGCCAGACATACTAAGTATTGGATATTAGCCAGGATCTCTTCATTTTTGTTACATATTATAAAGGGGGAAGATTAAAAACAAACACCAATTGGAAATCTCAAAAATTAAGAGTACTTTGTGAATGGATCTTTATGACAAAGGAAACGGAATGGTATCAATCAAGGACATTGACTTCATGCACCACTTAGCTGTTTCTAACACTTTGAATTCCACCAAATACATTCAACTCTACAAAGTTGCCATTGTTCCATTTAACCAGAAAAAAAATCAGACAGCTAGTATTTTACTAAGTCTGAAAAAACTCTTAACTAGCTCTTTCTATATCTATCAAGTTCAAAGAGATAGTCTAGCTCATGTATCAGGCCCTCATAAAGTTTAGCCCTAGAAATGTGGGTTGTATTTCCAATATTTATTAAAATACTTTCTTTGTGTATTGGCTGGCTTAGTTTAGGCCAATAGTCATGTGCTGTTATGGCATGCAGGGTTTAATTCATAGGCTCTGCCTAGACAATTCTAGCATCTTTCTGTTCTTGAAGCTCACTTAAGATGAAAGGCATTAAATAAGGTAGATGTTAGGTATCGCGGCATCTGTTGAATCCAGCCCTTCTCAATAATACTTCTTTCTGGTGCTGGGCTTCAAAGAAAAAAAATGAAAAGTCGGCACTGTTCTCTTAAAAATACGTCAAGGGCCCCCAACTCTTTAACAACACAGGAAATGTCAAATATTATATGGATATAAATAACTCAGTAAAACAGGGTTACGAGAACATCTGGCTTTGCACAATTCCACGCATTCGGCTAGCGCAGAGATATTTCAGTAATACTATCCAGTCGCTGGGCTGTTTGAGACCGTGGGGCACAGAAGGGAATTTGAGTGTCGAGTGAAAAATGTGCTTGTAAAAAGGTCTGAGTTGTTATCTGTCTAATCCGGCCTAATCTGTCCAGTCATTTGCTCTGGGGGCTCTTAAGAGAGGAACACTGACCCCCTCTGGAAGCCGGTCTCTTAGACGGATACCCGCGGGGCCAGGAGGGTTAGGGATGGAGGGCAGAAGGTTAACGACCCTCAAAGAGCTGCTCCCATGATGATGAGAGAAATCGTTTGAAAAAGGGACATCTCAATTTTCCAAGGCCTTCAGCTTCCATGGAGCTCTGAGATTGTGTTGGGGAGATGGTGATATCCATTCCCTTTGTTCTGGTCTCCAGTCTACGCAATTCCATTCTTGTCTCTCCTCTTCCTTCAATGCATGGCATTCTTTGCTGGGGGTTTCTCTTTTTTTTTTTTAAGATCTAGTTTCCTTGGGCTTTATGGGGTGGAGGGAGGAGGGAATTTGTGCATTACAGAATATTTGGAGTTCATTTCACTCATACATACTTGAAATAAAAAGTAAAAATCCCTGAGCAAATATACAAACAAAACAAAAGTTCCACACAAGGCAGTTGAGGTTTATGGTTTTCCTCTAGTTGACATGAGATGGTCAGCATTATTCAGAGCAGTGCTACCCATCAAAGCAGGGCAGAGTGAGAGATGCACTTAGGTTTCTGACTCATCCCCAAGCCACCTTTGCACTTATTTCCCTTGCTCATGTTGGAAAGTATTATGCACCAAGCAGTTTGTGGGTAACTCTTTAAATCCTACCTAACCACCAGGTAGAATGCTATCTTGTGGAGAAAGGAACACAAGGAAAATTTCACAACAATGTAAGACCATGCCATGCCAGACAGCACAGTATTGTATTACACAACACAAGACAGTACAATCTTCATTTTAACGTGAAGCGAATCACTGGGGGGAAAATATCAGGTAAAATTACCTATTTAAAAAGAACCTGAATTCAGATGCCAGATCCCCACATAAAAATGTCTGGTAGATATGATGGTGGCCTATAATTCTGTCCCTGGAAGGTAGAACCTGGGAAACCCCAGAACAAAGCAATAAGGAGGTAGAATAATCCAGGATGACCCACAGCGTCATCCTCAGGCCTCCACAAGCATGCACATTGCACATTCAAGTGCCCTCTGGTACACGCACACACACACACACACACACACACACACACACACACACATACATGCACACTCCTGCTTGAGCACCTTCCAGTTATATCCATTAAAAGATTGTGTTTTTCTAACTTACAATGGTTTATTACTTAGTTTTCTTGTGGCCATGACAAATTTCCCGACAGGAGCATCTTAACGGGAAGAAAGGTTTATTTTGACTTACCATTTCAGGGGATACAGTCTGGCATGGAAGGGACAATATATGGCGGCAGAAGCATGAGGCAGCTGGACATACTGTGTCCACAGTCAGAAAGCAGAGCGTAATGAGTCCTGTTACCTGACTGTTGTCCCCTTTTTATTCAGTCACAGACTCCAGCTCCACAGGATGATGCCACCCACATTTAGGATGGATTTTCCTAAATTCAGGATTCAGTTCACCCAATCTAGAAGACCTCTCACCCACAGGCCCGGAGATGTGTCTCTTCGGTGAGTCTCCATCTCAACAAGTTGATCATATGTATTAACCAACATCAACAATCTTTCTGAAAGTTATTCGGTCCTTGTTTAAAGTCAAAAGTAAAGGGGGAAACACAGAGACCAGATACTGTTAAGGGCTGTGGAGTATGTGCTTCAAGTATGACTGCTTTCAAAGCAGATGAAAACTCGAGTTGATCTGAAAACTGAAAACCGTACCTTAATTTGAGTGATAGTTTACTTCAGCAAGACTTCCCAGATATCTCAACACGCTCCCTTTCCTTCAGGCATAGCTTTTGTGTATTTCCTCAGATGACCTTATTCTATTACTTGGGTGATTCAACTTCTATTAGTTAAACTCTAGGTAAACATCTCTCTGCTGAATTAAAAAGTATGACTAGATTGTGAATCCCAGAGCCTCTAGCATGCTAAGAAAAGCTCCGTCACAAAGCCACACCCATAGATGTAGCTACTATGTATCTAAAGAGCTCTCTAGTTGTTAGGTTCTGGTCTAGGTTAATCCTTTTTTTTTTTTCAAGTAGGTGGTGGGAGTCCAGCAAAACAAACAGGTAAAACAAAGCATGGTAAAAGGTAGGGATCTACGCTGGAGCAATAGAGAGGTGGGTAGAAAGGAAAAGTCCAAGATGGTGGCTTAAATCAAGCAAGTCTCTCCCTAGACATTCAGGAGTTTGATGGTGTTTTTCACACACATGTATCACACAAATGATTGGCTACCTGAGTTCTTAAAGTACATGGCTCTCCCCCCACCCTACCCTGCTCTCTCTTTCCTTGTGTGATCTAGACTTGACTCTAAAGGAGTCTTGACCAACTAGTCTAACTGAAGGATTCTCTGACCAGGGTACGTGGTGGATTTCTCAGGACCTGGAGAAAGTTTCTTATGTTTACAAGTTGTCAAGATCCCTGGTCCCCCACATTCAGCCGATCCCCAGACAAAATGCCCCACTGAGGTCACCTGCTCACCTGCACCCCTATATCAGTGCTAACTCATATCCTCCCCTTTCCCAAGCTATCCCAGGAATCTGAAGGAATGAACTTCACGCAGGCACCCTCAGGATTGTGACATCCATCAGTCCACTTGAGGAAATGCAAACGGACAGAAGCTCCTGCCTTGTGCTATTGCAAAAGTGGCATAGTGGGGCAAGACCCCCCGGGCTCAGAGCCACCGGCTGCAGCTCATGGTCTGCAGGGATGGTGGTGCTGGGTTGCTGGTGGTGCCGGGTTGCTGAAGGATTTGGTCGCCTTTGAGATTAAACACACAGGTTGAGGTATTTTCCATCTGGCCAAACAGCCCCCATTATATTGTCAAATAAAAGCGTGACGCACACAAGAAACAGTCCTGGGTTCCTGTTGCGAGCTGGGATGCAAGGGGACAATTGTTTTTCATTGAGGTAAAATCTTTGATGCTGGGATACTGGGGCCGGGGAGGGGAAGCCATGGAGGCTTTGAAGAAAGCTTCCTGGCACTTCCTGGGCCTACCCTGCTGATGACAGAGAGGAAAGAGACCCTAGCACAGCAGCACCCTCATATCCTGTGTGGAGTTCCTCTTCTAGCACCCAGAAGCTTATTCCTAAGCCTGAAGTCCCCGCTTCTCACACTCCTTCTGTAAACTCCAAGAAAATAGCACACGCTCACTACCATTATGTTTTTAAGATAACTTAAAAGGTTTTTTTTCCCCTGAGGACCATGGGGATTATACTGAGAGTCTTATACATGCCAGAGAGTGCTCTACCACTGAGCTATATTCCCAATACCACAACACCTATCTTTTTTGCACAATTTGAATGCATGTGTATATGGATGCTTGCATGTGTATGGGCATATGTGTAGGTGCAGAAAGAGAAGGAGAGAGAGATAGAGAGAGAGAGAGAGAATATAAAAGGGCACTTGAGCATGTGTGCCTGTGGAGGCTCAAGGATGACACTGGGAATCATCGTGGATTGCTCTACATCCTTATTGCTTTGCTCTGGGTTCCCCAGGCTCAGCCTTCCAAGGCTGCCGCTACCATATCCACAAGGCATTTTTTACATACGATCTGGGGATCCAATTTCAGGTGATTTTTTTTCGTCTCAATGCCATGTTTGTCACATTCACAGTGCTGTATAACTTTAAATCAGCTCAGCAGCTTTCTCTTAGAAATGTCAATAGTGGGACCTGTTGCGCCCCCGCCCCCATTCCCAGCAGCCCCAGGCCCCTGTTGGGACAGGCACACAGTACTAAGTAACCTAGCAACCTTCACCAGCCCCAGTGACTGGCTCGGGAGCGCTGTGGGTCCTATGGTGGTTCGATCAGTGCGGACGCTGATGTCTTCTCACCTGTGCATGAGGTGTATGGATGGGATTCCTGGAACACGAAGCTAATTTACTGAGGCTGAAGCCAAACACCCAGCCTGGGCTAGAACAAAGGGATTTGCAGAAAAAGGAGGGCAGATGGAAGCTTGATATTAGAATGTACAGACTGTAACTGAATATGCAGTTTGCCTCCACTGTTGCCAATAAATTCACAATGAAACAGCTGATGGGGAAACAAAGGGATTTTATTCTTGGCTCGTGGTAGTCTGGTTGTAGTTCCTTGTCCAGTTTGGCAAGAGAGGGTACACTAACACCCAGGGTGAAAGGAACTGGCCACCATGTCTAAACATCTGCTGAGAGAGCGACAATCCCTACTTCCCAGACCAGCATGTCTGACCAAGTATACAACATCCTCAACCAGTCCCCCAAATATTACTTACCTGATTAGGGCCTAATCCCGCCTACCGTGGACTGGGTCTTTCCTATCAATTGGATAATCCTTTGCATATTTTCCCAGGGCCTAACTCGATTCAACATCATCTTCAAATATGTCCAACGCACTAACCCTCAACTGTTGACACTATCTCACTATGACACTATTGAAAATATTTTTGAGTTCATTTGCTTATAGCTGAAAATGGAAATGTCCACTGACCATTATCGCTTTTTTCTGACTGAAAATATAATACATCTTCTTTACAAATAACTTAGAAAGAATTGAAAAATGTAAAGGAAGAAATAACATTCATCTACATTTCTATACTCAGAATAGTTAACACTTTGGGGTGCATTTCCCATCTTTCTTAGAGAGGAAGAAGAAAACTAAGACTTGTTCTGAATAATTTTTTTATTACATGAAATTTTGCATGTGTTCATGTGGTCACTGAAAATGTTTCCTTCGATGGCTTCATATGTTAACCATGTGATCTAGTCATTTGTCCAAACCGGTGTGAGTCAACTGACCTTTCAGTCAGCTTTTTGTTTTGTGCATTGTGTTGTAACATCTAACATTTCATTTGTATCATTGGTGCTATGCAAAATAGCTTTTGGATTTATTTTTTATTAAACATTTATTGAGCTCTTACTACATGCAAGCAATAGGGCAGAGGACAAGTCCTCTGACTGATGGGCTGACTATCTCTTGAAGAAGGCAGATGGTTTTGAACTATAAAGATGAAAGCATCATTACAAGAACAATGCTTCTATCAAAGGAAGGGCAAGTTACAGGAGTTTGGGATATTGTAGAATTTGGCAGGCATGTGGAAACGGGAGGGTTTCTCTGAAAAATGGCCCTGGAGTGGATTAGGTCACTGGAGCCTAGAGGAGGTCAGAGGTAAGAAGACCATTCTGTGCAGAGAGAAAAGGATTGGAAGGGCCATGTGTCAGGAGGGCCTGAAAGGACACTAGGGTTGGAAAGCAGAGTTTGACGCAGGGAAGGCTGTAAGAGGCAGGCCCAGGAGAGACCATAGAAGTCACACTAAGAATTTGTGACTTTTCTCTAGAGAATAAAGAGAACGCATTAAAGAGTTTCCACTTGGGAGGTGGAGAGCATAGGTGTGTGGTTTGCAAAGCTGACGTGTGGCCAAGCTGGTGGGAGGATAGGTGGACCTAGGCAGTCTGGCTTGGGCTGGTACTCAGGAGTTGGAGAGGTGGGCAGGAAGGAGACTAAAGAAGCTGTAAACAGGATCAGCCCTGGACTGATGCAGGACAGGCAAGATTGCCCTTGGTGCCTGTCCCTTTGCTCATAGACAAATGCTTGTACCATGGGGGAAGATCAGGTGATGGGGACCCCAGGGACAGGGGATGGTGCATGGGCATGGGCTACGTGGCCAGGAGCTCAGAGAGATGTTGTAGATAAAGGAGTATGCTTGGAAACCATCCCGGATTGAGCAGTCCCAACCCAAGGAAGGAGAGAAGAGGAGCTGCCTCTCACATGAGGGTCCAGAAGTTGGGGACACCCACCTCTAAGGATCCATTAGGGCGAGTGACCCTCTTGGCAATGTTATGGAGGGTCAAGGGAGGATAAAAAGACTAAAGGACGCTGTTGCCACGGTGTTCCACTTACTCTTCTGTTGCCCGTGTGAATATGTGGTCACACATTTCAGGGGAGCATGCAACTTATTCTTGGCTTACAGTTTCTGGTTGTGGCTCATCAGCGTGGCAGAACAGTTGGTACCTACATCAGGAGCGGAGGGAACTGGGCACATCACATCCACAGGAAGACATGAGAGCCAGACAAATGTTCTCACCTGCCAGTCTGCCAACACACTGAACCAATTCTCTCCATCTTGGCCTCTAAGGAGCATCCCTACCACTGAGGGACCCGCATTAATTAATCTCCCACTGGCTTGCCCAGCGCTTGCCAAAACCAACTCTTCACAGTTGTGCCCAAGGGCTTAGCCTTAAATTGTCAAGTTGACACCAGTAACTAACTGCCATGACACCCAAAAGAAGAAAAGAAAGAAAAAGCAAGCAAATTGAGAAAGAAAGAGAGAGAGAGAAAGAAAGAGAGAGAAAGAGAGAAACAAAGAAAGAAAAAGAAAGAGAGAGAAAGAGAAAGAAAGAAAGGAAGGAAGGAAGAAAGAAAACAGAAGGATCAGAACTCCATAGTTACAGGGTGATCAGCCAAGATGAGGATAGAAATGTGTCCTATTTAGTGACATTTGAGTCTTCAGTGTAGCAAGAACTGTTCCCAAGTGCCGACGGAACAGAAGATGGAACAGTCGTTGTAGTATAAGGAGAGCTATGAAGATGACTTTCACAGAGTACTTCTGAGAGAAAGATCACTGAGCAATGCTAACCCTGGCTGCACACATTAAATTAGGTGCTTTGGAAAACCTTCAGTGCCAATGGCCACACCAATGCCACTGGAATCTCTTAGGGTTAGACCCTGGTGCTGTATGTGAACCACATATGCCCAGGTGACACCCATCTAGAGCCAAGACCAGGAAGCACTAAGTTAGATGGAGATGTAGAGTTGGAATATACACAAGTTCAGGTCAGATCTTGGCACCCCCAAGGGTTGGTCCATTTCCAGGACTCCAGTGGATGCTAAGACCTGTAGATGCTCATGTGCCTAAAATTATGTCATGTTTGTAGAAAATCTACGGGCATCTTTCTGTATGCCTTAGCTCATCTCTAGATAGTTTACAAGTCCTGCCACGTCAATTGCTCCACTGTACTGTTTAAGGAAATGTGACGAGGAAAACAGTCTCAACCTGCCCAGTACTGATGCAAGTTTCTTTTAAAGTATTTTTGCTCCGTGGTTGATTGACTCTGGGAAGTAGAACCCAAGGAGGAGGAGGGCTGACAGTGTATCTAACATATTGTGGAGACTCAGACCTGCTTTACTGTGGAGAAGACAGATCTAGATGAAAGGGAGAAGCGGGCACAGCTGAGCTCATGAAATCCTGAGAAGACCAAATGCTAAGTTCTGTGGAGAAAGGAGTAGCTTGGGAGTAAGGAACTTTGTTCTTAACTGAGTGATTTGCTGATATGTTTTTCAAAAAAATATTTTAATATATGTTTTTATTTTCCTTCCTGTTTTCATTCCCTTCCTCCCTGGATCCTTTTCTTCCATTTTATACTCAAGCAGGGCAGAGATGAGCAAGCAAAGCAGACTTTCCTGAAGCAAAGACAATGGTTTCTAGTGTCAGCAGGGTAGCCAACTGCAGGTAGCCAGGACCTTGACTCTTACCAGACAGTAGTGCAGATGCAGTCACAGGAGTGGGGAGGTGTCTCAGGGATTCAGAATTTTTTTTTTTTTATTGCAAAACTTATTCTTAGCAATAGCTTGACAGTTCACATTTCCCTACTTCATTATAGCTTTCTTTTCCTTCCTTCCTTCCTTCCTTCCTTCCTTCCTTCCTTCCTTCCTTCCTTCCTTCCTTCCTTCCTTCCTTCCTTCCTTCCTTCCTTCCTTCCTTCCTTCCTTCCTTCCTTCCTTCCTCTCTTTCCTCTCTTTCTCTCTTTTTTCTTCTTTCTTTCTTTCTTTCTTTCTTTCTTTCTTTCTTTCTTTCTTTCTTTCTTTCTTTTTTCTTTCTTTCTTTCTTTCTTTCTCTCTCTCTCTTTCTTTCTCTCTTTCTTTCTTCTTTCCTGCTTTCCTTCCTGCTGTTAATCTTCAGTCCATGCTGCCCCAGAACCCATGACAAAGCCCAGGCTGGCTGAAAACTTGCTGTGATTCTTTTTCCTGAACGCCCTGAGTTCTGAGATCATAAGGGTATGCCACCACACCTTGAATTCTCTACAGTACATGCAGCACTTAAATCAAGTGACTTTGCCACATTCCTTTTCCTTTTCCTGAGTTTTTTTTTTAATCCAGAGGTTAGTTGAAAAAATATTTATCTTCTGCACCCTGACTTATCGCTTCCAAAACTATTTCTGGGGCTAATGAGATGACTCAGTGGTAAGAGTGTTTTCTGTCCAAGTTCAAAGACCTGAGTTCAATCTCTGGGGCAACTAACTCCACGAAGCTGTCCTTTGACCTGCACGTGCACACCGCAGCAGGCGTATGTGCCCTTATATACACAGTCAAATAAATAAATAAACTGATCTCTGCAGCTAATGTCATCATGGCTTAAAATCATCATTCAGGTACATTCCGCTGGGACCCTGCACCCATGAAGTCTCTCACTCTGGGCCTGGGATCAGGAGCCTTCCAGCTCCAGAGCGGTGGCAGCGTCCTGTTTTCTGAACTTTCCCACAGCCAAAAATGTTTACCATCTATGCAAGAGAAAGGCAGCATTGCCGACTTATACTTCCTTTGCACAATATTCTTCCTTCAAGGGTGCTCCAAGCCCTCCTTTCTCTCTTGCTGTGACTGACATGGCTTCCTACCTGTCATACTGGGTGGTTTTCCCTGGTTACCATAGCTTTACAGGGTGATGTGTTGTTGGTTGTGCCTGGTGTTAATGGGGAGTCGTCCTCTATTGCGCGTTAGCCTTAATGTTTTTAGAGTGGGTCCCAAACAACTCCAGAGTTAGGACTACTTTGGCTCATTGAGCTTACTCTGGGGATTCCCAGGTTCTGTCTTGCAGGGACTTTTTATGTGGGATCTGGGGATGCAAACTCCAGTCCTTGGCTTGCTTGGCAAGTGCTTTAACTGCTGAGTCAGCTTCCCAAATCTCTCTCTCTCTCTCTCTGTCTCTCTCTCTCTCTTTATCTTTGCCTCTCTCTCTCTTTCTCTCTCTCTGTCTCTCTCTCTCTTCCTCCCCCATATCTTCTGGCATTCTCAGACATCCTTGCTAGTTTAGAGTTCTGATATTTCCCTGAATTTTAAGATGATGAGATAATGTGCTCTTGCTTTTTATTCTGTGGTTCCCACCCCTTCCCCCGCATGTCTGAACACACAGAATGCAGTGGAGCGTGCACAGTGCGCAGGCAGTTCATGCGTGGTCTCTGTGTCTCAGATGTATTGACATCTGTGGTCAGGTGTATTGACACCTGTCCTTGTCCTCCAGGCATATGTCAGGTACGTAACTAGATTTCCCCATGTCTGCTGATTCCTCATCTGCCCTGGCCGATGGGGAAAGAGCATCTTTACCTTTGGTACTTTCCCCTCCCTAGGGGGTAATGCACCCTTCTGACCAGCTTCATTTGAAGTTTTCAAATGTCCACTTGCCAACTAGAGCTGCCTCCTCCCTCTGCCTAGAGGGGAGCTGCCTTGTCTTCCCACCCTGGAGGGCTGCAGTTCGTCAGACTCATTGGGAAGTCCCTTCTCATTCTGTGAATACTCTTAAAATTTAAGCAAGTTTTTTTTTTCTTTTCCTATCACAACAAGAATGCTAATGAGCAGCGGACAGCATCCTAGCTAAAGAGCTAAAATTGAGGCCAGATGCTATTTCTTGCTTATGTTTGAAAATCCGAGTAGTGGTGCCACAGAAATAAATCTTAACTAATGAAAGCGGAAGCTTTTGGCAGAGATGAGGGCGTGGTGAGTGAGAAGCCAGGCTGCAATGCTTCGTGGACGCCCAGTCCTCCGGAGCTTCTCTTTCTGCATGCACAGCCCTCGCTGTGGGGGGAGCTGTCTTGTGGCTGCTCCAGAAAGCACTCTTGCAAGCACCAACTCTCTCATCCTTGGATTGCTCAGGCCTGTCTCTCTTTGGGGTATTTTGGGATTCCTATAACTCCTTAAATCATCCTGTTCCTTCTAGCAGGGTGTTTTAAACTTGCTTAAAAGTCAATGCTGGGGCTAGCAAGATGGTTCAGTGGGTAAAGATTCTTGCTGCCAAGCCTGGCAACCTGACTCTGATCCCTAGAACTCACATGGTGGGAGGAGAGAACTGACTCCTGTGAGTTGTCCTTTGACCTTCACGTGTGTGCTGGGGCATGCATGTCTACACACCTACTGACATATGAAATAAATAAATAAATGTTTAAAAATTTAAAAATAGAAAAAGTGTTACAGAATCTTCATATATATATATATATATATATATATATACACACACACATACACACACACACACACACACACACACACACATATGTTGGAGAGAAGGCTTAGGGATTAAGATTCTGGAGAAAACAAAAGGGTCTGAGTTCAAATCCTGGATCTTACATAAAAACGCCAGGCAGAAATGGTGGTGGCGGTGGCGGTGCATTTCCCGCTCTAGAAGGCAGATAACCTGGGAAATCCCAGAGCAAAGCAAAAGGAGGTAGAAACAATCCAGAATAATTCCTGAAATCACCTTTAGATCACCATAGGCACACACATTGTCCTTTGATACACACACACATACACACATGCGGAAAAATGTCACTTTGAGGATTATATGAATTTTTACATAGATTTTTATGTAGTTCTCAGCCCACATGATAGTAAATGTTTAATAGCAAAATACTGAGTGTGTGTAGCAGACTACAATAATTCTGGCCTTCGAAGGTAGAAACTACACACCCTAGAACAAGTTGCTAGCCAGATTAAGTCTTTTAATGAATTCTGGGCTTGATTAAATACCTTATCTCAAAATGAGCAAGGTAGAAGAGCAATTAAGGATGATTTCCAATATCAATCTCAGGCCTCCCCTTTCATGTGTAAACACCAGCATGCAAACACACATGCATACACACCCCATACACCCGAAGACAAAGAAAAATGATGTACAGCCATTGGGGCTATTAGGAGAGCGCTCACACTGTTGCAGAATGAAGCAGTCAGGAACATGGTGAACTGAAGCAAGGAAGAAAATGTGCAGGTCACCTTTGCTGACGCAGGCCAGGAAGAGCATGATGCACCAAATGTCTTGTCACGTTGGAGAATGGAGGAAGGCGGAGGAAGAACATCTTGACACGGGAAGCCATCTATTTTCTGAGCAGTAGCTGAGAGTTATGGGTCAGAATTATGTGTCTTGGAAAAGAAAGGTAACCTCAAGGGAAGAAAAAATCCCAGCAGTAAAACTCTAAATTAATGTGAAGGGAGCATTCAGTGGCGAGCTAATAGGTACTGATCAAATGAAAAAAAAGAAAAAGAACAAGAAAAAAAAAAAAGAAGTCAATAGTAAACACGAGTCACTAGAAGAGCTGCATGATACAGCTCATTACAGCAGCTGTGGGCTTGAAATGCAAGTGTCACTCACACAGCGTGTGTAGAGATGGGCTCTAAGTGGCTCTCCCTCTCTTCTCCTCCTCCTCCTCTTCTTCCACCCCTTCCTCCTTTTCTTCTTCTTCATTCTCCTCCTCCTTCTCTTTGGTTCTTCCTCCTCTTCATAGTGCCCCTTCTTTTCTTCCTCCTTTTCTTCTCCCCCTCCTTCTGTTCCTCCTCTTCCATTTCCCATTTCACCCTCCTCTTCTCCCTCTTCTTTCTCCTCCATATCATTGCTGCATTTAAAATAAATGGATCCAGTTAGTGTAATAAAAAGCAGACTATCTGACTGGAACTTCACAAACACAATGCAGTTCTTTTCTGTTGCTTACCAAAACCAAGTAAAGAAAATTATTTTACAATAAAGGAGAAAAGGCATTGCAGCAGGTAAAAGCCAAAAAATCAGTAAAACATATAAAATTAGTCATAAAAATCTTAAAGTCACATAAAAGTAAAAGCAGTCCAGTTATGGAAAACTAGAAAACATAATCTATGATGATATACAAGATATGAATGAGTTTATATTTAATCATTGATGTTAAACCAAAGGAAAATTCTTGATAAAAATAAAATTGGAGAAGAAAACAGCAAGGTATGTTTCCATTAATTTCATTATTAAATGGAAAGCAAGAAGGGTTAAAGATAACTTGAATTATGTAATCAATAATGCAATTCAATTAATATACATCTACACATATGTTATGTTTATAAATGCATAATACTCCTTCAAATGCAATGTACATTTTCATAGATTTAAGAAGCATTTATAAAAATCATGGCACGCCTTCAAAAGTTAAGAACCTAATATTTTATCTTTAGAGATTACATTCAGATTGCAATTTATTGCAAATAAGAACAAATAATAAAATACATCTGAGACCTCTGTCTTTCTCTCTCTCCCTCTCTCTCTCACTCTGTGTGTGTGTGGTGTGTGTGTGTGTGTGTGTGTGTGTGTGTGTGTGTTTGTGTGAATGTCAGGTGTCTTCCTCAATTGTTCTTCACCGTAGCTTTAGACCCGTTTCTGTCAGTGAATCTGGAGCTCACTAGTTGGGCTAAACTGGCTGGCATCCTGTTGACTCCACCTCTAAGCGCTGGGGTCACCAGCGTGCTGCTAGGTGCTAGGAATCAGAATTGAGGTCCCTGTGCTTGTGCAATCAGCACTATAACCAACAGACACCTCCACAGCCCCTCCAAACCTTCCTTACTGGGAAACTGTAACATTTTTGATTACCCCTGAAGACAACACCCAAAACAGAAATACAAAGTCTCTAATTTGTTTTTCCTTCCTCACAGATCTGTTCTGGTCTAGGGCATCGGAAGTCATTCCCCACCTTGAAATGAGTACTGTGTAAGTTTTAGGAGTTGTGTGCCTGCTGAGTGGAGTAAGCGGTTTCTTTGGGTAGGAGGAGAAAGAAATTGAGTAGCTTTTGACTCCTTGCTTTAGATGAATTGAGTAGCTCCTTGCTTTAGATGGCGCACAGCAAGAGCATGAGACACTCATGTCCCGGGTGCGGGTGTGCCCGCCATCCACTGTCCTGCCTGACCTGGGGTTTGGATGGATTGGTTCAGAAGGAACCCGCCCATGAGCACTGCCTTTGCAGTCATCGCACACGATGGGGGCAGGGGTTAGCAACGCTGAATAATTCATGCGACTCTTACATTTGTGCACATGGAAGTCTAGACAACATATGATAATCATGTTTCTCTACACTGGCAATTAGACAGACATTGCTAGAATTCTGAAGATCTTTTCTATTGTTAAAAACCATTTAAAAATACTTAACTTTTCAAAAAAATAAATAAAAATACCAGCTTTCATAATCAGTTTTGATTTAAATTGTGACATTTTATTGTTTCTAATTTGTATTTGGCCTTTTTAATGTTCATAAATAACATTGAATGTGTTAAAAGAAAAATAATTTTGAAATTATATGAGTGATGACTAGCTTTACTAACATTTACTTTAATTCATATTTAACAAAATATATTGAGAATACTTGAATACACTTACTCTTTTCCTCTCTAAATTAATACTGTCAATAGATCATGAATTTGGTAAAATTCTTACTTATAGCATATATAAGCATATATGCTTATATATACTTATAGCATATATATATAGCAATATAATTAATGATTCAGCTGAAATGTAGACATGAGAAAAAGTTAAGGTGCTAAATGGTAACAATTTATTGTTTTATTTGCTTTTATTTTTCATTTATTAAATATTCTTTAAAAGAAACATCAAGGTAAAAAGCAATCATTTTGCAAATGGGTGATGGACCCCTCCCTCAGTGAGGTTTCCTACTCTTATTACATCTACCCTTGAATGTGCTATTACAACAAGACTCCAGTTTAACAGCTTTTTGTCTCTGGCCAGGGAGTGACATACAGTGCCCAGCAGAATGGAGTGAAGGGAATTGCAGGAGCAGCAAAACTGCAAAAGAAAATCAACAAACCACAATCCAGAACTTCAGAGACTCTATATCAATCACATAGAACTAGGCCAGCCTAATCTCTCCCCATCCTGGAGCTCAGGGACATTTGCGGAAGAGGGGGCGGTAAGATTGTAAGAGCAAAAGGATGGGAGGAGCAACAATTTGCAAGATTCTCAACAATAGTTGGGGCCAAAGCAATCATAATGGGACTTTGCATGCCCTGCGCAATGTCCAGCGCACTGTTGCCCTCATAAAGTCTAGCATCTGTTAAGGGCACCGAGACCCCTGGAGGCAAGGGATTGACAGCCATAGTAGTGATCTTATGCTTAAGGGGAACAAGAGAAAGGGCTTATGGAAATGCCACTGGGTCCTTATATGTCATCGGAGAGGAGGACCCAGTGGAGAGTTAGGCGTACACAATAAAGGACTCTCTGGGAATTGGGGGGGAGGCACTGGGGGAAGGGGAGGGGAAGGAGGGGGTTCGGGGGGAGGAGGGGGGAGGGAGGGAACTGGTAAAAAATTTTAAAATGTATAATTAAATTTTTAATAAAAAAAAGGAAAAAAAAAAAAAAAAGAAACATCAAGGGTAGAATACTTGCCAGCTTGCAGAAGTCCTTGAATTCAATCCGCAACAGGGAGGAGGTGAGAGGAGGAATAAATTAAGCCTTTAAGAATTAAAATTTCTTTGATATGTTTCTTACTGTCCATACCATGAGTTATAGCTTTCCACTATTTTTTAGAACATGTTACAATGATTATCAAATTATTAGAGAGAACTTCTATTTACCCATTGGTTAGCTTGAGTTACCTTTTAAACACATAAGGGCTAACCTTCTGCCTGTGATCTATACAATGTGAGGGGCAAATCTGTTCCCACAGTGCTGTGAGCTGAGTGTCTCAGGAGACTTGCCTCACAGAACGACTTTACACTGAAAAGTCTATTCGGAATCTCCATGTTAAATAGTGACAACACACTCTTGCATTCTGAGAGAGCAAACTGCTCACACCGCTAGTTGAATGAACACCCTTTAATCAAAACTAAGACGCTTGCATCCAAGGCTTTTAGATTTTGGAATTAGGAATATTTGCATACAAATAACGTTTTGGTGATGGGACCCAAATTGAGACATAAAGTTCATTTATGTTCTTAAAGTATATTTTGTACACATAGCCTGAAGGGATCTAATGTAATATTTTAAATGAGTGTGTACATGAAACCTACCTTTATGTGTGAGTTTCTCACTTGAGATGTCAATCCTCAAATGATATTGGATACGACAGTTTTTATTATAGGAACAGAGATGCTCAACCTGTGCCCATTCTTTTCCTTAACTAGCTACGAGAAAAGGGATTTCAGCACAAATCAAAAAGAGATGAACTTTTTAACTATAAGGAAAATCCAGATGGCTAAGGGGGTTAGTGAACTTTCAATGCATTGACATTTTTCAACCCTACATTGTGACGTGCACATGCGCCATGTTTGAGGGCGTTGTTAATGCACATAGCTCAGTGGACAAAAGTTTGGCAGCATCAGTCTCTCTAAATTCCTTAAGATATATCACAGCTAATTCATCCTTGCATGCCTTCAGGTCTGGGAATAGTTGATGACAATGAGTGTTTGTAGAATTAGATGTATCTGGAAGGTACAAGAAGTACAGTAATTGAGAATGGGGGCTGTGGAGCCTGTCAGCCTGAACCCAGTGCCTTGTATTTCCCGGGTGCTCTTAGGTAAGGACTGTATGTCTCAGCTCTCCTGTGCGTAAGTGTGAGTGCATACCTTGGAGGGCTGTTGTGAAGATGAACCAAGGTAATGCATTTGAAGGCTTGGAGAAGCACGCTACACATGGTGGGTTCTATATTCATACTTGCTCTTGCTCAATATCTTGACTTGATTGAGCACCGTACACAAAACCCTCTTTTACATGTGAGTTTTCAGTTTGGGATGTCATTACATGTCTCAAACTGCTTTCATCATCTGTCTGGGTTGCCAGAGGACCAATGCACATGAATCAGGTGTGTGCCAGGAGTTGTGCTAGCTGTGAAGACCTGAGCCAGCAGGCCCTCCTCTCTGCCTTGCTTGGGTACAGTAAAGGAGTTTGGATAAGCAACGAGATGATCACAGAGCAAATCACTTTCATACAGTCTTGGGGACCGAGGATGCACCTAGGGGTGTCTTCTACTCCAGGCTTGGATGGGAGGGGACATTCCAGGCACAGGGGAGTGGAAACTGACCTAGGGACCCTCGATGCTTATCAGTGGATGTGGGGAATTGAGATCCATTTAGGTTCTAGGGAGATCAGAACAATGGGAAGGAGACTCGCCTTAGACAACTTCCAGAACTTCTTTCTCTGTGTCAGCAATGGATGCAGGAAACAGCCAGCATCCAGGTACTTGTCTCTGCTAGCCCTCGGCATTCCATATGATCCAAGCGCATTTTGTCTTAGCTGATGTCCAACCAAGCACCATTTCTAAGTTTATAGAGTTTATCTTCGGAAACAGTCCTTCCTCTCCTGGATTTCCTTACAAGCTTCCTGTTTCCCTCAAACCCAACATATCCTGTGAAGGAAGGCTTTCAGGGCAAGGAGTAAGCATGTGCGGAAGGGTCAAGCTCCCCCTAAAGATTCCTGTCTTCCTCCCTTTCTTTCCTTGCTTCCTTTCTCTTTGCCACCTTATCTCTGTGCTCCATTCTCCACTTGTCCCAAATCCTCAGACTTCCTCTTTGCATTCTGAGGCACAGATTTCAAAGTTCCTGGCGCATCCTGGGTCTCTGCTGGTGTAGAGACCCACATGAGTCCACTTTAACTTTGAATGAAGAAAAAAATAGTCATTGATAAAGATTTCTGAAGCCTGCTGTCTCTTCTTACAAATGTACCCCTGGCAGAGAGTTTGATAGTTCACGATTTTTATTTGGCAGGGGCGAAGCAAGAAACAGTTCCTTTTTTAAATTGTATTTATTTGCTTTTGTATTTATGGTATTGGGGATCAAACTCAGGGCCTTGAAACATGCAAGTCAAATGCTTAGCCACTGAGCTTCATGTTCAGCCCTTGGAATGTTAAATTTCAAATGAGACTGGAATAAGTGTTGTTGGCACTACAGTGTTAATTAGCTCCTTCCACCCCCCCCCCCCAAACACCTCATGAAGGCAGAGAGCCAAGCCTGTGTACTTTTTATTAGAGGCAAAGCATTTGAAGAGTGAGGAAAGATGACCTTGGAAATCTTGCATAAGGCCACGCACCAAAACTATCTTTTTGTCTATCTGCCTATCCATTCACCCATCCACCTGTCTTCTGACCTGCTGGTTTTTCTGTCCAACCTATCATTTCTCTCTCTCCGTCATTCCACGTAATCACAACCTATTTAACAGGGACCTGTGAGGACTGTCACTTCCAGATGACGCTGTCTCTGCCTTCGGAGACATCCACAAGGAGCACACAGATACTGTTTGCATGGAGTTCAAGGTAACAAGAAGGACTAAGCACAGAAAAACATGCTGGGAGAGCAGAGAGGCACCAAACAATCTCAGTCTTCCAGGATGCCTGAGCTGAGCAGGAACTGGAAGGGTGAATCTAGCCTTTCAAAGTACACACAGTAGAGCAAGGAGCAGCCAAAATGGGGTAATCTTAACATGACCCATAAGGAGAAAGCAGCTCCTTGAGGGTTGATTGTAGCATGAATAAAGGACATAAGAAAGTGTGGGACATCACCATCTTGGGGTGGGGAGCCCTTGATGGCAGAGAGAGAAAAAGTGAGGATGAAAGTCCTAGGGAACATTTCTTTGACTGTGTGGAAATTGGATCAATAGTGTAATAGCCACATATGTTTCCTTTCCTATAGCTTTTAAAATGGAGAAAAGTCGTTAGAACCAAGATGTCGCCAAGAAGGAAGAAGCAATCTTCCGGGAGATATGGATTTTTCCATTAATCTAGATATATATGCTGAGGAATGAAGGCGTGAGGAATCTCTTATTCCAGTGGGTGTCCACGTGACAGCCAGACAGTAGTCAAATGGGATGGCAGGGACTGAGTTAAGGATGTCCTACCAAAGACACCTGTCTGTCCACTGCCTACTGTAGCACTTGCCTCCTTGGGTTTCATCCTTTTGTAAGAGAAAGGGAAAGGAAGCTTCCAGATTGTTCTGGGCAAGTGGTCTCATGTGACCTTCAGCTATGAAGTGAGTTTGAGACCATCCTGAGCTACATGACACCCTGTCTCAAACAGATGAGTGGGAGAGGGAGAGAGAAGGAAACGAAGGGATAGAGGGAGGAAAAAAGGAAGGAGGGGAAGAAGAAAGGAAAAAAGAAAGGAAGAGAGAAGGAAGGAAGGAAAGGAGAGAGGGAAAAAGGAAGGGAACAAAGGGGAAGGAAATGAGGAAAGGAATGGAGGGAGGGACGGCACGAGGGAGAAAGGAAAGAAGGAATCAAGGGAGGGAGGGACAGGGGAAGTAAAGAGAGAGAAGATAGCATCATGAACCGCTGCCCGGAGGGCCGGATGGTGTTTGGTGGCCCACCCTGTTCCCCTGGGTCCCCCAGAACGCTACTGCTAAGGTTGGAGGCAATGGAAAATATTCCAGAGGAAGGGAAGGCAAAGCAAATGTATTTTGGTCAGCGGCTCCTGTTGTGTTTGGCTATGACAGTGAGACTTCCCGCCTGCCTGTGCTGGGTGGGGAGGCGGGTGGGGAGGCCCAAGCAGGACAGAAGGATCCCTCTTGGTTGTTACTGCTGAGATTTATTACTCTCTGGATTTTACATTTGGGTGGTTTGTAACTCATCAGCACAGGTGTGGAGACAGGGAAAAGAAGGGGTAGGGACTTAGACGTGGCTTTAAGGTCTCAGGGTCCTGCATGGAACACAATATTGCAGTTGAAGAATATGGCCACTAGGTGGCAGACTCCCAGAGCTCGCCAGGCAGCCCAAGGTGCCCAAGCGACAAAGGATGGTATTAGCTGTGTGGGCTGCACTGGCACCTGGCAGAAAGTCCATACAGGCTGGTGACAAATCCTAGACTCCAGGATTCCTTGGAGCAGATTATTTATCTGTCATGAAGACGGAGTTGACTCTTCACTCATCTCCAGGCAAAAGCAGAACAAATTTGCACTCCAGGGATTCCACTTACTTCTCAGAAGGGGTTGTCATCTATGCTGTTTCCCAAAGGTTGCCAGTGTTAGCTGTGAGTTCCAAGATCTGCAGAGCATATTCTGGTCCACCACGTGGCGGGGACACCACAGGCTGGGCAGGACCACCTGCGGGCAGCAGGAGAGAATGACCCCACCTCTCTTGTATGTTACAGAGGAGCTCTTCCTCCTCCTTCTCTTCCTCTTCCTCCTCCTCTCTTCCTCCTTCATCTTTCTCTTCTTCTTTCTTCTAGTCTTCCTTCTTCCTCCTCCTCCTGCTTCTTCCTCCTCTTCTTCCTTCTTCTCCTTCCTCTTCCTCTTTTCTTACTTCTTTTTCTTCCTCCTTCTCTTCTTCCTCCTCTTTCTTTTCCTCCTCTTTCTTCTTTTTTTATGGGGGGTTGGGTTTTTTTTTTTCAGATGTATCTGTGTGTGGTGTGTGAGTGTGTGTGTTGTATGTGGGTGAGTACACATGTGCATGCCAGTGTATCTATAGGTACACGCTTAAGTGTATGTATGAGTCCTAAGGAGGATATCAGGAGTCATCCTCGAGCTCTGTTCTGTCTTATTATTGTGAGCCTGAGTCTCTAATGAAGCCCAGAGCACACCATTAGGTCTAGTCTGGCTTAGCTAGCTTGCTCTGGGGCATTCCCAGGCTTCTCTTTCCAGGGCTAGAATTACAGGTAGATCACTATACCCCATGGCATTTTTATGTGGGATCTGGCCATCTGAACTCGGGTTCCTTGGCTTGTGAGCCAAAGGCTTTCACCCCTGGGTGGGTCATCGCCCCACCCTCCTCCTTATTCATACTCATCACAGATGAGTGCCTCCTTACATATCAGCCCCAGACGCCATGTTTGCTGAGTTCAAATCCTGGTCTCTCGTCGCTGTTAGGGGCAGGTGGTGGCTCCAGGACATAAGGTTATAGAGACCTAGGGACTCAATCCACAGGATAGCGGCAGCTACAAAAGTCTCTTGGTCTCCAGAGTTCCAAATTCTGTCTTGAATACTAGGTTAGCTTTGGCATCAAGACCCAGCCATGTCGCTTACACAAAGCCGCTTAGTCACTGCTGGTGACGCTTGTCTACCCACTTCTCTACCTGTCTCTTTTGTTCTCTTGCCCTCTGACCCTCTTGGTTCTCTCTTCTCCCTTGACTCTTCTCACTCATTTCTCCATCCCAATTCTTCTTGCCTTTGGATCCTGAGAGCTTTGATCTTGAATGTTCCTCTAAAGTCACTTGGTAAAGGCCTGGTGGCCTTGGTGCTACTGGGGTTAGCTGAATCTCTGGGAAGTGGAATCCAGTGAAGAAGTCAGGTCACTGGAGGCAATTCCTTGATGGGGGTGCTGGGGACATCGACCTTTCCCGGGTTTCTCTCTGCTTCACCCCACTATTTACTCCCACCATGGGGCCACAAAGCCTCAGGCCCAACCAACCATGTACTGAAACCTCTAAACCATGAGACAAAATAAATTTTGCCCTTTAAATTGGCTTTCTTGGGAGGGCTGGAGAGATGGCTCAGGGGTTAAGACTCTGCCTCATAAGCAGAAGGTCCTGAGTTCAGATCCCAAGTCCCATGTAAAAATACCAGGGGGAAAAGGCTGCTTCTGACCCTGGTGGGCAGAGCCTGGGAAACCCAGAGCAAAGCCAAAAGGAGATAAAAGCCATCTAGGATGATTCCTGAAGTCACCCTTGGTCCTCTACAGGGACATATAGTGCCCTCTCTCTCTCTCACACACACACACACACACACACACACTAAATAAAGTTTAAAATTTTTTAATAAAAAACTGATTTTCTTGGGCATATTGTTTCAGTGACAAAAACTTGATTATCAGCCACACTTTTCATTGTGAATGTCCACTGTCATGTACCTGCTTGAGATCCTCACCTTTCTGAACAGTAGTATGCTCAAAGTCCTATGCAGATGCTGCTGTGAAAGTATGTGTTAAAGTGTGTGTCATTTGTGAGTGTGGGTATATTTGTGCTGCAGTGTATGGAGGTCAGAGGACCACAAGTCTGGTGTCTCTGGGTCCCATCTTATCCTATGAATGCTGGGATTACACATTCGAGCCACTACATCTAGGCTTTTAGTGGGTTTGGGGAATCAAACCCAGAGCATCAAAACTGTATAGCAAGTGTTTTAACCACAGAGCAATCTTATTAGCGACACTGAATTCACTGGTGTATTGCAACTCACACACACACACATTCACACACACATTCATACACACACACACATATTGTGTAACACATAAAATAGGATACAATACAATGTGCGTATGTGTGTGTATTGAAGGAATGCTGGCTATGCCCAAAGAACCAAGCCTTGAAGTCCGGTTCTCTGCTTAAGTCCATGCCTTTGCTCTTACACCTTGAGAAGCAGAGAAATGATCAAAGTTGCTCAAGTCAGAGAGCTAGCTAGCTTGGTAGGTCTCCTTTAGGTGTCTGCTCTAAGACCTGGAAGCCTGCTCAATCCCTAGAAGTCCATGTGGTGATAAGAGAAGCTGTCTTTTCTTTGACTTCTACATGTGCTGTGGCATATTCATTCTCTCTCTCTCTCTCTCTCTCTCTCTCTCTCTCTCTCTCTCTCTCTCTCTGTCAATAAATAAAGATTTGAAAAAAGGAATCACATAGCCTGGTTAACACTTTTCAGACTGATTTTCTTCTAAAGCTCAATTGCATAACCAACATTTCTGGTCTTCTAACTCAGCTAGAACCCAAGTTAGATCCTTCTACGACCCTTCCTGCCTTGTTCAGATTTCTCCCCTCTTGCTTCCTTCTGCTCTTTCATGTCCTGGTTCTTCTTATTCCCATTTTATGGGGGAAAAGAAACTCTCAGGAGGATCCTGCCGCTACTCATACAAATCTCCACACCTCTTCCCCCACTCCCCTTGCCCCCTTCGTTCCTAATGGGAGGCTCCACCTGTTCTTAGACAGCAGGAGCCGTCCTGGCTGAACCCCTCTAGTACCACAGGAGCCCGATTTCCTGTTCCTTCCCAGAAAAAGGGCTGTCAGCAGCTTTGCCTTGGGTCTGCCCCTGGGCAGGCAGGCAGGGTTAGAGAGAGCCGGGGTTAGGGGCCTAGAGAGCCTCATGTTTCCGGACTCGGAGCTTCTGCAGGTAAGGGAAACAGGGAGGCTGGAGACCATCCGCTTTCCTCCTGAGCTTGTAAGAATCTGAGGGGCTGGCTGGGCGAAGGGTGGGCTTGGGGAGGCCCTGGCTGCACAACAACCACAGAGGTTGTCAGGACAAGCTAGCTGCTTCCTGCTGAATGAACAGATGCGTGCAGGCTGTCTGACCCGGAGGCAGGAGACTGAGCCCAGGCCCCAGGCAGCCACAGCCGTCCTCCTGGGGTTCCTGCAGGATTCCAGATCTGCCAGAGCGCAGCTATGGCCAGAATTCTCTAGAGCCGAGGCTCAGGCTGCTGGTTCCATTTTGTGACCTGTTGTAGGGACGTTTTAAAAAGTAACAATGACCCAGCCAGATGGCACAGCGTCTCCTGGGGGGTGTAGACATTTTTCTTTGTGGGTGATTCTGGGCTTTCAACTAGAGACTCGTGTGGTTGTAACTACACCCCTTTGTCCTCAGCAAAGAGAAATGATGAAACCTGGAAACCTGCTCAATCCCCGGAAGTCCAAGTGGTGGTAAGAGAAACTGTCCTTTGACCTCTATCCATGTGCTGTGACATATTCTCTCTCTCTCTCTCTCTCTCTCTCTCTCTAAATAATGTTTAGGCAGAAGAACTGGGGCGTTTTGGGAAGGCTCTGCCCTGTATCTTCCTCCCTTCCCCTGCTGGAGGGCCGTCTCCCTGGGGTTCCTTATTCTCTGAAAAGGAGAGGCCTCAGCCGACCACAAACCGTCAACCCGAAGGGGCCCTTCGCAGCCTCCTGCTCTCACGGTCCCCCACCCTCGGGCCGACCCGGACCTGTCCCCACCGCGCACGCGCCGTTCGCGCCATCCGCGAGGCCCCTGCACACACCTTCTGCGGACAGATCCAGGGCACTCTTTGTCCCCATTGTCTCTCTTTGGGGAAGGTCGTTTGTGGGGCGCCACCGATTTGCAATGTGATCCTCCGGCCCACGCGACGCCCACCTCTGCGGGGTCCCTCTGGAGCTTCCTAAGGAAGGGGCGGGCACCTGTGCACCTCGGTCCCCAGCAGCCTTTAGAAAAGACGCTGGGCCGGAAATCCAGGGAAAGTCGGAAGAACGGGGATGGGTGAGGGGGAGATGTTCCAGAGTTGCGCAAGCGGGCAGAGGAGACTGGATTGGGCTGCCAGGCTCTGGGCATCTTTCCATCTCTGCCAGTTCCCCAAGTCGGGAGTAGAAGGCCGCAGTCGGCGCGTTGCACCACTAGCGTACGGCCAGCAGGCGTCTCTGCACAGCAAGCGCTCTCGAGCAGGGAGGACAGGCCCGCTCTCAACAGGCATCCCCCGTTCGTTATCTGCTGTTCAAAAGATCTCGGAACCTCTTTTCAAGGAAAAATGCCCTGTCAGTGTAGGCCTTAGGTCTGCCCTGGGAGGTGTGCTTCGGATACTCCCCAGGAAGACAGCTATTTGCCGCTTCTCACCCAGTCCAAACTCACCTGCATATTCCTGAACATACCAAAGCTCTAGCATACGTATCTAACTGGGGAGTGCTCCCGCGAATGACTTTTCCTCCAATTGCTGCATGTTAATAACAATAAGGGGTTCTTTGTTTCGTGTCTCTTTTGCATGTGTGTACAAGAGGACCCTTGTGTGTGCGTGCCCCCATAGAGGCCCAAGGGTGACACTGGGTGTCATCCTGGATTGCTTCTCCTTATTGTTTTACTCTGATCTTTTCCCAGGCTGCACCTTCCAGGGCCAGAAGTGCAGGCAGCTGTCCTGACTGCCTAGCATTTTTACACCATATCTGTGGATCCTAACTCAGATCCTTTTGCTTAGAGGTTTCAATCTCTGAGCCACACCCCATTCTCCAACACTAAGACTATTAAGAATATAGAAAATAAACTTTTAAAATCCAAAAAAATAGTTAAATTCAATCCATTTTAAACTAATAACTTGTGTTACACATAATTTTGTGCACATTGTCTAAATGCCTTGTGCTTGTGACTCCTTTGCTCATTAATGTGACATTCTGGTTTTATATCTTTTCCCACTTTATACCTGTCAGTTGTCTGTTTCAAGAACACAAATGTGGGAGAGGATGTAGAGGAACTGGAAGCTTGCACAGTTGGTGGCAATGCCATGGAAATTGGTGGGGCGTGTCCTCAGAAAATTAAAACTAAAATTGCCATGTGATTCACCAAATCTGATTCTGGATCTCTTTCCCAGAAAAACAGGCAAGGAGATTGTGCTGTGAGATACTTAGGTGTCAATCTGACAACTGAAGGCTGTGGCTCTGGGTAAATCTGTGAAGAATTAGTAGTTAAGGCAAACCCTGAGCAAACCTGCAGGAGATCGTCTAATTGATGTGGAAAGGCCCAACCCATGGTGGGTCAAATCATTCCCTGGGTGGATAGATAAGCTGGGGAAAATTGGTTCTGTAAGCTGGCATTCTTCAGCATACTTTGGCAAATGTGCTGTCTGGCAAGTGAGATTTGCCCCTTTCCCAGAAATTCCTGTGGATCACACATACATATAAAATAATAACAAATAAATTGAAAAAAAAAGTTTGTCTCAAACAACAACAAAAACCTTCAAAAGTTTTATGTACATAGGAAATATGGAAAAGACTATTAAAGAGAATGTTATACATAAAGAAAGAAATATCTGGATATGCTGTGTCATGTCCATCAGCCTCCTTGTTTTAGCAAAGATTCTCTTACCAAGCTAGACTAAGAACAAAAACCAGAATCACAAGAAAAAATAAAGCCCGCTTGGTCCCTTGGTCTTTTCACAGATAAACAGCATATGCACACATTGTTCTGCCTTACAAAAAATAGGAAATCCCGGCACTCGTGGCAACATGGGCGAATGAATCTGGGAGATGAAGCCCGTCACCCAGGGTTCATCTTGTCCCCTGCAGGAAGCGTCCTCCTAGTCCCAATGGGGACAGTGTCTCTGCGTCTGTGCTCACTTTTCTGAATATGGCCCACCAAGAGTGAGAGCTAATGGTGCTCCCTGATTGACTGAGTAACACTTCCTTGTACCACCTATCCCTGCTTTTCTTCCCACTCCTCACAGAGGCTCTGTCCGTGAGCATGAAACAGTGTTGTGGTGTGGCTGGGACCAGTTTCCGGGCCACGCCACTTGCGCTTCAACTCAGCTTTGTCAGTGGCCGGCTTGGTGCTTGCTAACTCACTCTTGGCTTCTGCCTTCTCCTTGGTAGAAAGTGGACAACAGTGGAGCATGAATCCAAGGGTACTTCGAGGATGAGGTGGTCTGTGCATGCTGAGAAGCTTACATGTAGAAGTTTCAAGACAGTAAGAAAAAAAAGTCAATCCGCCTTCCCCAGCTGTGTATAAAATGGAACAAGCCAGTCTACTCTCCCCAGCTATGACTGTGTATTGGATGGAACAGGTCTCTATGTAACATAGACTTTTGTTGTTACCCACTAAACAGTGCAGTGTAACAACGATCTACACAGTACTTACATTGTGTTGTGTATTGCCAGTCATCTAATGCACTCATGGGGTGCATATTTGAGTGTGGTCCTGAAGCTTGCCCCATGAGGATAGCAAAGAGTGATGTACTTGGCATTTGTCATCAAGTGGACAGGGAAATTGAATACCAGAAGTAAGGTAACATAAATGGGCTAGATTGCACCCATTGACCGTTTTATGTTAAAGCCTGATGCCTTCTCAACTATGTGGTGCATGACAGCAGCACAGGGTGTTTGGCCTGGGTTGGCAGCACAGCTCCCTGCACAGGGCCTGGATCCTGGCTGGGAGTAACTTTTCTTGAATAGTGGCGAGTGGATGGATTCCCAGCTCCCTATCCGCTTTCGCGGCACTCCTCCACAATGACCTCAAGGAGGCGCCATTGAGCTGTCTTCTCTAAGTTCCAGGCCAAAGGACCCTACAGTACAATTTGAAATTTCACAAGAAACACGCACAAAGGTTGATATTTTAACTGCTAAGACTTTTATCTTCATGACAAAACAGACCTTAAAAAACAAGTATGCTTCGCTGCAGGAGTGAAGCTACTCAGAAGTCGATGTTAGCACAACCTGAGTTCTGTGGCTTTTCTTTGCTCAAAATACCTTGAAAAGAAAGGTTTAAAAAAATTATCTGAAAACAAAACAAAGAAAAGCCACAAAGACACACACAGCAACACTGGAGACCCTGTCAGTCTTTACCTCGTTGGGGTTCTTAATACTCGTCTCTCCATGGCAAGATAAAACAAATGTTTAGCTCTGGCTAATGCTAACAGGACTCTAATACACCAGAGCGTGTAAGAACTTGGAAAACAGTTAGGACTGATTTTTCCCCCCATGATTTGTTTGCCAATATCTGAGGTTCCAAACTGGGTGACTTCTCTGGCAGCTTCTAATAGGAAAAGCCAAATGTTTAGAACACTGCCTGTACCCCTCCACACTGCCCCCCCAACCTCCCACCGCCATCCAGCCCCCTGCCCAGACCTGGGTTATTAACACAAACACTCCTGGGTCCTTGAGCTAAGCCCACACTGGCCTTTTCAGGGAGCCTGCCCCATTGGGCTTAAATCACTTGCATGATACCCCCAACAGTAGGAGCTTTTCTCCCCATGTCTTTTCTTGGGCATAAACTTAAACTGTCCCTGCTCCAAAGAGAACATTTCATGGGTGGAGTATGTGGCTCAGGGACAGAGTGCTTGCTGGGCATGATAAGGTCCTGGGTTCAATCCTCAGCACCACAACAGAAGAAGAAAAAAAATTGAGAAAGGAGAGGAAAGACAGTGCTTCAAATCCCACCACTTCTGGGAGTCATCAACCATCTCTGACTTAAAGAATCTCTGAGGCCATTTGAACTTCCCCAACAATCTTGTTTCACCGTGTACTTGGTGACTTAAATGCAAGCTGCTATGTTGACGTCTCAGCCCTTGTGATTCAAATCCAGGGTTCTTTAAATAACCAGAACTTCATGTTTCTGAGCAGTGCTGAGGTTGAAGGTCAAATACACTCAGTCTGACTAGTTGTCCCTCTTCCTTACACTGCTCCCTGGCTGTGCTGATAAGAGAGTCTTCACCCCCACACCCCAGCCTCCTCTTCCTCCTTCTCCTCTTGCTCTCTCAAGCCCATGCTTAACAAAAAATGGCCTCAGCGCTCGCAAAAAGGACCTGGGACAGTCTGGTAGAATATGAGGCACACCGAAAGGCCTCTGGCTCTCTGCCAGGATCCCCAACTCTGGCCTTGGTCTTCTTGGCTTTACATTTAATGTTCAGTCCTGCTGCCAGAGCCGCCCTAACTCAGTGTGACCCAGACACCTCCAGCAGAGTTGGCTAGCGTGGTCTTTAAAATCTTGATGTGATCCAGTTGATAAAGCCTTCTTTGGCTGGAAAAAAAAGGGGGGGGGGTAGGAAGTGAGAAGGAAGGAGTTTAGGAGTGAGCAAAGGAAAGGTTGGGGGGCTCTTTCCCTCTGACTTAAGGCAGACTTTGGTCCTGAGCAAATGGGCTCCAAGACCACCCACAATGAAGTGGGTGGAACCAAGTGTGTCTGATACAGGGGCTCCTGCGGCCCACTTCAAAACAACACAGACTCTCCCCAGAAGCCTTATCTTACTACAGACCCCACAGGCACGTTGTGGGTCTCAGTGCAGGCCTGACAGTGTCTTCAGGTGTTTGCAGCTAAAGTTCCATGTGACCTGAAGTACTTCTGGGAAGTGCGTCTGTGGGGGGGATCAGACTGCACCACACAAGGCAGGGGCTCCTTTGAGAAATACTATTTAAAGGGATTTAAAGAATGATAACAATTAAAAATGTAACCATTCAGCCTTTTTTTTTTATTATTAAGGCTGAGTTCATCTGCTTTTTTGAAATAAACAGATAGTTTGCAGTCTTTGGCTGGGAGTTTTCCTCTTTCGTATCTGATACATGTTTGTACCTCACCTTTAAGAAGAAATTTCACACCTCCCTTGGAGTTTGTCATACTTACCTTTGAATGCAAGCCCTTGGAAGGAACTCAGTAAATGCAACTGGGAGGATTGAAGATTTGGGAAATCTTTAAGCTGCAGATACCTTTCATTCTGTAATCCTGCATGTCTGAGGGCCACCCAAGCAATGTGTTAGGGTCACCGGGCCACCCCAGATACATCCAACAAGGTCAAGGACCGGGAGGTATTTCTTTCTCTTAAGCAGGAGACAACTGGATTCTAACTTGTCATAGCGACTGGGGCGCCACACTGTCAAGCACCCCCCTTTCCTCATCTCTGTGCCTGTGTTTTAGACAGGCTGGGCTGTCTGTGGTTCTGTGAGCGCCGAGAGTTCGTTGCTTACGGCTCACACACGGGTAACACAGCTCGTAATGGCGGTTCTCGAGCTGACTGTGGGGTGCAGGCGCTGGGCAGTAAGCTCTCGGTAAGGACAGTACAGATGTCCCCTACCTCCCCCCACCTCCCCCCTGCTTTCCTTCCTACCATTCCCACTCTCCAGTGCCTTTCCTTGGGAACTCTTGTTTTCTTTTTGCTCAGTGCACTTTGCAAAGAAAGTTATGAAACGTCCTTAAAGCAAAACCAAAAAGCCACAAAGATACACATACACAATGATACCCGGGATGGTGTCAGCCTTAGCTAGTCAAAGGTCCGCTCCATCACTCCCAAGAATTCCAATCAGGACAGAGGAGACTGGCACACCCCTTCCGGTGGTCACTCTTCACAGGATACCAGCTAAGATAGCTCTCAAGTTAGCAAGAGTGGGAAGCTTTCTTTAGTCTCCACAATGGGAGAGCGGCACTAATTAGCCCAGTATTAATCTAGCCGGTGTGTCCACAAGACTTGGCTGGGTTCCCTGCCTCCTTTGGTGGTCCAGGTACCCCTGGGGTGGGAATTAGAGTCATCGCAGGGTCTTGCTGTGGCCCCAGCAGTACCAACCAGAGAGGACATGGGGCAAGGGGAGGGTAAATCTGAGCGGGGTGGGGCTGGCAGACCCAAGAGTCTCCTTTCTGAGCCCTGACAATCAGCCCCACCCGACTTACAACAATGCATCTAATTGCTCCTTCCTTTCATTTTATTTAGCAACAAGACTCAGCCCAGGAAACTCTGGCTTCCAACCCTTGAGTGTTTTGACTCAGGGACCGTAAACTGTCTGATTTCTTGGACAAACACAATCTCAAGGAGTTTTTCTCTTCACACAATGGCAGGGCTCTGGGAATGTCATGGTTCCCCATTCAGACTTTGGTGGTCCCCCCTCCCACTCCCCTTCCTACAGACGTCAAGACTTAAAATAAATATTCCCTTTGGTTTCAGGGGGCCTTTCCTTTGGATTAGTCACCTCGGTCTCTGGACTAGAGGGCAACTGTGAGCAGAACAGGAAGAGACTAGCTCTGAACCTGACTCTCAGTGCAGATTTCAGCCACTCACCTAGGGCTTTGAGGGTTTCGCTCCTTTGCCATGCGGTGCATGGATCCGTGACTTCCCCTACCTGCAATGAATGACTAGTGTCCATGTCCTTGCGCCAGTTGCACGCTTCTCTGTGTCCCCAAACATCCACCTGTGTCCCCTTCCTGAGGCAACCTGATCACTTCTGTGTCTCCTTCACCTGCCGCCACCTCTGAGGTAGAGTCCCATGGTTCAGCAAAGCCAGCCCTGTGCCATGACCCTTTCCTGCCTCAGTTTCCATGATTTCCCCTATGCGGTCCTCACTGAGAGGCAGAGACCTCCCACCCAACATATCTACTCTCCCCGTTGCACCGAAACATACACCCAAAGCCCCGTTTCGCATTTTACTATTGAAGTCTTCCCACACACAGTCCCCCCTCTTTTGAGGGGCCTCTGTGTGGCACTAACAGCAAACTGCTGAGGCTAACGACTTTTCCATCCATCCTGCGGCCACCTTAGTGCTATCATTGTTTCCATCCATGTAGCATGTAGTCTTCCTTTTCTTCTTCTCTTTCTTCTTCGGACTGCTTTTCCCCCCCTCCTTTTTGATAGCTAATATTTTGATCTTTAAGACCTCTTCTGGACCCAGTATAATGCCTGGTAGTCTAGAAAAAAAAGGTTTTGCATATTAAATGTAAGCTGTAACGCTTAGGCACACACCAGGTGCTTTATGCTTGATATCTTATTTAAATATTGCCAGTAAAACCCTTTGAGTTAAATGTCACTGCATTTTCACACGAGAAAGACCGAGAAAGACACTGAGCTGAGAAGAACTGAGTCTTGAGGCATTAGCTATGGTAGGATTCATCTGCTGGACTCTCCCATCTGTGTGTCCCTGCTTGATGGGTTATTATCTTCTAGCACTTACCTGGGACACAGTGTGTAGAAGTAAGTCTAGAAGTCTAGGTCCAAGGCTGTCTGGAAAGCTTGCGTTTCTATTCCTGCATCCTCCGAGGTGAAAGGAGCCACACCTCACATGGTCCTTAGACCAGCGTCAATGAAGTGGGGGGCTCATGATAAGATACCTGTGATCTTTAGATCTAAGAAATAAGGTGATTGGCACCTCACACCCTTCCCTACTCTGATTGCCTGGCCTACCAGCCCCTTTATTGGCATTTTCTTCTCCCAGGAATCTATCCCTGCAGAGAGACTGAGTGCCTAGGGAAAAGCCAGCTGTCTTGAAACTAGCAGTAGAAGCCATAGGGCTGGTAGACTGGATTCAGGAATGCTTGGCCCCCTGGGGTAGAAAAGGTACCGCACACAGTGTTAGAGGGAAGTGGAAGGCAGTGCGGGAGGAGCTGGGGAGGGGAGAAGGGGGAGAAGTGGCGGGTGGGAGAGGTGGAAGAGAAGCATGAAATAACGTACTGTGGGTCCCAAGGCAGAGATGGCTCTGGAAGTGAGCACCCACGTCCTCGTGCTGCTACACGTCTCCGGAGAACTCGCCCTCTGTGCGCTGGACCTCATTCCTTTCCTTTCATCCGGAGGTAGAACCATCGGGCTCATTTTCCAGTGTGTGTGATTATTAACATGCTACTGGGCAGGAGACACGGAGAGGTGAAGAATTGCTAGACTCGGACCCTCTCTTAGGAAGTAGAAGTTGGGGAGAGGAATGAATACGGGTTGAATGCACTTTATCCTACATACTTGGGGAAGGAAGTATTGTGGGCTTTGAAGTGGGGAAGGGAACACATCTTAAAATATTTTCATATCTCATATGCATAATGAGATATCTTGGGGAGTAGAACCAGATGCCAAACATGAAATTCATTTATGGTTCATGAACACTTTACATACACAACCTCAAGGTATTTCAGACGTAATTGCACCAGTTTTTGTGTATGAGATAAAAATTTCATGGGGCAGAATTTTCTTCTTGCGGCATGATGTTGCCGTTTTAAAAGAAAAAAAACTTTTGGGATTCTGGCATTTTTGGATTGAGAGGCTCAACTGCAAGAGATTCCAAGAGTGGCTCACACTGTTTACTGAATTCTCAGCAGGAGTCAGATAAAGGAAGATCCAAGGATGGGTCCAGTGCTGGAAGCTGCTGCTGCTCACAGAAAATGCTTGGGGAGTAGTGGGCATGAACAGAACTTGAGCTGCTCCACATGGCATGGTTGCCAAGCCGAGGGGATCCCTGACACAGAGTTAGACCCAAGTTCATTTCTACACATGTCAGGGAGACATGGTGACCTCCCTTGCATGGCTGAAGTAGGACATGCTGGCCCAGCCGCCAGCTCTATTTATGGAGACATTAGGGCCAGCAATTGAAACTGGGTCTTGCCCAGAAAACCCAGTGTGGGTTGCTGTCTTACTGCCCTGGGGGGTAGGCCCCCCATTCCCACAGAGCCTGTAAAAAGCCACTTGATTGTTGAAGGGTTTCTGAGGGTTCGGTGGGGAGCAGGTAACCAGAAGGCCGGCCTCCAGCAGCCACAGCAGCGCTCCACTCTGCTTCCTGGTCAGCCTCTTTCAACTCTGGTTTCTTTTGTTTCTGGTTGAAAAACAGCTACTGAAGCTGACACTCAGGAGTTCATTAATGTGTCCCTTCTTGGGCTCCAGAGCTGGCCTTTGCTGGCCATCTTTCCAGGCACACACGGCATGCCGGACTGTCAAATGTCTGTTTGGAGAGTTGCCCTAATCTCACCTGGTCTGGCCCAATTCTGCCCAAGCCAAGAGAAGAATGTTTTATCACCACCAGCCCCTCCTACCCAGAATGCATCTCTGAGCTCCTCCCCATCTCTTTTCTTCAAAAACAGGAAGTTGCCCTAAACTGGCATAAATCAGCCCCAAATGATAGAGTTCAGAAAGGCGGATTAAGGGGCGGGTGGGTGCTGTATGTAGCTTGGTTGTACTGGGTGTGCTTAGTGTATGAGCCGGGGCTTCCATTCTGACATGACCCCCCAAAGAAAACACTGGGTTAACCTTTGGTAGTGTGTGTTTCCGTGCCCTGGTCACTTTCTTTTCACTGGGTTTCTAGATTTCTCTTCCCGTCCTGACCTTCTCTCTTGGAGGCAGGTCAGGACTCTTAAGAGGAACCTTTCACAGAGGTACACGGGTGGGCTTTGGAAGCCTGTCTTTTCAAGGATTTCAAGAACATACATGCATGCAGTGGCTGAAATGAAAGATGCGGCGTCAGATTTGGGAGTCCCCTGGATTTGTTGTTTTGCCTTTTTTTCTTCTATGTGACTTGGTTGATGTGCCTTAGAGTCTAGGTGATTACATTCACCCACTTCATCAAAAGTGAAAACTCTTTTTTTCTCTCTCTGGAGTGGGGAGAATGCCGTTGGAGGGGAACGGACATGGCTTCTGCCCATGTGACTCTGAGAGAGATGATGATGAAAAGCCTGGCAGCTAGAGACCCATCACCCCCGCTTCTGATTGTGTTCCACCCACGTGAGGACACTGGTTATAGGATTATCTTGTGACCATGATGATGCAGCCCAGTGCAGAGACCTGACTGGCAGAGCTTCCTGCCTTTGTCTGACTTGACCATGTTTCCTCTTGCTTTGCCCACCTTTATCCCCTCATTTCACTCTCCCGCTGCTAAATCTAAACTTCTTTCTTGTAAGTAAAGCCTTTGCCACTGATAGAATATCCAATAAATGTGCTCCCTTGTTCTGTTATCAACAGGGTGTCTCCTCTACTCCCTCTTCCCACTTGATTATTAGCTGCTATGAAATGCTAGAACAGAGAAAGGAGTTCAAAGATGAGAACAGTTGCTGGGGAAGAAAAAAAAGAATTAAGACAAAACCCAGCAACCCCAAGGAAGGGATACAGCGAGAGGGGTTCACACTCGATTATCTCCCTAGTCCTTGGGTATCTTTAGGACCTTTCTTCTCTCAGGAAAAAAAAAAAAAAGAGGTATCTTGAGTATTTTTGCTGCCACCTCATCTGCCCCAAGACTCTCTCTGGGCTTCCCAGGGCATGCTTTCTTGGAAGTACAAATGTGGTGAATTCGCTGGATTCCTGAAGCCTCTGCAAAGCTCTTGACTGGAGGAGGGGTGGTGGTGCTGCTCTTGCAACTCCCTCTCTGAGCGATATTAAGGAAGTTTACAGCTTTGCCTGGGACATGTGCCTGAAATCATGTTTTAAGACACAAATCACATCAGATGCAACATAAACCGACCACCAAGCTATGAGACCATAGGTTTCTCAGGCTCAGAGAGACCCTATGGGACATCTCCTATAGGACCCTGCAGCCTGGGAAAGTGGCCTAGAGGTTTTATGGAGTGACTAATATCCTACAGGGATCAGACACGTCCCAAGACTTGCAACAGGGTCATTAGAGCAGCCCCTCTCTGAGCAGTACCCCTGGGATTGTTCACGTCCATCTGGAGGAAGCTAGTCACCGAGTTTGATTCAGGACTTCTCATTCCCACCTCTCACCCCAGCGAGTGATTTACACATCATTTTATATTTTCTATTGAGAAACCCTGAGCGCATCTAAAAGGCAAGCAATGATACTTGAGCTGCAGTCAAAGGTGTGAGTGCAGGAAGTTGCTAAAAACAAAACAAAACAAAAAACAGCGAGGAAGAAGAGGAGGGGGAGGAAGAGGAGAAATGTCTTAGGGATGTAGGTCTCTAAAATCCATCCCTCTTCACTTGGAGTCTTTGGCAGGTGGTGCTGGTGTTTTGACATTTAGCGGATTGTTTCTGTTCTGGAGACTTCTTCCCAAAGCTCTAAGGGTGCCACAGGTGGGCACCTGTTCGGGTTACTGTTATCTAGGATGTGAAAGGTTTCTAAATCCTGACTCCTTCTGGGTTCCCAAAGCATGGAATTCCCCTCTGCAATGGACAGGTCTTCAAGATGTAGTCATTCTTCTCACTGAGGACAGACAAAGTCTGCAGCTGCAAGAGCTCCAGAGCTCCAGAGAGAGAGAGAGAGAGAGAGAGAGAGAGAGAGAGAGAGAGAGAGAGAGAGAGAGAGAGATTAATGAAGTGAAAGGACCGAGATTTGTGTGACCCAAGAGTGACTTTAAACCCAGCCTTCTAGGCCATCAGACTCTACGGAGCTTCAGTTTCTACCTGTGGAAAATGTTAGCATCAGTGCGGGTCTCATAAGTTGCACTGCCTGGGATGGTTGGTCCATAAAGAAACCTTTGTGTTTCCTAGCATAACCATCACCTGCCTCCCACTGCAAGTAGTCCTGAAAGAGAATTAAGTGATTTACTTAAGGTAATGAGCCCAGAACCCAGGTCCCTGGATCCCAATTCAGAGCTGTTCAGAATAGCTTTTACCTTAGGGTGTCTGAGCAGGCTCCTCCCCATTCTCAACCGTAAGTCTCCCAGAGGTACTTCGATTCTTATCTTCTTGACTCTGCTGAGCCTGGGGTGTGGGTTCAAGTGGACTGAGCTGCCCTCTTGCTTTCCTGGGACAACTGCAGCTGATTTCTCTGTCCTTAGCCCTTTGCTGGTCTCCAGCGGCTGAAGGCTGATGGCTGGGAAGGAAGAAAGCCCGGCAGAGGAGGAACTGGCAGATGGGATGGCACCCTCCGCAGCACGTCTGGCAACAGGTTGATAAGCCACCTTCAGCTGTGTCCAGGGAGCTGTCTGTCCTGGCTTCCTCGCAAATTCCACGGCTCAGGAATATGTCTCACATCCTCAGGATGGCACTGGAACTAAAAATAAATCCTAAAATGCAGTCCAAGGCCGAGTGAGGTGGCTTCTGTCTATAGTTCCAGCAATGGGGAAGCAGGGAGGGGGTAGGGATCAACTGTTCTGTCTTTCAGCCACTCTTCTTTGTTTTACACGTCTCCTGTGAACCGATCTCATTCCCTTCTGTTCCTATTTTCTGTTTTCCAGAGTCTCCCCTTCCTAGTTCTTGTCTACCTTTTGCTTCTTTTCTATCATGTCTGAAAATTTGTTTTATTTTATTTTATTGAACATTTGGCTTTTCCCAGGGAAAGTCCCGTAGTTCCAGACTCTGGGTCACGCTTCCCAAATCATCAGAACTCACAGTTTGCTGGTTCCCCCTCTTTTGATCTCTCTCTCTCTGTCTGTCTCCTCCATTACTCTACACTTTTCCCCACCATTGTGTTTTCTGGTGAGAAATTTGAAGACAGGAAGGAGAGACTCTCCATTCCCAAGGCTCCTGGAAAGCACTTGTTTAAATGGATGTTTTTTTGATAGGAGCTAAGCTAATCTGCCACAAACCTCACCACCACTAACTGTCTCATCCTTTCCACGACTTTGTTTTGGGCTTCTTTGTTTTGCCAGGATCTCTGGAAAAGGAAGTAGGCAATTTACTTTTCCCTTTCTCCAGGTTGGGCGGCCCTCGACACATGTGGACTGAGCTTTCTGATACACATAACACATAATTTGAGGAGCTTCTTCCTTTTCTTCTTGCTGGATGCAACACACTTTGGGAATAAGCAATTTGCATCTGAAGTCTGAGCGACATTCTTTCTCCTCAGACATCAAAGAAGCTCATCTCAGAGGCTGCCTGTGTTGGCAAACTCAAGGAGCCTGTGAAAATGGTGTGGGCTAAGAGAGTTATTCTGAGACCCAATTTCTCATTCATAAAATGGAGATAAAAATAACGATTCCTCTGTTTCTGTTCATGGGTTGACTCCAGAAAAGTAGCTGAAGGCTGGGATGCGGTATCTACGGCCCTCTCCCTCTTCTAGTGATCAAGTCATTTCTAAGGCCTCAGCTCCAGCTCTAAACACTGCAAAGCCTGGTCCCTGGGGAAGGGGGGGGGATGGACCCAGGCTTTCTCCCCCAGGAGCTGGGCGCACATTAAAGCTCATCACAGCTGAGGAACTGGACCTGCTGTGCAGAGCGCCGGGATGGTTTCAGATCTCCCACTCGCCGGGCCTGCTTTTCTTTGTAGGATCACTTATCAGCGCAGGCAGAAAGGGCTGTTGCCTTCCTATCCATAAACACTGTGGGCCAGGTCGGGCAGCTGCTCCTAGACCTGGGGACCGGCTTCCCTGCAGGCTCTCCTTCCTCTCCCTGTCATTGGAGATGCCGCTGCTGCAAACACTGGGCCTCCAGTCTGGGTGGGGCTGCCCTCGGCTCCCCACAGGTTGCGTTGAACAATGCACAGCCATCAGTAGGGAGCTGAGAAAGGGTCTGCAGAAGTGCGCAGGGAGGGATGTCATTCTTCGCTCCTGCTTTCAAAATCCTCCTGCTTCGGAACGTTTGCCACGGGATTCATGTCGGCTTTCGCGGGTTGGACCTGTCTCTACCGCCCTGACGGAGATGCTTTGTGAATCAGCAGGGGAAGCTGGCCAGCTTTGGTTGTTCTGTCCCAGGAGGATGGGGGGGGGACAGGCATGGTTCGTCCAATGGCAGGAACATTTGTGGAGATGGAGACTTCGGGCGTCTCTTTAAATCACTCTGAAATAGGATGCCAATGCTTCGCCTTGTGCTCTCTCTCTCTCTCTTTCTCTCTCTCTCTCTCCTTTCTTCTTTGTTTTTACCCTTTTCTCTCTTCTTTCTTTCCTTTTATTTCTCTTTTTATTTCTTTCCTTCCTTCTTTTTTCTCACTTTTTCTTTCCTTTTTCTCTGATTCTCTTTCTTCTTTCATTCCTTTTACTGTTTCTCTTTTATTCATCTTTTTCATACATTTCTTCCTTTCTTTTATCTTTCTTTCTTTCTCCCTTTTTCTTTTTCTCTACTTTTCTCTTTCTCTTCTCTTTTTCTCTCTTCCTTCCTTTCACTAGAAATTGAACAGAGGATCTTGCACATGCTAAGAAAGTGTTTCCACCACTGAGATACATTCCTGGCCCAGCCCTCTTACTTTATTTATTTTGTAACAGGATCTCATTAAGTTTCCCAGTCCCGCTTTGCCTCCCTCTATAGCTTTGGCAGAACTTGAGCTTACAGTTCATCTCTGTCAGCCTCTCAGGCAGCTGGGGATGGAGGCCTGCCACCAAGCCTGGCATTCCTTGTCTTAGTTTCTACTCCTACAGTCTGAGACACCACCAAGCCCTCTCCCCCAGGAGCTGGGCATATAAAGTTCATCACAGCTGAGGATGGCTGTGACCTTGCTGGTCCTCGGAATGTCCCTCTTGCCTGGCTTCCTCATCCTGCTTGGTTCCCGCTGTTCAGCTCTCCTGCTTTCCCAGCCTCTTTACGTGGCAGCATCTTGGGGTCTCTGTTCTTTTTCACTCGTATCTCGGTGGTCTCGGCCAGGCTTGTGACTTCAGGAAGCGCTTCTAGGCTGGTGACCTCACGCTTGCAACTCCAGCCAAGATGCTCACGGGACTCGGAGAACAGGCACGTCGAGATCACGTGGCCACACACAAGCCTGAGCCGAGCCACGCGTCCCTCTTCCTCCCCCTCCACTGTCTTGCATTCACACTTCTGGTTTCTGAGGCTGAGATGTGAAGTCCTGTCTGACCTCTCTGCTCCTGCAATCTCCACCCATGTGGATGGGTCTGGTGGTTCTACTGCTGTTGTATGTCCCCTTGCCCCTCCTGGCCATCTTCCACTTTCCATAGTGGTCCCCTCCTCTGTCTGACTCCATTCTTGCTCTCCTGTTATGGAAGCCAGGGTGGGTAGACGTGACCTTCTTCTTCCCTCACCTTCTTCCATCCCTTCTGTAACTGTGTCCTCCTCAAAGATCTGCTCTGACTGTTTGTTGGGAATCATTGGCAACATTCCGGCCCTGCCTCTCCAGCCTGCCCATCTCTGTGACCCTTCTGGGTTCCCATAGCAACCACGCTATTTCTGATGCTCTTGGGTTTGTCTTTCTTTGCCTCACCAGGGCAATGAGCCCTAAAGTCTGGTGGCTCATAACTGGTATTCTGTCCTGGACCCAATTGTTGATAGATGACACCACTTCAATCTTAGACAGTAGCCCAAATGCTACATCTTCAGAGGCTACTGGGTATCTCAGAGCCTCCACCCTCTCCACCCTGCCTTAGTGCTCTCTGTAGGGTCCTCCTATAGAGGTTATTGTCATAATTCATAGCAGCATACTCACTCTGTCTCCACAGATTGGTCATCTGTATGGCCATGACCTTGACTTATCTCCCCCATCAGGGATGTTTGCCTTATTCTCTAGGGTGCTCATGAAACAGGTGCTGTCAAAATAGCGTTTGAATAAATGGAAACCACTTCAGGCCATATCATCTTATTTGATGCTCATAGTCATTCCAGTCATCCTGTGAAGTAAATTTCACTGAAATGCCTACCTACTGTTGGTGAAGGAATACAGGTCTTAGAGAGGTTGTAGAACTAGAGCCAGGTGTGGAAACCAGTCTGGACCTGTGCCTGTTGGCTGAGTGCAAGTGTGTGCGAGTGAATATGTGTAGGTATACAGGGCCGTGCCCCGTGCAGCATGTGTACCCCCTCTCTGGCTCTCTTTAACTGTTTCCTCTCATCATCCAGGACCTCCACTGGTCAGATTCAATGCTACTCTAAAGACTGTTTTTTGGCTTTGTTACTGCTTGAAACCCTTTCTGGAAGCCCTGGGGCCTGGTGCTTGGAGATTCAGACTGCCTATGGATTTCTCTGCTCGATGGAATCTATTGCCTCCTAAGGAAGCCCACGGCCCTCAGTGAATGTGAATACTGCGAGGCATGTGTAGACACCCGAGCCACCCCCAACTGCAAGCCCATCCTGTCCAGATCCTCCCACAGGGCAAGAACTTGCTGCCCTTGCCTGGCTCAGACAAACAAGCTCATGACAGAACCACCTCCCTTCTCATCCTCCCTAACCATGGCAGGTATCTGCCTGCTTCTTACCAGGAGGAGACTGGGCTTTTCTACAGGAAAGAAGGAAGAAGAGAAGCATGAAAGAGGTCCCTGGAGGACAGGAGGAGGATGCAGGGTGACATTCTCAAACCCCTGGGAAAAGACAGAGGTGGGGAGATGAATACCATTCTGGAGCTCCTGCCCTGCGTACACTCCAAACTGGGGAGCCAGCAGCAGCAGCAGGTGCTTCTCAGGAATCCGGGTGGCCTCATGCCCTTAGCAGCAAAGAGCAGACTTTCCGAAGGATGCAGTGCAGAAGTGACAGCAACGCTGGCCTGGGACAGACACCTGGTGTTATCAGTGTAAAAAACCCAGAAGCTTTTGTCTCTCACCCAGCCTCGTTGGTAATGCATGGCCTGGCATGTGCAGACAGGGTGGATGGTAATGATATGGAAACACCTTTGAAAGTGATGCCCTCTGACTCCTTCGTCTACAGCTGCCACCTTGAACACAGACGCTTCTGCCTGCTCTACTTCTCTGCCTCTCTCTGCAGAGCTCCTGCTTCCCTGCAGTGCTGCCTCCCTTCTTGGCAGCAAGGGACAAGTTCTGGCCTGGGAGCCAGGCAAGATAGTGGGGGAGACCCAAGGAGCAGGGCAGGCCTCTGAAAAGAAGTGAGCACCCCTGGAAATTTCTCATCACTACATCCCAGCTGCTGCTGCTACTACTACTACTACTAGTGTGTGTGTGTGTGTGTGTTTGTGTGTGTGTGTGTGTGTGTGTATAGGTAGGTAGTAGTAGTACTAGCAGTAGTAGCAGCAGCAGCAGTAGCAATAGTTGTAGTACCAGCAGCAGTAGCAATAGTTGTAGTACCAGCAGTAGTAGCAATAGCAGCAGTAGCAGCAATAGCAGCAGCAGCAGCAGCACACACACGACTTGCACCAGGTGGTTCCTGAAGCAGCCCATTCAGTTCTGCTGTCATTCTGTCACATGATCTCTAAGCAGACCTCATGTTTTGCTTCACAAAATGTCAAATATGCAGAAACGATCTCACAAACAAGGCAAAATGTTGGCTGGTTTTGTATGGCGTGCTCAGAAGGACGCAGCAACTCCTGGCTGTGTGTCTCCGCAGCTCCCTTGTGGCATCTGCAGTGTCTAAAGGCAGGTTTACACTGGGGCCTGCAGAAAAGCTTTCAAGGCAAGCACAAAGCCAAAAGGAGTCTTTGGAGCAGCACTGAATCTGATTGGCTGGGGTCCTGGATGATGAGAGGAAGCAATCACAGAGAGCCAGACAGGGGGCCCACTGCTGCATGGGGCAGAGCAGAAAAAGCCCAGATACTCCCACGTACACATAAATTACAAGTGAGAACATAGCTTAGATTACATTATAAATTATTGATAATATTAATGAATTAATAATAACTACATATTAATTCTATGGTTATAAAATTTACCTAAATTATATATGATATATATTGAATTAAATAATTTTCAGAGTGCTACAAATACAAACTTCACCTACTGATGGAGAAAGAAGGAAAGAGTGAGCAAGAGAAAGAAAGAGACAGACAGATAGAGTAGAAGGGAGGGAAGGAGGAAAACAAAAGAAAAAATGGGCGATATTCTCTTCTGGGGTGACCACTCTCTGGCTATGTCCATAACACACCCACAGGACAAGGAAACGCCTCCACTGTTTCTCTCCTTCTGCTCCTGCAGTTATTGACCAGCTAAAACCCAACTGTGTCAGATGGATGGGCCTCCACTGGCATATGCCTTGATCGCAAATTAAGATGGACATGAGCTGTGGAAACCAGTATCTACTCCAACTGCCAGGGCTATTCCATATGGACCAAAGGCAACACCCTAAAGCAAGGAGAGCTACATGGGGGGGGACTATAGCTGATCATGCCCCCCCAACACCACTTGACAGTCCTGCTCTGTCGCTAGCCTGCACCTGTCTTTATAGCCTAGTCCAAGTCAGTCCTGACAGCAGCAACTAGGATTCTGTGATGGTTACCCCTCTTGGTCATGTTAAAGGACAGATGCCAAGCATGTGCTGCGAGAGGAGACACAAGCCACTTAGGAACTCTGTGCTCTGCTATCTGAGTCATTCCCTTTCAGTCATGGGGCTGACCTCTAACTCTTTGGTATTCGCGACATCTGTCTTGAGATTCTGGCCTTGGCTTTAAGCCCACTGCCCAGGCTACAGTGCCTGGTTTTGAATAAGAAAACAGTGGAGGCGTGGAGGCCATCTTTGTCCCTAGGAGACTGGATCCGGCTCATGGGCGGCCACCCCTTCCTGGCCCTAAGCGGATCTTGCACAGTTGGACAGATGTAGATGTCATGCTAAGGCTGGCCTTTGCTTCCTACTGGCCTCTCCCCTGACCTCCTACAAGGAGCTACACTGGGAGCTCAGACTTGCTGCTGAGCAATAGCCTGTCTCTGGCCTTGGGCAATGTCCCACTTAACATGACAAGAGATCTCAGTTCTCTCCTTTCTCCTTGCATCTGCTCGGGTTGCAGAACCTAGTGATAGTTGCACCAACTCTTGCTCATGTGACAGCAGCCAGTGAGGGTATGCTTGCCTCCTTGGCTCCTTAATCTGGGCTGAATCTGGTAGGACCAAGAGCTTGGCGTCTATGAGTTTCTCCTGCAGACTTCCACATTCAGTGACACATGAAGAAAAGGAGCTACAGTTACAACTTAGAGCCCAGGCTGTCCCTTCCAACCCAGTATAAGACATTTACCAGTCTCTGGTCCCTGCCAACCCCGAGCTGCACAAACCACAGGGCCCCACGGGTGCAGGTGGCAATTTGCATGGGGCAGCCTGGCCTCTCCCGGGAGGTTTGGTCTATCTAAGTTTCTTTTCTGTGCTCAGGAGCTGAACAGCATCTTTAAAAAGAAAGAAAAACAAGAAGCGGGTAACCGTGCTTGGACTCGGGCCTTAAGGTGTTCCGAAGCCCGAGAGGCTATTTCTGGCCCCATTGTCGTCTGGGACAGAGAGGAAGGGCTCATGCGTTTCTTTGCTTGAAAGACAGAAACAGAACATTGTTCCTGGTGCTTTGATTTAATGGCCAAAAACAGTTATAGGAAACTGTTGAGCAGATGTTCTACGAAACTCAGAAAAGATCGGGGCTTTGAGAAGGGTTATTTTTAGACGAATGCTTCCTACCATCGGGGTTTGGTGCTTACAAAAGGGATACAAAAGGAGAGAGGGACAGAGAAAGGGAGATGAAGAGAGAGAAACTGACTTAGAGGCAGCTTTGAACGTTTGGACAATCGCCTTTGGTTTTTCTGTCTATTTTCATCTTGAATTAAATGTACCTGGGGACTCGCGCAGAGCAGTCACAGAGGTGGTTTTGGAGGGAGGGGTTCTGTCTTGGTTTTTATTCTAAAGTGGGAGTTGCTGGGTGCTAGGAGATCTGCATCTCTTCACTGTTCTCCACCTCATGCTAGAAGCAGGAGGAAACTGCTCCCTCCTCACTACACTTTTTCTTCCCTCCCTTCACCTTTCTTCCTATATCATTCCACCTCCACCTTCCTTTCCTTCTGACTTTTTTTTTAATCCATTCCACTCTGAGCCTTCAGTTCATGCTCAGCTAGGCTTTTCCTCTTCTACAAAGCCTTACCTGAATTTTCTGGAAAGAACCAACCCCCCCCCCCGCCTCCTTCATTGTAGGATGACTTTGCTACAAGTGCCTGTATCCTTTCTGGGCTGGCAGTTCTTGGAGGTTTTGGACTGTGTATTCACTCTCTTCCTGTTGCAGCTGGCCATGGGAGAAATGCTTGCTGGATGGATAGAGGGATGGATGATGGATGGATGGATGGATAGATGGATGAATATATGGATAGATAGATGGATGATGGATGGATAGATGGATGATGGATGTAATAGATGGATGGATGGTTAGATGGATGGATGGATAGATGGATGGTGGATGGATGGATTAAAAGAAGCAGATTAGGGACTTTCAGCTAAGCAAGCAGTTTCCTAAAGAAGCATAAACGCATCCCTTCTGTCTCTGCTTTTCCAATCAAGCCTCAACTGTTACCATGACAGTGTAATAAAGGAGTGATCGCCACATGAGATGGCTACTGCTATCTTCAGAAAGCTGAGGCTTTGGGATCATCAGTGGAGGAGCTGGTGTGTGACAGCATTCAGATCCCACATGACTCTCATTTAGTGGTGAGGGTTTTTTGTTTTGTTTTCTTCACTCTTTTAGGGAGAATACTTTTCTAAGTAGCAGAACTCAATAACAACTTGGGTGTGTGGGATTCCCTAGCAAGGGGCGGATACAGAAATGGGAGATGGGGAGGCTTGAGAGCCCTCCATTTACTGCTGTTTAAGAGGCCATGTCCTGTGAATGGAGAGGACAACATGTCTGCCCTGGCAAAGGCCCGAGGCCTGACCTTCCATTGCTCTTGCTTATCCTGAGACCTCTGGCAGCACAGCAATCAGAAAGGAGGGGACAGCACAGTAAAGACCAATACCTCCATCCTTCTGGAATGTTCCAGACACCTGCCCAGGAAGAATAAGGTTGTCAGTCAATTTGTCGATCTTCAGTATGGTGTCCCTGGCTTCTCTAGCTCTCCTTGAGCACTTTTAGGTGAGGTCCTTTAGCTGGTTCAAGTCAGGAAGTCAGCTCTCTCCTTCTACAGTGTGGATCATGGGATTTGAACACAGAGCAGCAAGCAACGTTTTTAGCCACTAAGACACGGCTCTGGCTGCTCTGTGAAATACCTTTGCTTCTTCACTTTCGTGTGCCATGTGCATGTGGAATATGTGCATGCATGTATACATTTTACATGTAGGTATGTGTACATGTCTGTAGATGTGCCTGTAGAGACCCGAGAGCACTATCAGGAACCATCTTCTAACTTACCCTTTTGAACCTGGGTTTTTAATTAAACCCACACTGTGCCATTAGAGCTCTTCTGGATAGCAGCTGCCTCTATAGATCCCCAGGTTCTGGCTTCTGGGGCTGGATTGCAGATGGGCCTCCAAACCTGCATGGTAGTTTTATATGAGATCTGGGGATCTGAACTGTGGTCCTTTTGCTTTCATGGCAAGTGCTTTAACCACTGAGCCATCTCCACAATCCTCTATAAGAAGCTCTTGACTGAACATTTTCTTTGCACACAGTCTCAGATGATGTTTCCTCCCTTTCCAAACCTCTTCCTTAGATTTCTGCTTCTAACTAGTAGTCCCATCTTTAGGTCAAGACAGAGAATTCCCTACTAAGGTAGAAGCCTCAATGAAAGACGTTGAGAGTGCTGGTGAGTCTAAGAGGTGTGTGTGTGTTAAAGAAATATGAACAACAGCAACACAGTCATCCCTCCTTTATCTGTGGTTTCACTCCTAACAGTCTCAATCACTCATGACCAACCAAGTCTGAAGCTATTAAATGAAAATTTCCAGAAATTAAAAATTATTAGTCACTGTTGTTAATCACTTGCCAATTTATAAATTAAACCTTATCCTAGGAATGCACGTACAGAATCACCAGGCCATATATAGGGGTCAGTACCATCTGGATTCGTGGCAAGAGATTGGGGCTTCTGCATTGGTAAGCGAGTTAAACATTTTTCCAGCACAAGCAGCTTTTTCCAGGGCTCCTCCCTTCCCTATCTACCATCACAGAACTATCAGTATGGACACCAGCAAATGTCTGTACGTCTGTGCTCCTTGTGCTGGGCTGGGCAGTGCTGGTGGAGCTCTGGGTCCTGTGGCAGCACTTCTTTTTTTTTTTTATTCAATTGTGCATGTGTGCTCGTGTGTGTGTGTGTGTGCGTGTGTGTGTAGAACCATGGGTGAATTCAGGAACACCATGGACCACCTCCACCTCCTCCTTGTTTACTCTGCCCCGGGATTCACAGGCTCCGCCCTACCAGGACCAGAAATGCAGGCTGCCCCCGCTTCCGCCCGGCGTCTATATGTGGGGTCTAGGATCCAAACTCAGGACCGTCCACCTGCAAGGCAGAGGCTTAAACCCTGAGCCATCTCTCCAGCCCCCGGCAACACTTCTTATACATGCCATGTGTGCACTGAAGTCTGTCTGGGGACTTTGTTGCTAAGGACCAGGTTGATAAGCAGCCAGCTGCTGTCATCAAACACTGGCCATAGAGCAAAACAGAATGACCGGAACATCTCAACTGTCCTTGACCAAATTCTGCCAGTGAAAGCTAGTTCCTATGGCTGATCATTCAATGTCAGCAGGAGGAAAGGATTCTACTGGTGCTACTCAGAGTTTATGTGAGATCTAGAATATGTGATGGCAACTGCTGATGTGAACATTGTTTTAGGGTTACTCAGCAAAGCACGGTAAATCTAAATCCAGTCTTCCAGGAGCTTTCAGTATGATTGGAGAATGAGGACTCACTATACTCAACTGGTTCAAGAACATTGCAGGTGATATCTAAGATGGTATACCTTGCCAAGTCATGTACGAGGGCCAGCAGGATTTCAGACAGTGGGCACAGCACTGAGAAGGTCAAGGAGGGGCATCTGATCTATGAAACATGCCCCAGAGTGAGGACATACTTCTCAGACACAAAAGGTTAGACTTGATCAGATGTAGTTACCTATATGAACCCATCTCTCATCTAACCATTTACAAGCTGCCACCCAAAATTTATACCAGCTTGTTATTTCTTCCTCTGGTGAGCTACAAGCTCTTTGCAGGGAGTCTTACTTTACCTTGCATTGCCAACACTTATCAAATATCTGGAACACAGAAGGGTCTGTAGCATGTGGTTTGGATGAGCTAATCCTGCTAAGATCCTATGGAAATAAAATGTAGCCAGAGTCTGAAATCAGCTGTGGAGACCTTCTTAACTGGGCACTGGGTACCTCTCCTCATTGAGGATCCCAACATTCCGACTCTTTCCCCCACCAACCACCTTGCTCTTACCCAACCCCACAGCACACCTTGGATATCTTCTTATAATAGCTCTCTGGGGGGGCATATATGTGCATGTGTTTGTACATGTGTACAAGAGCGCAGATGAGCGTATGTGCCTGCGGAGGCCCTAGGGTGACGATGGGAGTCATCCTGGATTGCTCTACAGCCTTATTGCTCTGCTCTAGGGTTTCCCAAGCTCCACCCTCTACTCATGGAGTCCAGAGATCCAAATTCAGGTCCTTTTGCTTATGAGACAAAGTTTTAAACTCCTGAGCCATCTTCCCAGATGTATAGATATCTTTTCAAAGCCTGGCCATTCAAAGAGAAAGGCGTTTAAAACATCGACTGCAGTATGCATGCTTACTGAGATCCTGTCCCACATGCTAGTGAGCCCGAAGTATCGAGTGTCTACCTTTCTGAGACCTCTGTGTTCTGCATAGTCCTTTGGCCTGCTCTTGCCAATTCATTTATGCAAACCAAGGCTGTGGTCCTCTCACAGTTTTTGCAGAGTCCACTGGCAGAGCAGGGCTAGGACTCAGATGTTTTGACTCACAGCTTTTCATGCTCTAGATTCATAGATGTACACCGAAGTTTAGATTTGTTGATAAATTTTACCTTGACCTTGCATTTACCTTTTACATCAAGACAATGTTTAAAGCAAGATAGAAACAACGACAGGAAACCAAAGTAATGTGGTTTCTACGGCAAGAGGTGAACAAACCCGCAGGCATTACAAACATGATCTGCCATAGAAACCTCATGACATTTGGGCCACAAAGGCAGGGGCTTGAAATCTCAGGTGAGCTAGATCAGCTCCTTAGACCCTCGGACAGGGCAGCTGGTAAGTCTCAGGGGAGACTGTCTTTAGGTTGTGAGAAACGGGTAGACTCTAAAGGCAAACTACTCACAGCTGGACGTGATTTCTGAGCTCTGGGTGTGTTTTCCGCAAAGCAGGATAGAAATCCCATGGGCTAATTCTTATGCTTATCTCTATCATCAAATCTGACAATTAGAAAGAAAAGGTTCACATGAACATTAGATCCAGGGAAGGAAGCATCACAGAGACTATTTTTTCCTTTCTCGAATACCCCCAAAGCAAAGTTATTCAAGATCATTGACGGTGCATTGTAGTTCGGCTGCTTTTTAGGGTTTTGATGGGGAAGAGAGAAAATGGGAGTGAGGGCCATACAAAGCATAAAGATTAGTGGAGTCACTGTGGAGAGTGGATGAATAAGTCAACTACATATCAATTGGGGTTGGTGCTATCTGATAAATATTGCTCTAACTTTCTTCTTCAAAAGCACTTGTTTTCCAAAAATAAACCAAGGACAAAACGGCAGCATAGCATTCGAGTTACAAAGATGGGACCAAGAGTCAGATTAGCTTGAATTTGAGTTCAGTTATTCATTTATGTGTTTGCTACCTTGGACCAGTCATTTAAACCCTTTCAAAATCATTTTTAATTTCACCAAAATAAATTAATAATACCATCTGTGCTAGTTAAATGCAACTTGACAACTGAGGACTTTTTGGCATACCTATGAAGAATTATCAAATTAAGACAATCCAGTGGAAGATTATGTAATCGATGTGGGAAAACCCAGCCCATAGTGGGTGGGGCCATTTCTTAGGTAGGCAGATAAAATGGAGAGAGCTATTTCAGTATTTTGTCGTACAGGTATGTTGGTGAGAAAGTATATGTCTCTCTCAGCTCTTTCGGATCTTGGTATTAACTCTCTGCCATGCTGATGATTTGTTGAACAAAGATTCATAACCAAGAATAAAATCTCTTGTTTCCCTGAGCTGAGTCCGGTATGGTATTTACGGCAGCAAGTAATTGCGGAAGAGAAACCATAATAATTTACAGACTGTCAAATGAGATGATTCTGATATTAAGTTCCAAGAGATACATTTTCTTTTCTGTATCTGTGATATGTGTGTGTGTGTGTGTGTGTGTGCATAAGTGTGTTTGTATGTGTGTGGGTACACTTCTGTGTGTTCGTTTTTAGAGAACAGAGACAGATGTCTGGTGTCTTCCTTGATTGTCCTCTATTTTCTGGAACATTATCTCTTGCTGAATCTGAAGCTCACTGATTTAGTTTGTACCACCAGTTTGGTCTAGGAATCCTGTCTCTCTGCCTACTGAACATTGGAGCTAAAGTCATCTCCATGCCCACCAAGTTATTTATTTATTTGTTTGTTTGTTTGTGTTTCTTGTTTTAGTGGTTGCTAGGGATCTGAACCCGGTTCTCACACTTGTGTAGCAAGTGCTTTATCTACTGATCCATCTCCCCAGCCCCAAATATCACACATTTAATAAGTGTTTCTTCTTTGAATGGTTGACAGTGCGGTCAATGGTTGGCAAATGTTTCTTGGTTTTGTGCTGAAACCTAAAGTCCCTATTTAATGAGGCCCTCCCCACAAACAAACCTGGGAATCCTCTCCCACTTCTCACTTTCTCTTCCCCTCCTCCTTAACAAACGTGGGCTTCTTTTCCATCAGCTTTAATTAATTGAAGTCTCACTGAGTGTCTCTGAAGTGTTGGTTGGGAACAGGGAAAATGGAACAAATTACCCAGGAAGAACTTAGTGAGTTAAGACCATCTAGGGATCTTAATACACGGATATAATTTCCTTTCCTTCTTTTGGCCCTATGAAATGTGACGGAAGGAATGGATGATTCTCCAAGGTCCCAGTGAAGTTGTCATGGAAACAAACAATAGTTTCCTGGTAGTCAACGAAGTTCCCACACTGCCTTGTATGGAAATGCAAGTTTCACTTCCATAACCTCCCCTACATTGTTATAAGTGGTATCATAATTAGCTAAGATGAGGTCCTATTTCCTGTTGTTTTGAAGCCATGTTTGCTATGACAGAATCAATAAACTCCAAAGCAGTCTCTAGTCCAGGAAGTAGTTTTAGGGCCTATATCCTGCCCTGGACGGGAGATAGGACCCGGTGAGCTCATGGGCCTTTTGCATTCTAACTGTTGTCACAATCGCTATGTGACTAATGACAGGAGTGCCAAAGCAGCAGCTGTCCCAGGAGAGGAAGATGGAAGATTCAGTTGACTTAGTTTGCTTTTCATCCCCATCGGCACAGGAAAAAGAGATAGCAGCCATGCTTACTCTGCACGAATGGAGATTAAATCTGAACACTTATGGGCAGATAGGATAATTTTAGAAAAGCAACACACAACAATGTAAGCACAGAGTTGACTCAGTGGGTAACAACACCCTTGGGCCAACCAGGTGACCTGAATTCAATCCCAGGAACCCACCCATGTTGCCTTAGGGACAGACATCAGTAGAATGGAGGATCTGACGAGGCGTGGGGTACTACTGAGTCTGTGAAAAGGTAAACAGGCTGTTCTAGGAGCCGAAAAGAAAGGTAAACAGCTCCCTCTGTGCTGGGCAGAGTCAAATAAGGCTGGATGTGGGTCGCACACATATCGCTTTTAGACTTTAGCTTCCAGATGAGAAGCAACAATTCCAGTCGGGGAATGACATCTATCGGCAAAGTGGCCGTTCAGGTCTGTATGTGCGAATTAACTGTGATATCACCAAAGCAAACCTGAGCTTCCATCGATTATTAAATGGAGAACTATAGCTTGATCCATGAATTCACCTACAGGACAAGCAGGCTGAATTTCAAATAGTTGAATACTTAGAAAGAAATCCATGAAGCGGTTCCCCTTCCTCCCTTTCTACCCGCCATCTTGTCTCCAGTCAGACTCCCCAGCTTGCCTGGACCACTGAATTTTTCTGGCTGTGTTCTCAAGCTGCTTTTGGCTCCACAGTGACTGGGAAGGCCAAGCTTGGCATTCAGCGCGTGTGTGTCCAGCCCAAGGACGTGGGTGGTGGTGGTCTAAGCCAGGAGAATCATTAAGCCTCTGGCTCCCCTTCTTTGTCCCAGGGTCCCTCCTGGGACCATTTCCCTACCTCCTTTCCAGTTTGCAGGGAGGTTGCCTCTCTTCCTAAGCCTGACCACAGAGAATCCAGTTTTGTGGTCAGCTTTAACTCCTCTGGCCTGAAGGGAAGAGAATGGATCTGGGGTAGATTTCATACAACAGATACTAGGAGTCCATCAGAAGCCGGTTACTCAGCCTTCTAGGTAGGGCTTTCCAAAGAACAAAGATCTGATTCATAGGAACTCATGGACTGCCTTGTTTGTAACGCTCCTCTTAATATTATAAACCCAGGCGACTGGGAATGCTGGTTTCCCAGATGAGGGGCGGTACAACTCAATTTTGTTTTCCATTTTCTGTATATTTCCTGTCCACCCCCATCCCCAACCAACACACCCATCATTACAGGGAGAGGCACTGGAGTGCCTTTCCTTTGAAGGGAAGAGAGCCCTGTCTGTGGGGGGAAGGGAGAGGACAGTTTACAGGATGAAGTGGTCCATCCTCCTCCTCTTCCTCCTCTTTCTCCTTCTCTTCTGTCTCTCTTCCTCCTCCTCCCAGCCTGCTTTCCCAGGGGAGGGTGGGAACCTGAAGCCTAGCTGTGCTGTAGGAGGAAAGGCCTGCGGACCTGGACGAAGGAAGCTCCCATCCTGCTCCCCGCCTCCACCTGGTTGTTTTCGAGGTGGCTGTTGAACTGCGTGGGCGGGCGGCTGGCCACAGCGTGTGCAGCCAGTCAGCAGTTTTCTCAGAAGTGGAAATTTGATTCTGCCACAGAGAGGACTGGAACCGCTGGCTTAGAAATCATACAGTTGGTTCAACATTTGGCATGTTTATAGGCATGCTGTGAAGATGGAAAAACTATGGGCCCAGTACCACAGCTACTGCCTAGGGTAGGCGCAGAGCGACCCCCCAGGGAAAGGGTTCAATAGCCCATGTCCTTGGGACTCTGTATAAAAGAGCAAAACAGCTCAGGTCAGAACTTGATGAAGGAAAAGGCTGGAGTGTAGAAATTAATTAAAACATGTTTCTTGGTCAGGTGTGGTGGCTCATAACTGTTATTCCAGCATTTCTGAAGGTTGAGGATGGCGTGTTGAAGGACTCAGGCCAGCCTGGGCTACAAGAAAGATCCTCTTGTGTATGTGTTCCCCTGAGTTTATGTGATTGGGTACCTGTGGAAGCATAGGCAATATTTTAGTAGGAGAACATGGATGCTTGGGTGACCCCTTCTTCTGACCAACCCATGAATTTCCCAGTTTATTTAGCTATCATGATAATATTGGATAATATATATCTTCGTGTTTATTTCTGGACTCACCATCATGATAATGTATCTGATTTCATGCCCCATAAGAGAAGAGATTAGCACTGCCATATTTACTCTGTCTTTCTGCATCTGTCTTTGTCTACTGTTGTCAATATTAAATCTGCATGTCATTTCATAAGTGAAAGTTAAGTCATTTACACTTTAGCCATAAATTTATTCTAAGAATTGAAATTCATGTTAAGATAATTAACCATAGAACAAGATGGTATAATGAGACATTATAGGTGAATTTATAATTCTCAGTCCCTACAAATGTGTAACAATGAAAAATACCACAAGTTTTAAAATCAGATGGGGTGTCTATCTTGTGAATTGTGATTTGGCTAATATCAGTCCTCAGTTTTACTTATATGATTTTCTGTTGCATTCTTTCACGGTTCCTGGTATTTTTTTTTTAATTGCTTTCCTTTCGTCAGTAAATAAAGCCGGCCATGTTTTCAGCTTCTACCCGGTCTTTTAACTATTTGCAAGAGAGTGATCTGCTTTCTTACAGACCCTCTAATTTGTAAGTCCCACTCTTTCTGGGTTCTCATGTGCTAATTTCCTCTTTGTTCCATTTTTATTCTGTTAAGATACATCTTTTTTTTTTTTTCCAGAAAGACTTCTTTGGAGGCCAAGCAGTTTTGTTCTTTGTTAATCTGAAAGTATTTGTATTTTATTTTATTTTGTTAGGCCTGATTGATAGTTTAGGTGTGGAGTTTTAGGCCCAGTTAAAAATTTGCTTCAACTTTTTCAATAGCTGGATTTATTTATCTTTTAGCATCAAATTCTGCTAACCTAAAATATGGAAAAATACATTAAAAATAACAAGTGCTTGGGCTATGACATAGAAACTTCTTTGCTTTCTGGCTCTTTCCGTAGAAGCTGATAATGGTATTTGGGGGAGATTCTTAACTACATTTCAAGCTTTAAGATATTCACATTTTGCTGTGTGAATCCATTTGCAACCCATCTTCAAGATTCTAAAAGAAATTAAAGCATGTATTGCTTTCTTTCTTATTGACACATAAGTGCTCATGACATATGTACACTTTCAACCGAATGAGCCATTCTGAGAATTACTCAAGGGTCAGGCATCAAGGCACATGATGCGATGCAAAGGTAAGGAGACACAGTCCTCGCCTTCAGTGAGACTTTCTGAACATGCTGGCAATTGGATTTGTCTGTGTGTCAACTGTGAACTGGGCATGCACATACCTGCTCCACAGAAATAGAAATGCATTCTGTGGTAGAGGTGGAGCCAGGTAAGGAAGACCTAGAGAGGAGAGGAGTGAAGGCTGAATTAGTATCGGCTGTGGAGACAGGGTGGAGGAGAACGTTCCAGATGAAAGTGCTTACATGCAGTACCCCACTACAAATGAAATTCCACCCAGAGTTTTTATTCGATTTCTATCTTCTTTCTGGAAGCCTGAGAGGAACCCAAGCATACTAACTTAAATTTCTAAGAGAGAGAAAAAGACCGAGGGGGGATTAGATAGCATTTCTAAATGTTTAAATATGTTTCCTGGTTTTATCAAAATGCGTCTCCCTCTAACTTCCAATCACCGAGCCTTGTTTGTTGTGTTGGAATAGAACATTTCTTCTTCCATAGTCATCCCTGTGCCTATTTTAAGGCAACAGTATAAATCAGCACAATGGCAGATTTATACTGTTCACAGATTCCTGGCACTGGATGCCATACTGTGCCCTGGCTGACTCAGTGCTAGGATCTTCCCCACAACACCTGCTAGCTGTTTCCCCTCACATCTCTGTTCACCCAGGGCTCCAAATCTTCAAAAGACCCTCATCATTGTGATCTCACATAGGTTTCCCTGGGGTGGATTCAAGATCAGCTGATTCAAGTTCTGTGACGCTAGTGGTTTGGGAGACAGTCATAGTTGCAACAATGAAATATAGCAGGCTGCTGCACGGAGGACGGAGAGAGACACAAGGCAGGATCCATCAGGGTGATCACAAACAGAACCTTCCATGCCTCCCATAAGCAAAGCACTTTGTGTTCAAAGCGAATTCTCACTTATCTCATTTTACTTTCAGCATCTCAATGATGCGAGATCTTCTGCTGGGAGCACCGGCAGTGGCAGGGTGTGGCGTCTAGCTCTGTCTAGCTCCGTGACAATGATTGTTGTGTTCTGTCGCCCTGTGGAGGATGGAAGAGAAAACGTCAAGCAGGAAGATGCTCATTGATGAGACACCATTATCCTGCCGTCTGGCTGACGTGGGAATCAGCGCCTCCCGAGATAATGAGATGTGTTCGAGTTGCTGCTTAGGCTCCTCCTACTTCACTCCAGAGTCACAAGTCCCAGGGCTCAGTGGAATTCATGATAAAGGCACAACATTAGAAGCCTCTGCATATCTTCTGTAGATGCGCTTCAGAAATCTCCGCTGAACTAAGTCAGTGTTTTATTTGAGGCACACAAGTCGTCAGACTTTAGAGCTATGGAAGGATGCAGTCAGAACTCATGCTTGATCTCCAGATCTGTGTCAGGCATTCCAGAATAGGTCAGCTAGCCCGGAGCTTGGGGAAATCTCTCAGGAACCTCTTCTATGAAGGGATTCCATATGGGAGCTCAGAAAACCGGGCATATCTGACTATGTGCTGTAACATCAGACAGCAGGATTCCTTTACAGACTACATCTTGGGCAAGTTGAATCTCCTGGCCATGTTCAAAGCCCACAATGGAAAGCACAGTCTCCTTCTAGCCTCTCTGTGGTGTGGGGCACATAGCCCCACTAGTTCTTTCACAAAGGGAAAGATAGACATTCCCGGTTCAAAGAAAACCAAGTGTGTCTGCTTAACTGTGCTCTGTTGGAGCCTCAAGAAGACAGAGACTTACTAGAAACTCCACAGTTTTTCACACCAGAGGCACGGAGTTAGGCTGAGCCTGGCAAACAGGAGCACAGCAATGATAACTGCCTGGTCCCTGAGGTGCAAAACGGAGGACTCTTCACCTCAAGAGGGACTTGGACTTTCTAGAAACCAGCAACGTAGCCCTTTACTCCACAAACAGGAGTACCAAACAAAGAGACACCTTGGTCCCAAACACACCTGGTTAGTTAGAAGTATGAATTGAATCCAGAGTCATGATCCATCTCATTACTGAAAGTGCCAGTATGACATAAAAGTATTGAACTATGCTAAATTTCTGGCTTTCGAGGAATATATTTAGGTGATTTTAAGAGATTTTAAAAGGCATTTAGTGGTATTATAAACAGGTTAAGATTATGACTAAGAAAAAATAGATTAAAATGTCATGTGGAGGGTCAGCAAGATGGCTCAATAGGTAAAAGTGCCTGTGCAAAAACCTAGTGACTTGGGGCTGGAGAGGTGGCTCAGGGGTTAAGCCTCTGCCTTGCAGGAAGAAGGTCCTGAGTTCGGATCCTAGATCCCACGTATAGACGTGGGTGGAAGCCTGCGTTTCTGGTCCTGGTAGGGTGGAGCCTGTGAATCTGGGGGCAGAGTAAACAAGCAGGAGATGGAGGAGGTCCATGGTGGTTCCCAAATTCACCCGTGGTTCACACACACACACACACACGCACAATTGAATAAATAAATTAATTTTAAAAAAACTAGTGACTTGAGTTTAATCCCCAGAAGTCCATATGGTAAATGAAAGAGTTGACTTCCGAACATGTCCTTTGATCTCTATGCACCATGGCATGTGTCTACCTGCAAGTTTCTTACCCTTTTGTAAATAAGCAAAGAAATAAATATTATGCTCTGTGTGATAACCTAATTTTATCTTCCTTGTTTCCATATTCCTGAGTTTCAAATGATGGACACATGTTACCTTTAGATTATAAAGAAAAACAAAGATAGAAGACAGAGTTGCTTTTTGACTTGAGATTAAAATCTATGGGGCTGGGGATGTAGCCCACCAGTAGAGTGCTTATCTAAAAGGCTTGGAGACCTGGGTACTATTTCCAGTATTGCTGAAAGAAAACAAAAGTAGATATTGAAGTTCAGACTTGGAAAGTGATCTCTAGAGGAGCATAAAATGTCACCACAATCTCTTCACCCTAAACTCCCTTGGCTTTGTTTGATCACCTTTAGGACAGACATTCTTCACAATCTTCTATACCTCTGACGGTTAGACTAAACCCTACTTTGAATGAGAAGAAACATCACTTTGTTGTTTAAATTTTGCTCTTTTGTTTCTTTTGGCTCTCATCAGAAATTTCTACTATGGAAATATCAGAATTTCCAAAAAAACATATTTGAAATGTCACCAAAATAGTATTAAAAGCATTGGAATGAACCGTGTCCTTCCTGTGCAAGGTGAGCTGGGACTGGAGATGCAAGAAGCTACCTACCTGATCACTCTGTTTCTTCAGGTAACTAGTAGGATTGTCTGCAGCGACAAGCCCATCACCAGGAACAATGTCAGTATCCTCGATGGTGCTAGATGCTTTCTGGTTGGTACAAGGTTGAAGCCTAGTTGATTCCTTAGCTAGCTTTTAAAAAGACGCTGTTGATGTACTGGACTGTATAACCAAAATGCTTCTTTCCATACCCCGCATCTGTCCAAAATGATACCTCTTTTCTGGATACTTGTTCAACATGAAGAGTGTTCTGTAACCACTGGTCATTGATAACACAAATTACCTAATTCAGATTGCTTTTAGGCCTAAAACTCATTGAAGAGAGAGAGAGAGAGAAAGAAAGAGAGAGAGAGAGAGAGAGACCAAAGGGAGGGGAGATATGTGTGTGTGAAAGAGAAAAAGACAGAAAGAGGCAAAACACACATCAGAGAGAGGGAAAGAGAAAGAGACACACCCAAAAAAAACACATAGAGGAGACAGAGAGAAAAAGAGAGGGAGAGAAAGAGAGAGAATACACCAAAAACTCTGAATTCAGTCTAGAAATTACAATATCCTTTATTTTACTCCTTCTCAAGGAAAGATAAAATGAAGGTTATATTAAGATAACTCCTCAAAGCATCAGGGAAAAAGAGACCAGATGTAGACTGAACTACCCAGATAACAGTCTCAGTGAAATCTGGTGTGAAGCGGTGACTCACTGTCTGTTTACACAGCCTGAAGGTTCTAGTTAATTGTCAGCTCTTCACTTGTGCTTTAGTCTCCTGACAGGTTTATTTTTGTGTTGATTGGGGAAAAAAAAGTTCATGTTGAAATAGTTTTATGGTGTATGCTGGAGGTGACAGAGATGGGCGCCAGAATTTGCTCTTAGTTCTGTGACACCAGCAAAAGCAATGAGAGGAGGATCAAAGACCCACATCTGGGGGCTGGGAGGGAAGCTTAGTAGTAGAATGTCCTGAGTTCGATCCCCAGCACCACAAGAAACTAAGAAATTATTAGATTAAGTAGTTTATAGATTCGACATTCAAGTACCTGTGTATCATCTCTTTATCTATTCAACTATCATCTGTCTATTTATCTGCTCACTGAATCATTTATCCATCCACTTATTCATTCATCTATCAAATGTCTATTTAGTCTTGATTTAGATTTTGGACATGGGACAGGGATAAGTGTTGTAGGAACAAGGCTAATCCATTTCATGTTTCACGATTTTAGTGTAACCAAGGAAGAGGAATATCGCACCAATAATTACAATACAGTTTTTGATACATGAGGGAAATGACTATGGGATAGAACCCCTTCATAGGAAGAAAGACTCTAAAGAGAGACAGGGGTGGTCAGAGAATGTTTCCTAGCAGAGGTTGAACTCAGGTTGCAACCAGATGCATGAATGCCTGAGACATCTGGAACTTCTTAGCTTGTCTCCCCCGAGTACAGGGATAGTCTTGGCCGTGTGGAAGTAGAAAAGGAAGAAGCATCCAGGATAAAGATGTCAGCAGCAGACCCGGCAATGGGTTGAATGTTGTTCTGAAGAGGCTCAAAAACAAACCAATCTATTTCCAGTCATTCACCAGTGGCAAGCCAGTGTAATGAGCACATTGGGACCACTGAGGACAGCTGTCTGTAAATCTCTCAATGCACTGACTGTGCTTATTGTACTTCTGATCCCCGACATATTTTCAAACAGTTCAAACTGTGATGATCCTTTTGTGGTACACTGGATTGTTCCTTCCCCTCCCTGGTCTACTGGAGTCTGAGCTACGCACGGAAGCTTCTGACATGTGTGTGAAAAACGGAGGATCACGCCATCAACAGATCAATAATCTGAATTTAGCTATTTCCTATCGTTGGTTTAGCCCCAGTTATAGTCCATTAGACTACACAGCATGTTAAATCCCTTGGTTCCTTCCATAGACTCATGGGAAGAGTTCAGTATGCAGCATGGATCAGTTCCTGTAGTTAGCTAACCGGTGAGCTTTGAAGACATGTGACAAATTTACCACCTTTCCCTTGATCAAGAGATTGATCTTCCTAACTCTGTTTACTTAGTTGAAAGGTATGAGGTTGCAAATTCCAAAGATTCTTCCCAGTTTATATATAGAGTCTCCCTTTTGGAAGTTCTTGCTCATGGTTTTTCTACCTTGGGAAGCATCTCTTTTCTAAGCAGATACTATTGAGCTAGTCCAGATTTAGAGCACAGGAGGAAATACCTGAGGCCCAGAAAAATGTGTGCTTGGAGCTGCTGCGGCAAAAACTTCAGGAAAAGCAGAGCCCCAACTGCTCCCAGAAGCCTTTGCGGTGTCTCACAAAACAGTTAAGGACTTCTTTACCTTGCATGGGTCAGGGACTGAACTAATAGTCTCAGTGTCCCTCCAGTGAAAGGGGCTGCCATGTTTGGGGAAATGCCACGGGACAGGTCCTGATGTAGTTGCTTGGGAAGTTCTGATTTTGAGATTGGGCTCAGACTGTCACAGCTTGCAGCTGTCTGCCAGACTCAGCAGGACAGCCTCTCCAGCAAGTGTGTCCTAATTACATTAGCAGGCGCTGTACCAGCCTCTCCTCTCCTGATTAGCACCCCAGCAGTCTAGCCAGGAGGCAGTCAGCCCTGTGGTTCTCCTTCCATGAAGCATGTGAGAACAGAGAGGGGTACAGACTCTTGGGGTGAACCCTGTTCTGCCACAAAGTTAGACACTAGTTACCCTCTCTGTTCTCTTGGATGAAATAGAGGGCTCATTGCTTCTCAGATTCTCACACACTATCCCAAGGTGAATTATATTATTATTTCATCTTATAAATAACATAACCGAAGATCAACAACTGCAAATAAAGTGCCCATAATAACACAGAAGGAAGCAGAACTGGTATTTGGACTGGAGCAGTTTACTCCATGCTAGATTGCAATATTCATCTGGCTAATGGAGTCACACATTATTATTACATTTTTTCTTTCTGTTCTTATCACAAATGGAGTATTATAGGACAATCAGAATGCACATGCATAAAAACAAGAATAACACCAAAAATGTCTCATACCATAGGAAATGACCACATAGTCAATAGTTAGGTGAATTCCACTTTTTGAATTCAACCATGTCGTGTTAAAAAAAACAGATATTTGGAGCTGTCTGTACATAACTCTTCATGTTCATCCTATCCATATTCTGCTCAAGGTCGGTTGCAGGAAGATACCTCTCCCAGAATCACACTCTAGTGGGGGAGTACAGAGAGGAAGAAGGGTAAACTTCAAGAGTGACTTGGGACTTCCTAGAAGGAAGAAGATGACCACGTGGAAACATGTAGAAAACTGAGCTTATCAGGGGAACTCAAACTACAAGAAACTAGCTGGGACCTCAGAAGCATGGCAGAGGATGATTGGACAATGCTGAAATGAACAAGGGAAAGATACCTGTAGAATGCAACAGGAACATACAAAAACAAGCCACAAAAAAATACATCTAGCACATTCCTCTGCAAAGTGTTGGTCTAGAAGCAGGAGTTAATCTGGAGGACTTCATATTGAACCCTAAGCAGTGGGTAGCTTTTTGATATGAGCTTGGGAATCCATACTCTTCTTCTGGTTTGCAGATGCTATAAACATGTTTGCATTGCCATTCTGAGAGAAAACGCAAAGTTAGACTGACAGAGGAAAGAGTGGAAGACATTTTGAGGGAGAATGGACCAAGAGCGACTGATGTACAGGGAAAGAAGTAGGAGTCAAAGAAAGGTGGTGACAGATGAAGCTTCAGTGGAGAAACGACTATCCCATTATATTAGAAGTCTCTAGAATTGAAGGACACTCAGTGGCCCCAGCAGAACTAAGATGGAGTATCTTTGACAAGTTTTACCCAAGCTGTTCTGCAGAGGTTGGTCTCTCCACCCTTCCCCTTCCCATCTCCTTCTCCCTCTCCCTTTCTTCCTTCCTTCCCACCTCCCGGTCCCCTGAAGTTCCTAGTTCCAGACCATTTCGTTTTGCAGAGAGGAAGTTGAAAACAGAAAGTTCGGTGCAGGTCAGAATGGTGCAGCACATTACTAGGTCCAGAAAGGACTATGCCAAAAAAGTCCAGCTTTCCCGGAGATAGGCTTTCTGGCATAGCAGAAGGGAGAACACCTGGGTGCCAGATGTGAGCGTGCACATGTGTGCCACGGCGGTTCCATATGGGGCTCAGGACAGAAGCTTGGCTTTTGATCATGGGAAAGAGAGCAGTTCCTTACAAAATCCAGGATAAGAACTTCCAGAACTGGAGTGTGACTAGACAAAGGTTCTCCACTCTGGCTTCCCTTTCATCTGATCTGTTGGAGCTTCTTCCATATTCTTTGGTGACAACTGTACTTTTAATCGCATCTGGACTTCACCTCTAGTGTGCTGATATTTGTTTGGATAATCATCACTTTCTGGCATGAAGAGGGTCTTCCAGAGCATTGGAAAGTTTCGATTCTAAAAGAGAGGGAAGAAAATATGAGATACTGTGCATTGTCATGAGATCATGCGCAAAGCATAACAAATAATGATTTGTTTTGGGTTTTCATTAAATGTAATGCTATTCTTCATATATATGTATGTATGGAGTGTGTGTGAACATATATATGTGTGTATGCATGTTAGTGTTTGTGAGGGCTATCACCTGTATGCCACAGCAAGCAAGAGAAGTTCAGAAGGCACCTATAGATGGTGGCCCTTAGCTTCCTTCTTGTTTGAGACAGGTTCTATCGTCTACTGTTGTGTCCCCAGATTAGCTGGCCCAGGAGTTTCCAGGGCTTTTCCTATCTCTGTCTCCAATCTTACCTCAGGAGCACTGGATTATAGCTGTGCACTACTACATCCTGCTTTGACATGGGTTCTTGGGATTCAAACTCAGGTCATCTTACTTGTCCTTCAAGTAAGTAAACTATGTTCCCAGCCCCTCAAACTTAAGTTTTACATATGTACATGTGGGTGGAGGGGGACTGACCAAGTATCTTCAGTCATGGAGATATCTATTTTTTTAATTTTTCCTTTTCAAAGCATGGTTTCTTTCTGAATTTTCAGCTTGCCAATTTGGCGATGATGGTTGTCTAGCAAGCCACAGAGATCTTCTGTTTCTGTTTTGCCAGTGTTGGAATTACAGGAGCACACCACCACAGCGGGTCTCATGTGGGTGCTGGAGACTGAACTCAGTCCTCACACTTTGTGCGGCAAGAACTTTACCGACTGAGCCATCGTTTCAGTCTTAGGACGCAAAGTTTGTGATCAGGCGCCTTAGTCCACTGAGTTATTCTTGCCCCTACCCCATTCCTTTTTTAAGTGTAAGTTTCAGGAGCAGAAAGTGCACTTATATGTTGTATAATATTCTCATTGTCCAACACCAGAACTTTTACATCACCCTCAGCTGAAACTTTATGCGTATTTACCCTAACTTGTCAAGTCTGCTGTCCCGGCTAATGTTTATTGTGTCTTCTGTGAGTTTCACTATTCTAGTACTTCAAGCAGTATATGTATCCTTTTTCCTTTCTGATTGATTTCCTTTAGCATAATTTCCTTAGAGGTTATCCATGTTGTAGCATGTGTCTGAATCTCTTTTTTGAAGGCTGAAGAACTTTCCATTGAATGTACACAGCACATCTTGCTACTTCCTTACAGACAATTGGATTGTTTCCACCTTTTGACTGTTAAAAAAATAAAGCTGTTGTGAATAATGGTGTTCAAGTATTTGTTTAAATCCCTCAATTTGGGGCTATAGATCTAGAAATGAACTTGTGGGACCATACAACAATTCTACTGGATATTCTTAACTATTCCATTCTGGTGTTCCACAGTGAGTAGAATATTTTACAGTCTTCCGAGCGATGCACAAAAATTTTTCAATCTGTCATCATTTTTATTTCTCGGGTGATGGGAATCCTAACACAGATGAAGCAGGATCTCCTTGAAGCTTAATTTGCATTTCCTGATGCACAGTAATATCAGCCATGCTTTCATGCATTTACTGACTATATTTTGTAGAAATGAATATTAGAGTGTTCTCCCCTTTTTACATAGACCCAGTTGTTGCTGTTGAGTTACAATTTTTTTATATATTCTGAATATTGCTTATCAGTTATGTGCTTTTTGAACATTTTCCATTTTGTAAGTCTTCTTTTCACTTTTTCGATAGACCCCACTGATATCTATATCTATATATGTATATCTATCTATCTATCTATCTATCTATCTATCTATCTATCTATCTATACAACATTTTGATCTTTATGAAGGCCAACATCTATTTTCTTTTTTTCTTCTCTTTGCTTTTGGAATTATATCTAATAGTTCATCAACAAATAAAAAAAAAAACACCATGAAGTTTGCTCTCATGTTTTCTTCTGTGAGTTTTACATTTTAGGTAAGGATTTGATCCATTTTCTTGTTTTTACATAATGTGGAAACAGTCCTGCTTTAGTCTTTTGAATGTAGTGACCATCTGTTTTAGACTCATATTCCTGGTGCTGTGATAAATACATGATCCAAACACTTGGAAGCAAGGGATTTATTTGTAGCCATGGCTCTAGGTTACAATCCATTATGATGACAGCATTTCCACAGGAAGTTCTAAGAGAGGAGAAGGGTTTCTGTTATTTTGCCAAAGTCAGCCAGCTCTCTCTCCATCTTATACACGTGGCATGGAACAGTACCATCCATTGTGGTTCCACTGGGCCTTCCCCCATCAATTAGACAATGTTCTACAGGCTTGTATTAACTATTTATTTATTTTTATGTTTTTCATCTAGCATTTTCTCATAGGTGTGCTTTAAGACTCAGTTCTCAATTGTCAAATTGGCATCTGCCTAACTAATTGCCACACCATCCAATGTTATATTTTTACGGATTGTTAAAACTTATTGCACCTCTGGGAATTCTCTAGACATTTTATTGCTGCAAGGGACAATTGTGCACCATTTGAGTTTCTGGCATATTCTCTTCCACACCACTATACATTGTTAGCAGGTAACAGGACTAAAGTCCCAAAGACTGACTGGGCATAACTCCCTCAATAAGCAGATTTACACTTTTGCAAGGCAAGAATTGAAGTCCGTTTTGCGCATATTCCCTTGTAAACCCAGCAGATAAGATTGGAGTTGGATGTGGTGAATGTGGCTGACCATGCCCTCTTTAGACTGGCAGAGTGCTGGGGAGACCGTGTGCTGGAGGATGGCTACTCTGCATAGTTGCCAATAAGTGCATGACCTATGGCTTAAGTGAACAAGGGGTATTATTTTTGATTTACAATTGTCTAGCTATAGTTCCTTATCCAGCTTGACAGAAGAGCCCACACCGACACCAGGGGCCAGGGAACTGGCTACACCACATCCATATATCCACAGGACCACTGAGAAGGACAAACCTCACTTGCCAGAACAGCATGCCTGGCCAGGTCTACAGAATGATACCAACTTCCTCAACCAGTTCCCCTCCCTATCTCCCCCCATCTTATTCACCTCCCCAGAGCCTACTCATTTCCACTGTAAGCTGGGTCTTCCCCATCAGGCTTGCTTGAGGGTTTAACTCAACTACTAAATTCTCACAACTGTGCCCAGAGTCAGAGCCTTCTGTTGTCAAGTTAGCACCAGTGTCTAATTATGACAGCTGCAGAGACTTCTCTCAAGGCCTGTGTATTACAGCTTTCTGGATATGGTGATTCATGTATATCTCTTTCTTCAACAGTGTGGTCTTGCTAGAGTCCTAGTTCCTGGAACAGTGCCTGGTGAAGATGCTTACTACACTAAACTGAACCAATAGCTCCCTTCTTTACTTCCAAACCATGTTAACACACAGGAGTGAAGCATTTAAATCAGGTTTTAACTATGAGACCATCTTAACTGCATTGCTAGTGCTCTACAATGAAAGATAAACATGATGTTTCTCTGAATGATTTTCATTAGATTTTTCTGGATTTTCAAGTTAGTTGAACATTTTGCGTCTTCATTAAGAAAGGAAAGGTGGGATGGGAGCTGGGGAGATAGATCAGAGATTAAAGTCTTTGCCTGGTGAGCAAAAGGACCTGAGTTTGGATCCCCAGATCCCACATAAAAATGTAGGGTGGAAATAGTGATGACCTGCAATTCTGGTCCTTGAAGGCAAGGCTTGGGAAATGCCAGAGTAAAGCAATAAGAAGTAGAGAAAATTTGGAGGATGTCCAATGTCTATAGCAACACATGTGGAAGGAAGGAAGGAAGGAAGGAAGGAAGGAAGGAAGGAAGGAAGGAAGGAAGGAAGGAAGGAAGGAAGGAAGGAAGGAAGGAAGGAGAGAGGAAGGAAGGAAGGACAGGCTGGCGATACAGCTCAGCAGATAAGGCGCATGTTCACAAACCTGGCAACTTGAGTGCTGTTCTGATTCCCAGAGGTACACACTGTGGAAGAAAAGTAATCTTCTGTCACTTGTGCACCATGACGTGTATGTGTGCATCTTCTCGCTCCCTCTCTCTCCTCTCTCTCATAAATATCATACAGACTCTCATTTGTAACTTAAATAGATGGAAACTTGGGATAAAACTCTTAGAGCAGGTCAGTAAGATAGCCGAGTAGGAAAGACGCCTGTGTTTAAACATGGCGATCTGAGCCCATGTGAGGAAGGAAGTGAAGTGATGTCCAAAGCTTTTGTCTTCTGACTTCCACACATGTTATAATGTGTCTCTGTGTGTTTTCTCCCTCCTTCTTTCTTTTTCTCTCATAAGTAAAAAAATAAACATTTATTTAATGCCTTTTCAATTGTCTTGGAGTAAGCAGGCAGACACCTCATTATGAAAACATGGAAAACATGTTTTCACCTAGGATATTTACAAGATTATCGTAATGTGTATGATTTCTGAAAAGAAGACACCCGTGAAGGTTTCTGCATTTTTATCTCCAGAGCACAGACCATGGCTATGACCCCCATACTCATCTGTGTTAGAATTCACCTGAAGCCAAACATTTTCTTTTTGGCTTTTCTTTCCAGAAATCCCAGCTTCTTATCGGTCCGTTCTCTTGTGTACATAGTCAGAAGCACATAAGGAGGCTTTGGCCAATGCTGGACAGCAGAGACCCAGGCGGTCAACTGCCTGCAGGTCACAGTCATCTACTTTGTGTAAGAGCACACTGCGACACTTGTGCCAAGCATTGACTGGTTTGCTGCACAGGATATCTTTGAGAACGCACAACCGAAACCATTTTCCTTTCCTTAGGGAAAAATGGCATTTTCCACACTGGTTAGAAACAAGGCTCCTAAGCAGGTGAGTGGGAAGATCCTGCACTGGACGCTGTTCTTAAGCGATTTTACAGCGGCCACATGTCTCTCTCCCGAGCCTTGGACCGGTGACTGTGAATCCACTAAAAGAGTCAGGCAATGTGGAACAGACATGCCAAGGGTCAAACTTGCTGTCAGGCAAAGTACACATAGCTGCATCTCACAGAGCCTCAGCTCACCTCCCTCTCCCCTTTGCCCCTGGATTGGTTATATTTAGTCGAAGCATAAAGGATATGCACATATATGCGGTGTGTGTGTCTATTTGGTGCTGCCACAACCAACACTCTCTTGAGCTCTGCCGAGCTCGCTAGAGATGGCTGCTGACTCGATGCCAGGGGTTGGCCAAAGAAAGACCGCCTCTCTCTGGATTCCCTGGCTTGACCACACCCCCCAATTCCAAAGGCAGCTCTATTAGGAGTATTATGGTCTCTGCATCCTCTTTTGCCTTAGAGCTGTGGGTTCCGGCAGGTAGTGCTGGGGAGACTGCGGACCTTCTGGGAAGCTCACCGTAACTTCATCCCGTCCCTCTCGGCAAAGTAGTAAGTGAGGGGTGAATTTCTGATAAAAAAAACTTTTGAATCTATTTTCTTTTTCCTGTTTTTTTTTTCCATTTCTTATTATTAAAGGGTAAATGAATGGAACCTTCCCGGACACTGGCAGGCGTCTCTTTTTAAATCTTTCTGTATTCACCCACTTGACTGCTTACTGATATTTTTCAGAATTATTTCCTGACCTCTTTAGACCTGTCTGAAATCAAGACTGTCACTCAAAAGAAAAAGCCATTCATATCATAGACTTGTTACAAACTCTGAATTTCCTTCACAAACTGGAATACTTCCAAAATCATAAAACTGTAGTTTAACGCCGAAATTTCCTATTTCTTTCTCTTTTTTTCTACTTTATTTCTAGCAAAGTCTATTGTTTTGCCTTTTTCTCCCCTTGCCTGGCAACTTAATGAATTGCTTTTATGAAGAGGAAATTGCTACAGTTTGACAAACTAGCCTATTGAATCGTTTCTTGCTACCTGGCCATTTATGTCCTGTAATTTTGGGCTGTAGTTTAGAGGCCTTATGTGTGTGGGTGGAGTGTTTCCAGGTCTGGGGGTCTTTCTTCCCTGCTTAGAAGGGCTGTGCATACAGGGGCAAGATAGGAGGTGGGAAGCAATCCTCTCCTTTCACTGGTATTCAGCAATTTCACTATGTAAATTCTTAGGCTCCTTACCCTAAGAATGTCTATCGCCGCCTTTCAAAGTAGAATCTTCCTCAGGGTGAACTTTACCAGAAGATCCTGGGCTGCTGAGATTGTGACACTCCATAGTAAATTTTCCTTCTTCCTTTTGTTTCTTTCTTTTTAAATCCCAAGGCCATTTCCTACCTACTTTGTATCATTAAATGCAACTGGATAAAAACAGAAAAAGCACTTGTTAAACAGCAGGAGATTGGGATCCTAAACTGATAAGTCTGGGACCTCCGTTTGATTTGTAAAATTACTGACACTTGAAGGCTTCACCAGCTGTGGTCTGGATTGCTTCACCTCCTTTTTATCTAGAAAGTTCAGCCCTCTACTTGGCAGACTTGGATTACGCAGGGCGGGTGGGGCGATGATGTGCCTTAGCGCTACTTGATCACCTGGAGCTAACGGGTTAATGCCTGCAATGCACTTTGAAGATGAAAAGGTCTTTTCATGTGTTCGGATATTGTAGTTATTAATATTAATATTTGAAGAAGCATGCTGCTTCTAATTGTAAACCAGCAGCTCCCATCCTTGCCAACTCAGGAATGAAAGAACAAACAGCGCTGGCAAGAGCCAGGCGGCCTGTTCAGTCCAGGCTCCTGGTTTTCCCCTCCCCCGCCTCTGAGGGTGTAGAGCCCTGTCTGACTGTGGAGGGGCTCCTTGCAGTTCAGGCACCTTACACCCAGGTGCTAGCTGCTAGAGGTGCCCTGGGGGCAGAAAGTAGAAGCTGTGGGAGTTCGGGTAAGGTAGTTTTATTCTCCAACACCTGGCAGTCGGTGACCTTGGAAGGTGACCTTAGAAGAGTCTCTGAACAGGTGGGGCTTCATCCCCTCCTTGTCCCAAGAGATGAAGGAGCCTAACAGTCAGAAAGGCAACTAGAGTTTGGAGTCAGAGAAGGTCGGTTTACCCTTGAACTCTGTGAGAGAAAACGTTTGTAATAAGGAGAGAGGTCATTGAACCAACCAGATGTGCTGTTTCTCTAAAATGCAAGTGATTATTTATGCCCTACCTAAATCACAAAGACGGAGCCTAGAACAATAAAAGAGCTAATAAGGCCAGGGCAGTTGGAAGAAATGCTGTGTGGGTGCAGGTCCCTAAGGAAGAGTGGGGTGAAGGCAAACAAATGCTGTGGAATTACACTCGGCCAGGAAACTTCTGCCCTGATCACACACAGCTCCAGTGTGCTGGCAAATTTCTCAATCTGAACTCAGGTTCTGCTGGGTCTTGTGATTTTATTTTTCAGTGAGAAGGACCCCTGCCGCCATTCCCTTACAGCACCTATACTTTTGTAATTACCCGTTCGAACATCAAGCAGCAGAAGCACTCAGAGGCTAAGTGCCCTGCCATTTCTCCTTTCCTTCATCCGCCCTTCTTTCCTCCTTTCGCCCTCGTCCTTCTTTTCCCTCTCTTTTTCCTTTGTTTTTTCTTTCTCTCCCTCCCTTTCTCTTTCCCTTCCTTTTTCTTTTCTTTTTTCCTTTTTTCCTCCCTCTTCCCTCTTTTCTCCTTCTGTATGGAAATTTGAAAGCATCTAGTATTTCAGTGGCACGCCTGTAAGAAGCAGAACTCGGAGGCAATGGAAGCAGATCTTGTAGGTTTCTCTGGGCCTGGAGAAACTTGGGTACAAAGTCATAACTCACTGTACACCTCAGCTGCTTTTTCTCTGCTGGAAATACCACTTTGCAGAAGGCTGTCTTTCAATGCAGTTGGTTCCTTTGCTACTGAATCCCTGCTCAGCACATTCTGCATGGAGCCTTTGTAGATTGAGTACATGATGGGGTCCTGGTGAGAATCAAGGGAATGTGGATCCAGTCCTAGGAAGCTAAGGAGCTCTGAGATACTATTCAAAGTTAGCAAAAATGCCTGTCTGGAAGGGACTCCTAGGATCAGGCCTATTCACCTAGTGGGGAAGTCTGTAGGCCCCCTGATTCCTTGTTAAGTACATACTGACTCAAGAGAAAGATGTGAGTCTGAGAAGCCATCCCTTGCAATAGTTAATGTCTTGTTTCCACTTAGCCCAGCCTTGTTTATTGAAGGATACAGAGTAGGTACATTAAAAAGTTAATGGATAAAATTTATTCTAGAAAGCAGTATTTTGCTGGAAAACAGATTGAAGATTAAAAAAAAAGACAATATAAATTGTATGGTATAGTCCATGAATATTTCCCCAGCTCAGTTAACATGAAAGGAAACACAGACGAGAAACAAAACAAAACGCTGTATCCAGAGCCAGACAGAAGGATGTTTGGGATTTTTTTTCCCCTCCAAGCAGAAAGCTATGAGTTTGATGTCTGACCAACCTCAGGTGTGGCCCTAGAGCTTCCGGGGCAGCATGAATAGCACTTCCTGATGAGGTTAAAGCTGGGAAATTTTAGTGCCAGTGTCAGGAACAGATCCTCTGTGGAGAGAAACAAGATTTTTTTTCTTTGTACTTAAAAATAACTACAGGTGCGTAAAACTTCACAAAAATAGTACCAAGAGTTTCTAAAAGCTTTGAGTCTTTCGTGAAAAATATGATACAGTTCAGTCTCTCTGAAATCGTTCTTCTGCCCTTTGAGAGGTGATCCTTAAGCCAAAAGATTTGTGTGGGTAGAGTGGCTCCCTGTTGCCAGTCTGCACATCCCCCTCCTCAGACCCCCAGGCTGGCAGAAAATTTCCAGCTTATGGGATCCTATTGCAAACCATACACCCAGCTTCAGGCATTTTTTGTTTGTTGGTTTTGTTTTGTTTTTTGAGGATGAGAGACTAAAGAACAAAAACCACCGTTTCTTGGGGCAAGAATCTTTGACAAGATGTGGCTGTCCTTGGACAGGTTCCAAGCAGTGCAATTGTTCCTGGCTAGGACCTCTTCGTGACCAAGACCAACAAACTTCTGCTGGGCCTGGACCAAATGTCTTCAGGTCTGTCCCTGCACCCACCTTGCTAAAAATGCCCCTAAGAGTAATCAGTTGAGCAGTACCACTAACTTGAAGCCTATTTTGTAAACTGATTCCTGGGCATTTCACATGCATTCCACCCAGCCTTTCGGGCAGCTCTGCTTTAAAAACAGCAACAGCAACAGCAAGGGGAAACTCCAAACCAACCCTTGCTGCGCTTTCTGGGGGCTACTTACTACCGTATGTTCATAGCTAGTTGCAATAGTTTTACTCCACAAACGATTGAAATTTATGTTGAAAAGATGTTGATTCATCGCAGGAGACAGCAATAGTTCTGGGTTTGTGTCATGCAGTACTTCAGTGGTATTTATCCCAGAGTAAAATGCTGGCCCCTTGGTTTTATGCGTAACAATGGCTCAGAGTGACTGCCATGCAGGGACAATCTTCCCTCTTTTCTCCTGCAAAATTTTTGGCCTGGGCTTCTTAATTCGTGATGAAAGGAATCTTTTCGGATGACTTTAAATGTTAGTCCTCAGAAAAAGCAGTAGAGGATTTGGATTCTGATAAACTAATAAATGGCTTCACGAGGGTCTGTCTCTTACCTACAATCAGTGAAATTGACCTCCTCATGAAGAGGCAGGGAAACCCTAAGGAGCTTTAATTAACTTATTTACCCAAATAATCACTTAACTCCATGAAAACAAACCGTATATTCAGAGAGTCAATTTATAACAATATTATTTACTGGCCTTTTTTTAACCATATGTAAGAAATGCAGCTAAATACTTTTATTTTATGTAACTTTCCTCATTGATTCTAAAAGGGTTGAAATTAATCTCTCCATTTGTACTTTGAGAAACTAAGACTATGAGACTAAGAAATTAGGAAGCAGAACTACGTCCACTTGCTATCAGTCAATTAGCCACCTAACCTCTCTGACTTTGGCTTATTGAAATCAAAATAAGCTGATGTGATGAATTTGTTTTCCATCTCCAAAATTCATGAACTTTGCCAAAACTCCTCTTTATAGCAAAATGTCAGCAAGCTGTTCGGCATTCCACTCAGAAATTGGAACCTGACAATTTCAGCAATAAAACAAATGCAACTCCACCATGAAAATCGCAATCAGACATAGTTGGAGAAGTTGCTTGTTGGATTTGAGAGATCTAAGTCAGCTGGTACCTTAATTCAATTTAGAAGGGTAATATTAAAACTATCCATTTCCCCGATAGCTAATTCTCTCAGTCTATTTATGGTATTCTCAGTTTTGTTGAGGTTTCCTCACAAGCAAGAACCCAATTTAAACTCTAGATTAAATCTAGTGCAGTCCACCCCTATGGGTCAAAAGGAAATTATTTGAGATTCTGGGCTCCTCAGGGATTTCTCCAGCAGCAACCATTGGGTGAGAGTTCGTGTTTTCACTGCTGTCGTCCTTCCTAAGTTTGGCCCAGAATCTGTTCTACTAGGTACAACAGCCACAGTTGTGAGGGAAAAAAAGTGAAGAATGATTACCATCATTCTTCTAGATAGTTCTTTTGTTGTTGCTGTTTTTGTTTCTAGATTCTAAGTACAGAATGATGGTGTCTTATTTCTTGGGTTATTTATCAATGCCTACCCTGTTTAGGGCGCTGGAGCATATTCCTGAAAGGGATGCTCATTTGTTGATTTCAATGGTTGAGCTTAAGACTAAAGAACAGTAGCCACTCCTACTATGAAATGCTCCCCTGCCAGTTGATTGATTAGAAGTAGTTGACTGTTCGTTTCTTATGTTTTCAGAGACTAGGGTTGGCAATGTCCTACTTGAATTTGCAGATGTGTCAGAGTGGACAGGGCTCAGGACGCTTCCTTCATGCCGGTGCTAAGTAGAAGCTTTCTGACTGCTGTTGGCTACATATCCCAGCAGGGACTTTTTCCATCTTGGAGGAAATGCAAAAATCATCTGTGAAGATTTCAGCCAGCACTAAAGGATATGCCTGTGTCCTAACTGCTATGGCTCAGATAAGGAAAACTACCTCTTATCTCTTGAGGAAAAGATAACATGCTGATTAATTACACTGTGTGTTGCTGCCTTGGGAAAGGGCAGGTGACTGTTGGAGACAGAGGAAGGCACATATAATTGAGAACGTGGCTTGTATTTGCCAGTGTGGCTGCTCGAAATAAGATAAGATTTTTAATACTCAAGAAAATAAGAGTCTTTCAGACTCGGGAGTGCGCAGAAAAACCACCTTTAACTCTTGTCATTTTCTTATATTTATATTGTAATAAAGCTTCCTTGGGAGAGTGAAGAATATGCTGATGTTGAAATGTGAGTTGCCTTAAGTCTGAGTTCTTGTTGTACTGATGTATCAGAGGAGACAAATACTAAGATAATTTCAAAATACAATGTGGGACTCCATGTGGGAATTAGGACACAGTGGAAGAGGACAGAACAAAAGGTCAATGTGGTGCATCAGTTAGAGAAAAATGAAATCTTGTTTGTAATTAACATTTTTAATATGTTTCAATTATATTTGAATACTCTGCTCCTCCATTGTAGTTAACATTTAAGAAGCTCAGAGTGGAAAGTGGACTAAGGTGACTTAATCTTGTCTCAAGGACATCTTCATCCTTTTGGATATGCTTGGGCCCTGACACATTAGCTTTGCAGACATGAATCCTGTTTCGGGCATATACACTTTCCCTCACACAGTCAATAAACCCACCTTGTACAGTCAGGTAGCTATGCACCATCTAGAAAGACTCACTCCCTGCCTTCAAGTAACCCCGGACTCAGGAGCTGAGCAGAATCAGAAGTGTCCTATCTTTGTGACATTTTCTTGTCACTCTCAGGAGTAGGATCAGGATGATCCTCAGGGTTAAAACCTTTGTCTTGAAAGCAGAAGGACCTGAGTTCAGATCTCTAGATCCCATTTAAAAATTAGCAGTCTGTAAGTCCAGTCCTAGAATGCAGAGCCTGGAAAACCCTAGAGCAAAGCAATAAAGAGGTAGAATAATCCAGGATGTTTCCAGATTTCACCCTTGAACCTCACAGATACGCTTAGACACATACGCACATATTCTTTTCTCTCTATCTCTCTTTTTCTCTTTGTCAAGTATACTCTTGTATACACATATACACATATGTGCACACTCATACATACACAGAAAAATAAATTGTTGACATTAGGAGAAATCCTAATTTTAAATCTGATCGAATTTCACGTAGTTTTTAAAAAGAGAAAAAGATTGAGAAAAATACATTTTGTCCCTGTTCCATTGTATTTTTCCATTTTATATGATAATCATAGAGGTTTCATCTGTAACTCCTGGCCTGTGAGCATGAAGACTAGGGAGAGTTCCAGTTGACAACACTGTGCCAGCCCAGTAGGGTTGTAGCTACAGCATTTGGGAGACTCAGGCAGGAAGATCATGGGTTACACAATCTGTCTGTAGAGTGATTTCAGCATAGCTTTGACTATCAAAAAAAAAAAAATCCTGTTTTAAAAACAAAATTCCAAATCAAATTAAACCAAACCAAAAGCTTGAATGCTTTTGTCTTCAGCAGTATAATTATCTATTATGGGATGGAATTTATTAGTGTGTATTAACGTGTGTCCTTTGTTCCAACGTTTTCATTTTAGGCATTTATTTAATAGGAATGTAAACTATTTTAGGAATCTTTGTAATGACAAAGAATTAGACATTGTAGACAAGCAATAAAAGGTTCACTAACCAAAATGCAATGCATATGTATGATAGGACGGCTTATGGTCTTGAACTTCAGGCCATACGGCAGTACCTGCTGATACAGGAGAGCACCCACTGCGTTGAGTCAAGTATCTATAAGAAAACAGATTGCAAAGCTGCAAACAGAGAATACGGTCACAAAGACAGTAGTGTCCAGAAGGTGGGGTTTCAGGTAATTTTTGATACCCAGTTGAGATTTTTCTATATTTTTAAATTTGTAATAAACATGATTTTATGAATATTATTTCGTTTGGAACAATTTGAAGTGACTTTTTTTTTTTGAAAAGGACAGACTATCACTCTACAGCCTTGAACTCACCATCCTTCTGAGTGTTGTGATTACAGGTGTGTGCCACCATGTTGGAGAAATGGGGGGAGGATTAAAGTGTACCAGGTTATTTGCTTAAAGGCATAGATTTCTTTTAAGAGCAAATGACTCTCCTGAGTGAAAACTCTTAAATAAGGTCTCATCACCTGGAAATACAGGCAAGCAGGACAGAGTTTTGGGGACTGATTTGGCCTGATGAAGGCCTCCTCTCTGCTGCTACCCTGACCTCACACATCCTTGCTCCTCAGCCCTCTCTGTACTTGTGCGTCACTGGACCTACCCCAGTGTGACTTGAGCAAAGGGAAGTGTTGTCTGCAGATCTGGCAGGGTGCCAAAGCTCCTGCAGGGTGGAGGCTGGATGGGTGATGATCCAGGAATAAGGGGTGAAAGGAGGAAACACACAACTAAATGTCCCAGTGGGAAGTGGGCTGCGGCTACTTGGCAGGGCAGTGGGAAGAAGCTTCCTAAGTAAGGTGGCATTAAACGGTTATGTGAACAGAAAGAAGCAGTTTTGCTTACTCTTGGACATGGAGAAAACCTGTTATCGCTAGTGATTTTTTAAAATTGTGTGTGTGTGTGTGTGTGTGTGTGTGTGTGTGTGTGTGTGTGTGTGTATCAGAGGACACTATGTGTCCCTGTGAAGGACCAAGGGTAGATACCTCCTTGTTTTGCTCTGGGATTTCCCAGCATCTGCCCACCAGGGTTGGAAGTATGGTCCACCTCCATTTCCACCTGGCATTTTTACATGAGACTAGAATGTAAACTCAGGACCTTCTGCTTGAGAGATAGAGTCTTAATCACTGAGCCATCTCTCCAGGCCCATCTCTAGTGAGCTTTATCCAGACCAGCATCTATTCTGCTCTTCTGAATTGAGCAACAATTGCATTCACATCTGATTCGTCTCTTCCAGTTTTAGTTTTGTGAGACCAGTTCACCCATCTATCCATCCATTAATCTGCCCACATATTTGAACACATTGAGTTTCTTTCATACAAAGTAAAAAAAGGAGGCAGGATGCCTACTTTTAAATAGTTCAGACTTCAGTGGGAGAGACGAGTAAAAACACATAGCCAAAGAACTGGGTAGTGCATGTGAACTGTAGTCAGATGATAAACTAGAAACACCGAAAAAGAAGCAGCTACCCTGCATGGGGGTGAAGGATTGGGTGAAGAAAGGGCTCCCTGTTCCCAAAGAGTTTGGGTAAAGGGTATTTCTTGCATAGGGTAACTCAAGGATAGGGGAGGGAGAAGTGGCAGAGACTTTCTGTGTTGCACAGTGGGGCTGCTGAGCTGGGGAGGTCGAGGATATGTGGAGGGTTGGGTGGGTGTACTTAGCAGTCTCGCTTTGGAACTACCTGTCTCCTGCATAGGTGCAGGGGGAGGGGGGTGCTGCAGTGCTTTTCCGTGGAGGAAAAGTGAGCTTAAGTCTATGATCTTCTGTTCCCAAGTGTTCATATCACTTCTGCACCCAGACAGGTCTCAGGCTGCCTCTTGGCTGGGGGAGTAAGTCTTAAAAACCACACAGTTGTTTTCTATTTAGGTGATATACATGTGCAACGCTAGGACAAAATGTTCAAATCCAGCTGATGCTCCAGCAGTTGTCATGTGGGAGGGACTTCTTTTTGGCCAAAAAAGTCCAGAGGGAAGAAAAAAAGCTCTCTCTCTCTCTCTCTCTCTCTCTCTCTCTCTCTCTCTCTCTCTCTCTCTCTCTCTCTGTCTTCTCTCTCTCTCTCACACACGCACACACACAAATGCTTTTGCATCTTCCAAAAGGGTTTAGATCTCTCAACAGCTGTTCTGTATCACCATCTACAAGTTGGAAAAGGGCAGGTTCTTTTTTTCTTTCTCCAAAAACTACTAAAGCAGCCATCCGTTTCTGTCCCAGAGTTATTTCCTGAGATGAGAGCCCTTGAGATCTCTGGCAACTCCCTCTTTTCAGTTTCCTCCCTGGGCAAAGGGCTTTTCCCCAAGGGAAGTGTCATTCATGCCGAAGAGAGCATGGTCCAGCACAGAAAGCACCAGATGTTCGGCCAGAGGTTTTCTCCCTCCCACTGTCAACTGGAAGAGAAAACATGTTTCCACTGAACTTTTTTTTTTTTCCAAGCGTGTTGCTGTAAAGAAGGGGGGGGGCGTCTGGCCGGCAGGCAGAAACTCTTGGTGTCTTTGAGTTGGGCTCCAGGGTGGTGCTGACAATTCCCAAAGTCATTTCTCTCACAGATACACAAGTAAACTAGGCACGCAGAAGGCCAGAGGTCCTTTGCTGCTTGTGGGAGTGGAGATGATTCATAGAGCCATGTGATCACACCTCACTCTCTGCAATCTTCCATGATTTCCTATGCCCTGAGTCTGCCGAACACACCACTGATTATATTTTTCATCTTGTTGGCCCTCTACTGACCACACTACATTACAATAGCAGGTGCCTCTGTCTTCTGCAAAATGTAGACTGTCTTTTTCAGCTGAGTCTGGTAAAAGCCAAGGGCCAGGATGTAAGGGATCTGGGTGTGCTTGTTTGCTAATGTATCTCAACGGTCTGAAATGGCACCAGGCATATATATTGAAGAAATAATGGATTTCCACCAAAGGAAGCCCACTACTTGATTGCTGAATGAATAACAGACACGGGGGACTCATGGTGTTTTCTAGAAGAAAATCAGAAAGTCCGATGGCTTGCAAGAAGCCATATTTCCTCCTGTCTGAAAAATTTCAACAGGTATGAGCTGCCTTGTGGAAACCCAGAGGGCTGCCAGCTTCTCCCAAGGGAATCACACCTGATTAAACCCTGTCTGTGTGGCAGAGTCGATGTGGATAACTCTTAAACTTCATTCTTGAATAGGTCAGTGTGTTATGCTGAACTTCATTAGGACCTTAAGCAGAAGGTCCTGAGTTTGTGAAAACAGCGCTTATCCTTCTAGTCCTGATGGGCGGAGCCTGGGAAATCCCAGAGCCAAGCAAGAAGCAGATAGAAGCAATTCAGGATGATTCCCTAAGTCAACCTTGGCCCTCCACAGGGACACACAGTGCCTTCTGATACACACACACACACACACACACACACACACACATAAAATAAAGAAATTTTTTTTAAAAAGTTAATTTCAGATTGAAGGTATAGACTGCTTTGATTGGGGAATTGGTCCTAGAGTTCCTGGGTCCCATTCTCACAACACAAAGTCAGGACAGGGTTGTGTGACCTCTGTTGAATAGACCTTATTCCTATCACAGGCTCAGTATCCAGCTTGGAATCAAGGGAAAACTGCTCATTGATTTTTAGCAGCAACATTAGTGAATAACCCACTCAGGCCAGTGATAACAATGTCCTCGGAGTGCCCAGAGGATAGTCTTGACCGTTTTCTACCATTCAACCTCAACACCAGAAAACTCTTCCTGGAGGCCAGGTGATTTTTTGAAAGCAAGAAACCTAGAATTCTTACTCAAGCTTTTACTGAATTATCATTTGTTAAAGCTTTTATCATTTATTATTGGTGTGCGTGTGCGCATCTGTCCATGTATTTGCATGTGCATGCAGGTGTTTTTGTGTGTGAGTGTGTGTGGAGGGGGGAGGTCAGAGGGTAACTTAGGAAATCACTCTTCTCTTTCTATCTTGCATGGTCTCTCCAGCTATTTCTGATACTCTGCGTGCTCCAGGATAATGTCCATGAGCTTCAGGGTGATTTTCCTAGCTGCACCTCCTATCTCATCTTAGGAATTGCTGGGATCACAGATGGAAGCCACTGCAACCAGCTTTTTGTGGGTTCAAGAGCTCAAATGCAGACCATCAGGTTTGTGGTGTAAATGCTTTTACCTGTTGAGCCATCCCTCTAGTCACTATCTATTCATCATTTTTTGTTAGTGTCATCTAGACTGTGTTGCACATTGGGAGAAAAACATCTCAGCAAGGCAAAGTATTTGGGAAACAAACAAACAACCATGGCTCTGGACAAATTCTGTCTTACAGTCTTATGGCTTCCCTCACAATCCCCGTATATTATATATATATATATATGTTATTTATTATTAGTGTGCGTATGTGTATCTGTCCATGTATTTACATAAGCATGCATGTGTTTGTGTGTGTGGGTGTGGCTCAGTGACTCGGGGCGAGTCCTGAGTCTGTATAATTGTAGTCTGTATAATTGTGTATTGTCAGATCATTTACATACGTGACATGTGAAAGTATGTGATAGGCCATCATGCGCTGTCATGATAGTGAGCCCAGAACAGCAAATTGAACATTAAAACCACCCTGTTTTTATGGACACCCTGTTTTTCTCAAAGTATTCCTTGCTTTAATTGTGTGCAGCAAATTGTGTGAAGCAAAAGGCGAGCAGAAATTGGAAGGCCATGAGGTTGACATGTCACTTCCTAACAGTAGGAATTTGGCTTCTGTCTGCATAATAGGCCTAGGAATGTAATCGTTTAAATCACTCAAGAGAGACAGGCAGTTATGCGCAGTATTGAATTTATGAAAGTGTGTCAATGAATGCACTCCAGAGAGCACTTAGATCAACAGAAATCTTTGATACATAAATGATTTCCCCCCCCTTCCCTGCCCCATGAATGATGCTGCTGGAAAATCCCGCTAGCCAGAACATTCCACGAGAGAGCATTCTTGCATTGTGCTGCTCAATGGAGGTAATAGTTCTCAGTTGAGATGGCCCAGTGGGTAAATGTGCTTGCTGCGCAAACCCAGCTGCCTGAGTTTGATCCCAGGAGTCCACATGTAGGAATGGACTCCTGAAAGTTGTCCTCTGACTTCAGCACACATTCCTTGGTATGCATAGCCCCCAATAAATAAAAATTCAAAAAAAGAATTATTTCCTGTCCCTTCTTGTATCAGCTGAAGAATATGTGTCTTTTGCAGGACTTCTGTCTTTGTGCCTTAATGTGGCTCTTCTGGGATGATTTTCCATATTTCTTTTCTTATGCATTATACCATGTTCCTTCATCAATTTATTTACTCACTTCTACCTATTGAATTCCTGCTGTGAGCTGGGCCTGTTTGGGAGGCATAGAGCAGGTGATACATGGATAGGAATCTTATTTAAAGAGACACACCGGTGGTCCCGACCCAGAAATCCTACAAAAGGAGTACTTTGCAGACCTTGTCACTCGCGATACTATCTGGTATCCACCTTGCCTGACCTGTCTGGGGTCTGCCTCATGGAGTCCCTGGGGTTAGGCATCCACCTTTTGAAACTTCCATTTCCTTCCCTGCCTCACAAAGAACTGAACAAGGTAATTTCTAGCGACACTCCTAGATCTAAGATTTGCAGACTGCTTGGTGGTTCAGATCCCCACACAGTTTGCAGCCAGAGGCTCAACCAACACTTTCTTCCAAACAGGTGCTGAGAACAGAATGAGCTACTTTGTGGATTCAGCCATGGGCAGATCCGCCCCATATTCAACGCTTCCTCCTGCAGTGGTGGTGAGTGTGGTCTCTTCCCTCCTTTTCTTACCCAACCAGCCTTAACTCTTCTCCCCACCCTGCTCTGGAGTCTGTGGACAGTCTTTTGGAGTAACCCAGTTGTGAGCTGATCAATGCTTTAAATACACATTAAGTAAAAATACAAGACTCATGGATTTGCTGAAGATTTTCAATTATGTTATTTTCTTTCAGAGAATGTGACTCACCAAGGGCTCACCATGACAGTTTATTAACACTTTTCATTCATGTTGATGAAGACTTTTCACATATGTATGTACTCTGGAGCCACTTATATGAGACCTAACTTACTCTGTGATTTAGACAGAAGATATAAATACTTCCCACCCCAGAACTAGAAAGTATAAATCTTCAAAGTTTATGGAAATTTTCTTGAATCCTACTTAGATACAGAGAGGGAAGAGAAACTTTAAAGTAGATCTTGGTAAATGTTTTGCCCACAGGGTTATATCTTCTCCAGGTTATATGTTGATTTGTATAAAAAATTAGATAAACTAATGGAAAAATTGATTCTGAGATAGCCTGTAATGCTGTAAAAGTTCACTCTCCATGTGTAATGGATTTTCAATGTTATAAGACACATCGTTAAGCAATTCTTTCTAAATTTTAAGCAATTCTTTCTAAATTTTGCATGTTAAGACAAAAAAAGTCATTGTGAATATTGAATTATTTTATGTTTACAGTGGAAATGGATCAACAAACTTATTAAGTCTTCTTGGTGCATTTGTGGGCTTAAACAAACACCGATCAGCCTTGGTTTCTAATTATGCTCTTCCTGGTTTTAGCTCCAGTACCCTTAAATTGGCCGTGATCTCTTATTCTAAAGAATTTGTTTAAAATTATTTTCTGTAGTTGTGGAAAAATAATTTATACCTCTCTCTATATAAATACACATGCATATTCATATATGTTGGACATATGTATACACATGTATATATATTCAGATACAAGTAGATTACATTATACATATAATCATGTATGTACATGCATACACATATATAAACATACTAATATATATTAGTCAAAAGAAAATATATCTTTTAAACATTGTTAATGCCTCTCTACTGACTGGTTTATAACACATTCTCCCTTGTTTTTTTCATATGTGTGTGTATATGTGTAATTACTGTGAATGCCCCATGAAGGACATATGAACATACACATATGTGGAGGTCCATTGATAATATTAGCACTCATCCTTGATTGCTCTTCCATCTTATTGTTTGAGTCTTGGTCTCTAACTAAATCTAGAGTGCAGATTAGGGCTGGTGCAACTAGTCAGCTTGCTCTGGGGACCCCTAGGCTCCTTCTTCTGGGGCTGTAATTATAGGTGGGCTGCCATACTTAGCGGTATCCTGTATGTTCAAATATCAGTTCTTTAACTGCTGAGCCATCTCTTCAGCTCCACATTCTCCTTCTTCTTCTTTTGGAAAATGGCTTCTATTTTTCATGTACACAGCATTCACTATTCCAAAAAAAATTAGAATCGGGAAACAAGTTAGGTCATAATGGACATCAAGAAATATATTTGAAAAACAAAACAAACAAAAGCCAAAGCAAAACAAAATCTCAATGTATAAGTCTCAGGCCAGGAGTCGGTCATGTCTGGCTAGTAAGAATTGCTAGAAGACTTGCTATTTAAGGCTGTTCAGGTATAGGGATTAGCAAAGTGTTTCTAGAAAACACGCTTTAAAACGAGATACTGTCACTGATGGTCAGCAAAGGGTGCTCTCCTTTTTCCTTAAAGATGATATCTACAGATTTCTTACAGTGAACAGAGGTATGATTCATCATTATGATTGCAGGGCAAATATGTCATTGATTTGGAAAGAGAAACAACTTAAAGTCAGCTTATCTTCTTGACTGGCATTAGAATCAAATTTCAAAACCCAAATACCTCACCTAATAAAGCCAATTTCGTGCCAATATGTGGTTATTTTAGACACTGAGGTTAAAAAAAGGATGGAAGTATGTAAATTTTAGGTAAAATATGATATTTTTCTAGGCATATATCCCAACATTGGAGAATTAAAAACCCTAGACCATAGCATATGCCAGCTAAAGAAACCCCCATTCAATATACTGGGTGTTTTAATTTATTCTGAATGTTTCCATGGGTAAAAACAAAGACTCTGCTTTCCCCAGTAGATGTTCCTAAAAAATATCATCAACATGTGTATTAGTCAGGGTTCTCTGAAGAAACAGAATCTATACAATGTAATATATATAAGTAAATTTATTAAGATAACACAATAAAAATAGTGTCCTTTAAAGTAGCTGCCCAGGGCCGCCTTGTTCATGACTGGAATATTCCACAAAGCCAAAAGATCCTGAGAAGGTCATAAGCCTTTACTTCTCTGGAGGGTCCAAAACACTGGGTTTGGGGTCAGTGAAGAACATTTAGACTCTAACAGCAAACAGCAGCAAGGCCTGGAGACCAGGCTCCAAAGGCAGCGGGAACAGCAACAACGTGATGGAAAAGGTGAAGCTCCAAGTCAGGCAAGGACGGAGGCAGCAGCAGCAGCAACAAAGAAGGCCACGATGCTCTAAAAGTGCACGATGATCCATGCAGAGTGGACTGCACAGCAAGTCAACACAAGACAAGGGAAGAGCAAGTCCCTCCTCCTTGCACTGCCTATTATCCGGTCCACCACTGGAAAGTACCACCCACTATGGGCTGGGTTTTCCACAGCAATCAGTCAAGTACCTACAGACCTGTTCAGGGGCCATTCTAACCATTAACCTTCCACAGCTGCGCCCCAAACAGTCTGTAACTGTCAAGCTGACACCAAAATGCAACCAGAACAACATGTGAGACACTTTTTACCCCAAATTCTCATATTCCTTGGGTAAAAGCTGAGCTGCTTGCTCCTGGTTCCCATCATTGCTCCAGACTTGTTTCCGGACCTCACTTTCTCTAGCACTGGAGCTAATTAGGCAATCTTCAGAATCCCAGAATAAGCAAAGATGCCTTTAACATCTCTTTAAAAAAATAAGCACATAACTGGTATTTATTAGAGCAGTTCAAGTTCAGTGAACTGACTGTATTCAGTGTTAGAGGGGGTCATGATAAAATCAAGAATCAACACACTGTCTACAACATAGGATCTTGGGATGCTGTCATGAGAGCTTCCAGCAAGCAAACCTCAGTAAGAGAAAGCAGTGGAGGTCTCAGAGCCACTGGGGCCCATGTGCTAATCCAGGACACTGAGACCCGCCTGGCGTCACCCTCTGGTTTATGTAGACTGAGCTACCAAGAAAAGAAATTTGTCCATGTGTGGAGGGAAAACCACGGGGGGCATCAATGGGGTTACCAAGGTGATTTAGCCCCCTACGGGAATAGATAGATAGTGAGGCTTGTAGATGTGCTTGGCTTTGAATTTGAGGAAGTGATACAGTCACCTAGTTGGGGGAGAGGCCAGGGATGTAGCTACTTCCAACAATACCACAGGCAGCTAATGTGGCTGAAAAACACTGATTACTGGACCGATTTCTGTTGAAGCAGGATCACTTGTGTGTCCAGACTGATTGAAGCAGGTCTGGATTAGCTGTAAATGATCACTTTAGGAAGAGAAACCTCAAAAAGAAAAAATGATGTGACTGTGTTCCTCTGCGTCCCCTTTAGCATACTGCCTCCACTGCAGTAGGGGTGTGAGAAGTCTGGAATTCTGAAAGCTTGTAAACCGGAGGTCACTGAGTCTCTCTGACACTTGCTGTACAAGAAGAGTCCTAGAGTCATTACAGCAGTCAGTTATTCAAATAATGTGGCCGTCAGGTCTCTTGGCGATTTATGAAGTCACATTTTCCTGCCCTGGGACAGTATGTTAGAGCAGGACACATGTTTTCCCTTTTCTATGGTCAGTTCCTCAGGACCAGAATGACTGTGGTGTCAAATCCAGCAAAGCAAAGAAGCTAGCTGGGCCTCTGTGTGGAGGCAGCCGGCTCCAGAAACTCCCTCTAGCACTGGCCAATGGTACTCTCCTGTGTCATCCTTTTCACACACTGTGCAAGCCTAGCTGAGTGAAGGTGGGGCTGGAAGAGCTGGGATGCACTTAGTTTTGAACTAATACACCATGGCCCCAGCCATCTCACCAGGGAGTGATTTGGATGGGGGAAGGATATGTGGATGGGACATTTGGTAGCACCTTGAGCTATGCAGAAGATGAGATAACTGCTCATGCACTTCTCAGAACTACAGAATCTGCAGTTGGTCGGTGGTAGCTTGTCAGTTAAAGCACTTCACCTCACAAGAAATGATGTGAATTCAGATCCCCAGATCCCCACGTAACCTGCCCAGGTAGGTGTGGTAGCTCACCCCATAATTGTAGCCTTGGAAGATGGAGACAGGGGAATTCCCAGGGACAAGCTTGGTTAGCTAGACTGGTTCTGTTGGACGACTCTAGGTTTGATTAGAGAACTTTCTAAAAGAAGGAGAAGAAAGGTCAATTGAAGATAACACCAGATATCAACCTCTACATGCAATGCACATAAGTATGCCCCGCAAATGCAAACATGCATACACATGTACACTCTCCCCTAGTTCTTCATAGACATATGACAGTGGAAAAGGAATTAAAATGAACTGTGGACTTTGGGGACACATAGCAGTATATCCAGGGTGAGAGGGGCTGCCCAGGATGATAGATCGTATGGAATACACTTGTGTCCCAGAGGTAAATGAAATCCTTACCATGTCAGAATTTGCTGCAATAAAACTCTGGCCGAGGGGACGGGACATCTCTGTCTGTTTGAAGGTATGGAAGAGTCGTAGAAAAGTCACCGTTCTTTCACTGTGGATTATGTACAATTTTTCTTCTTTTTTCCTCTGTGTATAGGTGTATGTGTTGTATACATGTTTGTGTACATGGGGACAACTATGTGAGGGTGCACATGAGTATGTGAGCATACTGGAGGAATAAGGTCGATACTAAGTATATCTTCATTTGTTTTCTTACTTATTTTTTTGAGGATAGATCTCTGATTAAGCCCCGGTTCACCTAGTGGCTCCTCTGGCTTAGCTAACTTGTTCTGTGGATTCACAAAGCTCTGTCTTCTGGAGCTTAAAGTTACACTCCAGGTCATTACAGTTATCCAGCATTTATGTGGCATCTGCAGATCTGAACTCTGGTCTTTTTTCTTGTCCTACAAGCACTTTAAACCTTGAGCCATCTAAACAGTCTGATCAAGCATATATCTCAGTATATGATGCCTATATTTCCAGATAAAAATTAGCCCAGAAACTATTAAGAATTTTTTAAAACTTGCAAAAACATAATAACAAAGCTTCCAAATGTTAAAACTTAAATGGACTAAACTTTGTCAGACAGATTAAAATGGCACTTAACTATGTCTTTCATATATGTGGTCACTGGAAGTGACAAGGTGATGAAATATGCCCAAGTGCATGCTGGATACCATTTCAGGAGGGACATGAGAGAGGCTGTCAGTCACTGGTTGGCTTGGGCATCTGCTCCATGACTCCTGAGCAGTGCCAGTGGACTTTGTGCCTAATGGGTGGCTAAGTTCCAGATTAGTGGATAGCCCAACCACGAGGTTCAGCTAGTCCTTGTTCAAAATGAGCTTCAGCCTATAGTCATGAGACACTAGTTGTTTTTTAGAGTTTTTGAGATTGACTGTGGGTTTGCCAGTCTTTCCAAAATTTAGATTCAATGTGGTTATTCTCTTCCCTTTTCCTTTTCTTTCCCTTCCCTTCCATTCCTTCCTTTTCCTTTGCTTCTTTTCCTTTCCCTTTGTTTTTCTTCCTTTCCCTTTATCTTCCCATTCCATTTCCTGGTCTTCTTTTTCTTCCCTTTCCCGTTTCTTTTTCTTCTTTTCCTTTTTTTCTTCCTTTCCTTTCCTCCTTCTTCTCTTTCCTTCCTCTTCTTTTCCTCTTCATTTCCTTCCTCCTCTCCCTTTCCATTTTTCTTACCCACCACAAGCATTTTAGGAAGGGTTTGTATCTCTGTGCTCTATCCCCAGCCCTCTCTGGGCTTGTTCTCTTGACACAGGGTCTGACTAAGCTGCCCAGGTTGTTCTTGAACTCACTCTGCAGGTAGGGCAATCCTTGCGTGTGGTCCTCTTGCTTCAGTCTCCCCAAGTAGCTGAGATTACAGGACTCTGCCAGGGGTCTGGCCTCTTTCACAGATGAACATTTTTCCTTTTATTGATTGATTGATTTTATTGATTGATCAGTGCTCCTCTCCTCAGGCACTCTGGAGAGAAGGGGATCCATCTTCCTCATATGAGTCTCTCTTGTAGCAGATATTAGAAGGAGCTTTTAGTTCTGGGCCAGGTAGTTCTGGAATGAACACACTTCCTGAGACTGGGTGATTTGTAAAGAAAGCAACTTTATTCAGTTTGGTTTCAGAATCTAGGGATTCCAAAACTGGGAGGCTGCATCTAGTGAGGATCTCTTTGCTGAACCCTAATATGGCAGAAGGGCTTACATGGTGAGAGAGTTCGAGAGAGGATGAACGAGCAGTACTGAATGAGAGTGAAGAGGGAACTGAGCTCGGCCTTTCCCAGGGAGAATCTAAGAGCTCTTCTGACCTGATCACCTTCAGTGACCCTACCCCATTGCCTACAATAATGACAATTAAATTTCAACATGGGTTTTTGGGGAGACAAATTGTGTATCCCACATAATCATAGCAGTAAGTACTTGGGTTTTAGAATCAGAAAGACCAGGGTTAACTTCTGATCTGTTATGCCTTACTCAGCTAGTAGGCAAACTCCTTACTTAGGCTGCCTGAATCTGCGAAATGTTCCTATTTACACAGCAGGCAAGCAATTCACCATGAAGGTCATGGTGATGCCTATCCTGAGAAACTCTTGTCCAGTGCCTCCATGAAGATATAACCTCAGTGAATTGCAAGGTCGTGGTATCCATCACGTCTGGTCGCTTCCTCAGGGTTAGAAAAAGACTTGCAGGGAGAAATCGACATGATTTCCACTTGTCTCTACAAGGATGTTGTCAGAGCAAGATGAGGCTTCTGGGGTACAGATGGGGACATTCTTGTTGGGAAACCTCTTTGCTTCATGCTGTTCTGCCTGAGAAAGAGTCGCTCTCATCACCAGATCAAAGTTCTTGTCATGGCTGTTAGTTTGCAGCCCTGTTGTGTAACCAGATCTGGTTCTCTTATCTTGAGTAAGTGCAGTTAAATCGGGCCTCCCTGAACAGCAATTCCCTCCTTCTCAGCGGCTCTGACTGTTGGCACCCTCCACGTCCCCACCCCTACGGCTCTGGATTCCAGCCCTTGGGTGTGATCTCAGAGGAATCCTGTGCTGTCTCTGCTGCATTTGAGCCACCCAGCTTGCTACTGAAGCCAGGGTAGAAGCCTGGAGAGCCATGGGTAACGCATTTGGGATTAAACAAGTGGGAGGATTCAAAAAGAAAGTCAGAATCTAAGTAGGAAACCAAATATTGTTTCTTTTTAAATTATTGCTTGGGGGTGGTGATGGCTTTCTCTTCTGTGAGATTATGGAAACATAATATTTGAAGAAACTGTTTCTACTCATAACTTTTAAACATAGCCAGAAATAGTAAAGAATAGCAATTACAGATATAGATAGAGGTATCTTTTTTAGCATCTTAGAAAGTGGGGCATTTCTAAACTACTAGGTCTAATCAACACCAATTGGAGAATTTCAGAGTCAAACTGCAAGTTGAGTAGCATAATAAAAAAAAATTAAGGTTGTGAGGCCAGTGAGATGGCTCAGCGGGTAAAGATGACTGCTTGAAAGTTGAGTGATCCCTGAATCAATCTTCAGAAGCCCACAAGAAGAAGGACAGAACCAACTTTTGAAGATTGTCCTCTGGCTGCCAGTGAACTTGCTGGTGTGATACAGGTCCCCCTCAGAGTCTCTTCTCTCTCTCTCATAAATAAATAAGTAAAAATAAATTGATAATTATTTTTTAAAAAATTAAAATCATAAGAGGTTAAGAAATTGTCTAGATTTATAAAACTTCACTCATGCCCTTTGACTGGGTCTCAGCAAGTATCTGTTGTGAATGGAGGCCCTTGCATCATGGCTGCCTTGGTGAATCTCTGAGTTGGTGTTGGGGGGGGTCACCATCAGATTGGTGTGCGTGACCAGGTGGTTTACACAGGAGCCAAGCACAGCTCTGCATGAAGAACACAAGTAGACCTTCTTTGCCATGGCTTCTTATCCTCCTACCCTTATTCCCCACCTCCAAGACCCACAGAGGGTCAGGCGGGCTTGCCCTTGTACCAAGACTCAAGCCTATCTCTCTCATTGTTTTAAAAAGAATTTCCTGACCTTGAGTTAAAATTAAATTGCCCTTTGAGACTTTGCTCTTTTGTGTGTTCCTGCCCCTCCTGGTGACCACACGCCCTCCGGTCTCTCCTCCATCCCAGGCCCACCCGAAAGAGCTGCGGAGGACTTCTGTTCTGCCTCCTTCCCTTCTGTCTCTCAAGGGAACAGGATAAATGTGCCTTAAGTCTAATCAAAGCCTCCACCATTAGCATGACTGGTCCAGAGAGCTCAGTCTATTCAGAGCTTGAGATCCCGTTGGGTGTTGTGGGGGAAGGGGGCAGGATCTTCTATGGGGGAGGAACTCTGACTTAATTAGAAGTCTGTGGAATTGTTCCTCCCAGCGTCAAGAGAACTAGATGCAATGATGTGAAAGGGTTTAAGCTGAGAAAACAGTGTTTCATAGCCCTCTGCGTAAGCCAAATAACTGCTCAGCATCAGCCTTGTCCTTGGCCCCTGAAAATTGAGGGGGGGGGAACCTGTCTGAGCATGACTTAGGGCAAGTATGAACACAAAAACATTGTGAAGGTGTAAGCTGTCTTATTGTTTTCTTTTTCTGTTCAGTTCTGTGGACTGAAAGCAGGGCCTTGCATTTGCTAGGCAATCATTCTGCCATGGAGCCAAATCCTCCATTCCAAGCCTTCAAAACATCATAAGGGGACATGCTGACAACTCTCGACTCCACAGGCATGCTTCTCTGTCCCGTAGAGCTGCTGATCTCACGAATACTGCCAGCAGTCACAGGGTCAGGAGAAAGAATGTGGATAGGTCAGCAAAAAAACAGAGTCTTGGAGCTGGCAAGGAACTTGCAGATCATGGGGCCAACCTTCCTCCGGAAGCAAAAGCTTAGAGAGGTCAAGTGACGGGCCAGAGGTGATGCAGCTCATTGGTGGTAAAGCAGGATTTGAATCCAAGCTTCCTGCTCCGTTGGCTTCTGTGTTTTTGGTAGACTGCCCTGAGCATTGTGACATTCCCAGAAAATAACGTGGCTATTCTTGGGGGCGGCCAGTCAATGTCTGCTTGCCTGTTGCTGATTCTACTACCTGAATTTTTTTGAGTTTTTTTAAAGCATGTAAAACTATGTTATGTATCTTTGCTGTTATTTTGTTGTTTAAGGTCTGAGCCTAAGCCCTAGGGTTCAGTAGGCAACCCAAGACTTTTTCCACTAAGAGTTGCACAGGAAGAAGGTGAACGGGAGGGAGTTAATAATCAAACACCTGCAGCTTGAAGGTTGGCTAAGCAGAGAGCAGCTAAAAGAACAGCTCACCATGCTCTCACCTACACACTGTCCCTGTGTGTAATCTGCCGGTGGAGAAATACTCCTCTGTCCCCTCTTTTCCAGTGTTGTGGGACTTTGTGAGGGAGGCTCTGAACATATGGGATGGTTTTGAGGTGTAGCAAGGCTGGAAGAGGAGGAGAGAAGCTGGCCCCGGACACAAGGCTGCCTGTAAGGGGGGGGCTGCTGCCCCGATACTGATGGTGAGCCCTGTAGCAGAGAAAGTGTGTAGGTGAAGAAGCGCCACACCACAGGAAGAGCGGACATGGTCCCCTGGTCTGACAGATGCTGCATCTGATTCATCCTCACAGAAGAGCAGAGTGGGACGAGATTTCACATTTGGTTTATTTGCTTCCAGAATCAGGTGTGGGGTGAGGCTAGAGGGGGAAAGGGGAGGCTTAGGATTCAGGCTTTGAACTCTTGGGTGCCGTCCTGTAAATTCTTCCTGCAAGAGATGTTCATTGGACCATTTTGTTTTTCATGGAGCGAGTGAAGGAGCATGGTGCAGTCGTCCTACCTAGCACCATCATGTGAGCCTTTCTAGAATGTATCTAGAATGTTCCCTCCGACCCTGCACCCAAGCTGTAGTGCTGCTCACCAGCCGTCGCAGATGCCCAGGGTGAGACTTTCCTTAGGCTTGTCTCTACCTGGCAGTGGTCTCCATGTCTCTGTGACACTTGCTAAATCTCTTTCCATTCCTTCTCCAAAGCTGCATATGTCCTTTTGATCTTTAGAGATGTCGACCTTGTTTCTTTTGGTTTCCTGGTACCTTTCCATGTTCAAGATCTGTCTTAAAATAGTTCTTCGGTTTTCTCCAGAGAGCCTTCCCTACAACTGTTCCCCTCCCCCACATTTTGGTGCATGTCACGCCCCTCATTGACTTCCTGTTTACTTTTCTGTGTGTTCCTAAGGGTGTGGCTTGTTTCTTGTTCACATTGTATTCTTAGCATCTCACATATTTGGCATAGACTAGGTGCATCATGCACATTGGTTCTGTGACTTTACATTGCCAAATCCCTCAATTGTCCATCATGGAACAGTTTTCTCGCTTTGATTTTTGTCCAGAAAGGGTCTCCTTAAACTTGAAATTCACCTGCTTCCACCTTGGGATTTTAGATCACCTGGCTTCTTACAGTGTGTGTGTATGTGTGTGTGTGTGTGTTGCAGAGAATATGTGCCTGTGAAAGCCCAAGGGTGACTTCAGGAATCATTGCTTTAACTCCTTATTGTGCTCTGGATTTTCCCAGGATCAGCCTTTTAGGACTCCATTTCTGCCTGGAGTTTACGTGGGATCTGGAAACTGAACCCAGATCCTTTTGCTTTCGAGGCAAAGACTTCAACCCCTGAGCCATCTCTCCAGGCCCTCTTATATTATTTTTAAACAGGTCATTCTAGAGCTATGTAGCTCTGTGTTGCGCAGGAAGGAGAAAAGACAG